>CM031241.1:691452221-691836416 GCA_018340775.1 Taxus wallichiana var. yunnanensis
ATACCACCACTCGGGCATCCAACTTTATGACCCGTCTAACCATGTGTCGCTCGACTTTGATTTGTCCAACCATGGGGGTTGGACGTCGTCCTAACTATGTGGGTCGTACATCACTTTGTGGTCACCAACCAACCCCTGGTTGCCATCTTTACATCGTGGGTTGTCCAATTCCCGAGGGGGTTGGACGAACATTTATTTTGTCAAGTATAATGAGCTACTTGACCAACCTTGATGGTCACCATCTCGTTGGGCTGACCAACCAGATCACCTAACCAACCCAACCGACCAACCCAACCGACCATCTCAATCGACCAACCCGGTTGACCAACCCACCACCAACTGTCACACAACCAACTGTTCTAACCAACTCACACTTGACCAACCATGCCTACCAACTCACACCGACCAACCGAAAGCAGACCAACCTATCACTTGACCAACCGATTGAACTTTTGTAATTTCACAATGCGCCCGACCAACAACACGAGATGCCTTTCTCTTCTAATGGGGTTGAACTTTGACGGTCATCTACACATCCAAGAATATGAATGGCTAAGTCCATTTATGATGATTTATCCAAATTAACCCGAGGGGGTGAATTTGGTATAACATCTACTTGGGTTAATTAATTATTCTTAATTAATTACGACCGCTAATCTAGATCAATAAATCACCATT
Organism: Taxus wallichiana var. yunnanensis; assembly: GCA_018340775.1. Taxonomy (NCBI): domain Eukaryota; kingdom Viridiplantae; phylum Streptophyta; class Pinopsida; order Cupressales; family Taxaceae; genus Taxus; species Taxus wallichiana. The sequence continues at coordinate 691,452,900 of CM031241.1, forward strand.
TATTGGACCAATTTCCTCTCTTAAATCCCTCGAATCACACTAATTTTCCTCTAATAAGATTCTATAAGCTTACCCCCACTATTAATTAATCACCTTAGATTAATTAAACCCCCTTTCAATTCCCACAAAGTGCACATAATTTATTAAACATACATGGCCTTTGTATTTCCTCTTTGGGGTTTATCCCACATTCATCAATTTGCTAGCCTTGCATGATCTGACAAGCTATATAAGAAACCCTCCTCCTTACCTTTCTTTTCACACCTTAAAATGCATTTTCCCTAAGGTAAACTATAGGCATTTGGCTTTGAGAATTCTCCATTGTTGGATTAGCTCTTTCATCTTGCATCCATCCACTCAAAGTTGAGTAATATGGGAAGATCCAAAATGGCCTTGTAGCCATTCTTGGTGAGATTCCATTCTCAATTCTTGAGGTCTCCACCACTCCATTTTGATTGCTTATGATATTCATAGGTTCATAGTTGTATTTAGCAATCATAAAGAGTAGGAAATAACTTAGCATGTTAGTTTCATTTATGCATTGAAGAAGCATTTCCTTTAAGCTCTTATCTTGATGGTTCATTGTTAGATTAACTTGCTTTTGAAGCTATGTAGATGTTTAGTTTCAATTTGTTTATAGCTTAGTTAATAAAACATGAGCACATTTTGCATGCCCGATGGGACACCCCTTTGTCTCACACACATTCTTTATTTTGGTTAAGTTTGTTTTTGCATACTAACCCTTTTTTTGAATATATTGACATAACTTGTGTTTCTAACCATGTTTTGTTGAGTTTGCATGTGTTGAGTCTTCCTTGTAGGTATAAAGGAGGTGAAGTGCTGTCAAAATTGGATCTTGATAGGAAAAATTCAAGATTTCTCCATGTTTTCATTTTTAGAGCTTAATTTTTCAACATTCTACATGCTAGTTTTGTCAATTTCTTGAAAATCTTAAATTTTTGAGCATGTAGGTTAGTGTTTGATAGTGTTGAGTCTTCTATTTACATATTAATGTGTTGGGTTGCTATCAAAATTGAATCTTGGTGAGAAAAATTTAATATTTCTCCATGTTTTCATTTTTAGAGCTTACTTTTTCAACATTCTACATGCTAGTTTTGTCAATTTATTGAAAATCTTAATTTTTTTCGAGCATGTAGGTTAATGTTTCATAGTGTTGAGTATTCTTTGTATATATTAATGTGATAGGTTATTATCAAAATTTAATCTTGGTTGGAAAAATATGACCTTTTTATAGATTAAGGAACATTTTTTTACATTTTTTGGGTATATGTTAAGTGCATACCCATGAGCATAAGAGCACATGCGTAACCCATATTTCGGAGGCCATAACTTTTGCTCCCGAACTCGAAATGACTCTGTTTTTTTACGTTGGAAATTTATTGAAGTGAAATATGCAATGAAGACATAAATTTGTGATTTAAACTTACCAAAATTTCATTTTTTTCATTTATTGTAAAACTAATCATTTTCTAACATGTCTAATGTTTTGATGAATGTTGTATTTCCATGTTTTACTTGATTTAGACCAAAGCTTGTGTATGTTCTTCTCTTTCAAATTTTGGTGATCTTAAGAATCAAAAACAAATTTGATCTCTATCTTTGTAACATTTGGATTAACTTGGAAATTTTATTATTCATTTTATTTAAGGGAATGACCCTTTTACTAAGCATTTTTATGGTCCCTTGATTTGAAATTTTCTATTTCTATCTAGTTGAGCTAAAGTTTTTGTATGCTCTTATATTGCACCTTAAGGTGATCTTGAGAATCAAAAGCAACTTTAGTCTTCATTTTCTAACATTTGGCTAATTGGAAACTTCAGATTTTATTTTTGGCTTAAGGGAATGAACATTTATCAAGATTTTTGTATGGTTCATTAATTGCAAAGCTTTCCTTTAATTTTTAGTTGGATTATTTGTTGTGTATGCTCTTCTCTTGCATCCTTGGATGATCTTGAGAATCAAAAGAAAATCTTAATCCTCTTTCAAATAATGTGATTTTCTTGGAGAACTACTAATGTTTGAGTGTAGGACCTAATCGCTTGCCAAAGACTTGGGATCTAAAAAAAACTTTTAACTACACGTGTGTTGTAGGTTGCCAAATGGTGTACAACTAAACCACATTAAGTTCAAAGATAAGAAAAACAATGCATTCAAAACACTCTTGTATATGTAGGTTCGGTTAAGAGCTACGGCTCGACCACTTAACTAAGAGAAAATTCATTTGGCATAATCCTTAAGAATATAAGAGGGATGCTCCTAGGAACCCTAAAGTGGTCCACACAAGAGGGAACCTTTTGGAAAAAATAAGAAGCGCTTCGCTTACCTACTTGACTAGTATACACTTTTGATATTTAGCGTCAAAATTATCTGTAATGCGACCCTAGTGAAAATACAACTTAACACATTTATGCTCATTGTATTGAAGGGGGTAAAGTAAAGTCAGGATACTCCAAGGTTTAGTCGGCATGAATTTCTTGGCAAACCAAGCTCACAAAGATAATTTGTGACACCTAGTTGAGAGAACCAATTAGGAATCCATTTCCTCTTGGAGCTAACTTGATCGTCTCAAGCCAATTGTTAGAATGTGTCATATATTTTGTATATTGTATACCCAGGAGTACTGTACACCTCTTCCATGAGCTATAAATATGCTATTTTTATCTATACATATATATGGGTGGTGTCATAATCCATGAATTATGGGGAACCGTTATGGGTGTTTATTAGCCCATGGTTTTGGTACCCATTGTATTGTAAAACTGCTTTGACGGTTTCTTACTATTTTGCTTACAAATAGCTAGAGATGCAGTAGGGTAAAGCATAACTTGGAAGTACATTATTGTATTGTAAACGGTTAAGTTAATGTAATAAGAGAGAGAAGTTATTGTGCTGGGTTTTTTTCTCGAAAGGGTTTCCCAAGTTAAATCTTGTGTTTTGTCATTTGTTTTCTTTGATTATCTTGAATATTCTATTCAGTAGCTTCTTGTTTATTAGTTTATCGGATTGATTCTCTTCATTTGGTATCAGAGCGAGGTTTTAGCTTTTATGTGAAGAGTTAGGGTTTCTAAAACCTGTGATAAATTTTTTTGAGTGGGAGCTCTGCGGGTGAATTTTTCAAGTAGAAGAAAATGACGGGAAACACAAACAAAATTCACCCCCCTTGGGTAAATTTTGATAACATGCATCAGAAGATTCAAATCCCAAGCAAATTGTTTGATTCAGAGCAAAATCAGGTTTCTAGGGTCCCTTCAGGTATTTTTCTAACTCCCCTGCCGAAGAAACAGGGAGCAAGCTCTGAGGAAATGCAAAAAAAGTAGCAGAAAGGCAAATAGGTTGATCCAGGAAAGAGTGTGAAAATTGGCTAAGTCCTGCTCAAGGTAGCATTTGGGACAAGTGGGACAAATGGAAGCGGATCGGCCGAAAAGCCTCTAGGCGGCCCAAATTGCATTTGGGACAATCGGGCCAGAAGTACGCGGCGGGCGCGAAAAGCCGATAAGGCCGAAAGAGGAAGAAAAATTGGCTAAGTGTTGCTCGGGACGTTTGGGACAAAAAGGCCCGAACCGGCCGGTTCGGCCGAAATAAGCACAGGCAGTCCAAAAGAATTTGGGACAAATGGGACGAAAGTACGGCGGGCGCAAAATGCCGTTTGAAGAAAAATTGACTAACTGCTTGAGAGGGACAGTTCGGGACAATCGGGCCAAAAAGGCGCGAACCGGCCGAACCGGCCGAAATCAGTCAAGTCAGTCCGAAGCAAAGTGGGACAAGTGGGCCAAAAATGCCCGAACCGGCCGAATCGGCCGAAATGAGCACAAAGGGCCCAAAATCAAATGGGACATCCGGGACAAATGGAGGTGAGTACGCGAAAAAAGCCGGCAGGGCCGAGAACCAATCAGAAGCCGCCACGTGTCTCAGGGAAAAAGGGTCAAAAAGGTCAAAGGGTAAGTTTTAAAAGAGTCAGCCCGAACCAATGAAATAGCGCCACGTGTCCAGTTAAGGGCCCCACAAGTGAATTTCAAAATGAAAGCCCGCAAAAGACGGAGGAGAGAGAATTGCTCATCCAATCAGCACGTGCCACGTGTCGTCCAGGTGGCAGAGCGCGGGAAAGGATTTCAAAACACGTTTTCGCCTATTTTGTGCCCTAGATCTTCAGATCGCCATAACTTTTGATCCAGAGCTTGGATTTGCACGTTCTTTACATCAACGGAAATCTGGTGAAATTCTCTACGATTAGGGGTCAATCTTGCGTTTTGGAGCAGTCTGGAGGAGGAAAATCGAGAAACAGCTCTGACGCGTATTCATGGCCGGAAATGACATTCCAGCGACCAGAGTTAATGCAGAATGGGTCGCATTCTCCTACAATCCGGTCAAAATGACAGGTTATGGGTTTGTAAGGTCCTCCATGCCGTTTTAATACACCTGTAGTCAAGAAAGAATGGGCTCCCATGCCTTTGTACGTCTCCTGTTCCCTGGGTTCGACCCTTGCATTTTAAAAGCCAGTTTTGGGCTCATTTCAAAGAGGAACATTTTTGGGCATAGTAGACTTCTTCTTTCACCTTCTTCAAGGGATTGATAAAGTATCAGACCTCTCCAAGGATTGTAACAGTTTTCTTTACCTCTCTGAGGGTGTAATGCGTATTTTGATATTAAATTGATAATGCAAGCTCTGTGAATGGGTTTCAATCCTCTGTTTGTATTATTTGCTTGATTTCAGATGCTAAATTATACATTATCAGTCTGTGTATGTTTTTATGTTGTGAACCTTGGTCTGTGTCTATTTGCATGACTAATATGTTTCACCACTCCTTTTGGTGCATCACCATCTTTAGTTAGTTTCAATTTTTGCACTTCTACCCCTGTCTCCTTGCAAGTTAGAATAGGATTAGGATCTAAACCTCTGTAGTTTTGCAAAATATAGATCTAAATCAGAGGAGTTTGAGGAACCAGCCTCTAATCTGGAGATTCCTCTCTCAGTTTCCAAGTCCCACACTTGGAGAGAGGTTTCCATGTTGTGCAATTACACTGGATGCAAGAGTGATCAACCTAGAAATCTGATCAGCGTCCAGGGGTGCTGTAATTTTGCACTAACAGTTTTGGCACGCCCGGTGGGACCAGAGGTCTCAATTTTATTGCAGCAAAGTTGATGTGCATCTGCTGCAAGTTTCTTGCTTGAAAAGAGCTATTATTTGCATATCTGGCGACTCCAAGGGGAAGAATCAATAGAATTTCAGCAGTCAGGCCTGAAAGCTTATGAGAAGAATCACAAGGTCAAGAGTTGGAGAGGAGGAAGTACTGTTTGAATACCTGCAATTATCTCCAAGAAGAAGGCAAAGAGGAAGAAGGATTCAAAGGTCCCCATCTCCACCAAACAGAACTCTCTCAACTCCTCCACCTGAGCGGCCTTTCTTTCGGTATCTGAGGTTTTAAGACCAATCGAATGGCGCAACCAGTGAACCCCTATGTCAACTTCACAGGCAGCAGCCCACTTGCTCTCAATGCACAAAATCCAATCCCAGTTGCAGCACTGAAGAACATTCCATACTTTACTGGGGAAAATCAGACCACTCCTGGTGATCATGTCAAGGACATTGCTAACATTTGTGCAATCCATGAGATTAATGAGATGCAAGTAGCTGTCAAATTGCTGGCGTCTTCATTCAAGGGAAAAGCATTGCAATGGTTTAGGAGCCTTGAAGCTGGCTCTATCACAAACTGGAATCAGCTGTGTATTGCACTTCACAATCAATTTGGAGAGAAGGGAGACAACTTGTCTCTTTTGGAGCAGCTAACAACCATCAAGAGAGCTTCCAATGAGCAGCTAACTGACTTCAACTTCAGATTTCAAAGGTCTTGGGATAGAATTCCAGTGGCAGTCAGGCCAACAGCAGAAGGTGCTTTTCTATATTACCTTAAAGCTTTAAATTCTGATATTTCTGTGTTGATTCAATCTATGGGAGGCACAACTATCCCTGCTGCTTATAGTATTGCCATTAGAGCTGAAAATTGTCTGATTCAAGCCGGCAAGCTAGCTCCTAGGCCTCCAATGCCATTATATCCAAGTTTAGAGAGCCCAAGTACTAGTCAAGTACCTGTCTTAGCTCCTATTCCCACTCCTAGGAATCAGAGTTCAAATGAAGCTTCCACTTCATCTCCAAGTGCCCCAAATGAGCTTCAAGAAGTCATGAAGCAACTGCAAAATTTAGGTAATGAGCTGGTCACACTTAAGAGACAGCAAACTCAAGGTTTTAGACCTTCGTATCAGCCTCAAGCTCAACCTAATAGGCAGCCATATCAGCCTCAAAGGCCACCCAATCCAGCTGCAAATATGAATCAAACAAGGCCTCCTGCCAATAAACCATTCCAGCCCTATAATCCAAATGCCATATCTGCCTCTAAGGCATTAGTACCAGCACAAAACAACACTGCCCAGGAGTATGATTGGTGTTTTCCATGTAATGAGCCTCATAATCAATCCATGTGCTTCAATGGTGCTTTGACCCAAGCTTTAATGGTAACAAGTCTTTGGTGTGGAGGGTGAGAGTACTCAAGAAAACAGCCAACAACAAGAAACATTCCAACAAAGAACTTTGCCCCAAATGACACCACATTGGTAAATTGGCAAGCGGAGGATTTATGTGGCATGAATCAGGTAGTTTCTCAAGGTGTTGCTGCCAACACAAGGTCAAAAAGGAGAAATTTGGGTGAAGAACAGCCGTTAGCCCCAGCTAATCCACAACCTTCCACAGCTCCACAAATGATTGGCAAGCAAAACCCAGTTTCAAATGCACAAGGGCAGTCAAGAACAGCCCCTAGGCCAACTCAAATGCCAGCTGTTGCTGCCCACATACAAGGAGCAAATGTGCAGACCAAGGGACAGCAGAGAAATCCTTCATCACCATTCAGTATCATTGATCAGATGAAGAAGACAAACGTCAATATATCTATGTGGGAATCGCTATCCATCCCAGGCCAAAGAAATCTGCTGCAAGCTGCCATAAAGGATTGGCCAACTTCGAATCAGCAAGTCCAAATGCAGGAGAAGGTACTCACAAATGCTGCCCACCCTCAAGGAAATCATGGAGCACAACAAGGTAGAATGCTGAAGCCTCCCCCTTTCTATGTTTCGTTAATCATTGGAAATCAGCTAGTGCATAATTGCATGATAGATTCCGGGGCAAGTAGCTCAGTTATGCCTAAACAGATAGCTGATCAGTTAGGGCTCCAGTATGAAATAACATCTAAGGGAGTAGTGCAGCTGGATGGGACAGCAATAGCAACAGTTGGAGTGATTAGAAATTTGAGTCTTACCTTGCATGCATGTCCAAATGTTGTTGTCTTACAAGATATATCAGTCATAGACCTTCCACCACTCTTTGCCCTCTGTTTGTCAAGAGATTTCACTTTGCCAAAATTGGGGGATATTTGTCCGCGATTGGTCTCACATGCTATTGAGCGAGATATGGGACTAAGGCCACAATTAGGTCGAGAACCTATTGCAGACTTCCACATTGAGCCCTATACTCCAAGTCGATTAATGCCAATTGCTCGGCATTTGATCAAGAAGATCACCACAGCGATGATGAAGCCGACACTAAGGTTGGAAGTATTCCCAGTTTGACTCTTGATGAATGGGCAAACAAGGTACATGCTTTTGATCCTTATCAAGAGTAGAAGAATCGAGCTAGGGTCTATTGTATACACGAAGAAAGTAAACATATTCCTAGCATCACCAAGCCAAACCACAAGGATGACAATGAAGTATGGCAGCTTTGTTTTTCGATGGATCAAGGAGTAGACAAGGTGCGGGGAGGTGGAGCCATGCTTGTTTCACCTCAAGGAATAAAGCATTATTCAGCTTTTAGATTTCAATTTGCATGCTCAATAACAACTGCTGAATATGAAGCCTTGGTGCGGGATGCATTGGGCAATAAAGAGAAAATAAAGAACTTGCAAGTTTTTGGGGACGGTGAGCTGATTGTAAATCAGGTCAAGGGACAACATCTTTGCCAAAAATGATCTACTCGAGATGCTACAAGAACAGGGTGTGGGACCTCGTGGAAGATTTTGAGGGCTTTGGCATCAAATCCATCCCTAGGAAAGAGAATCAAGCTGCTGACAGGCTTGCAGCAGTAGGGGCAGCCTTTGACATTATAGAAAACATTCAACAAGACCAGGTGATACAGCCAAACATCCACGTGATTGTGAGGCCTTCAGTGCCGGATAACGATGTCAGTTGGCAAGTATTTGAGAATGATCAGCAAATCATCCACTTCTTGCAAGAAGAAGCTGAGTTCTCAGCTAAGAATCAAGAGAAGTTGGAACAGCAATATGGTGACCAGGTGATACAGCTGAGAACTGACAAGCTGCCCAAGGGACTTATCACCTTGGAGTCCATTTTTAACCCCAATGATCAGTTTAGAAAGGAGAAAGCAAACATTCAGGTTAAGCGAGAAGATTCGGTATCCATCTTGGTAGAAGAGAACAAGCCATTGCAAATTGGAAAGATGACAACTGAACAGGAAAGGTATGAGTTCATACAGCTATGTCAAGAATTCCCTGACGTGTTTGCTTGGAGTTATGAAGATTTGAAAGGGTTCAATCCCAACTTAGCTCAGCATACCATTGAATTGGACCCAAATACTAAGCCTATCAGGCAGAAACAAAGACCAGTCAATCCACACATGGAGCCTCTCATGAGGAAAGAACTGGACAAGCTGATTGAGTCAAGAATCATATTCCCAATCAAGCATTCTAGTTGGGTTGCCAACTTAGTTCCAGTCAGAAAGAAGAGTGGAGAGATCAGGCTGTGTGTTGACTTCAGAGATTTGAATAGAGCCTCTCTCAAGGACCATTATCCACTCCCTTCCATGGAGCAAATCTTTGCAGTCGTAGCTGGTTCGAAAAGGTTTTCACTACTTGATGGTTACTCGGGCTTCAATCGGATTATGGTAAAGGGGAAGACCGGTTCAAGACAGCCTTCACAACCAAATGGGGCACATATGCTTACAAGAAGATGCCATTTGGGTATGTCGAACACTTAGAGCAACATTCCAGCGAGAGCTATGGATATGGCATTCAAAGGCTTGATCAACAAGATAGTGCTGATATACTTAGATGATATTACTGTCTTCTCAAAGAATGCTGCAGACCATCTCTTTCACCTCAGGCAAGTGTTTCAGAGGTGTAGAAAATTCGGTGTGTCTTTGAATCCTAAGAAGTGCATCTTTCTTGCACATGAAGGGAGCTCCTTGGCCATATTCTCTCAAGGAGGGATTAGCAATTGATCCAGAGAGGGTCGAAGCCATAAGGGCTCTACCATTGCCAAGCCACAAGAAGGCCCTTCAGAGTTTCCTGGGAAGGATAAACTTTGTTCGGAGGTTTGTCCCAAATTTTGCAGCCCTTGTCAAGCCCATCACTAAAATGTTAAGAAAAAGCATGGCTTTCAAATGGACGGCAGAAGGCAAGGAGAGTTTTGAAGCAATCAAAGAAGCCATCTCCCAGGCACCCACTCTCATCAACCCAGACTTTTCCAAGGATTTCATCCTCTATGCATTTGGAGGTGATGACACTATTTCTGCCATTCTGGTACAGCAGAACAAAGATAATGATGAGCAGCCGATTGCCTTCTTCAGCCAGAGCCTAAGTGACTGCGAAATGAGGTACTCTTTTATTGAAAAGCATGTCCTTGCAGTAATCAGAAGCTTGAAGAAATTCAAGCATTTAGTCTCAAACAACAAGATACAGTTGCTAGTCTCGCATGCTGGGGTTAAGGATTTCCTCCTCAACAAGGATTTGAATGAAAAAAGGGCAGGTTGGATCACCCGTGTCATGGAGTATGACATTGAGATCAAGATCACCAAGCTGGTAAGAGGCAAAGGTTTGTGTGAGCAGCTCGCTTCCAAACAACCAGACAACCCAGAAGATGAAGAAGACGCTGTCCTACTATTACAAGATGATCAAAAATAGGAAAATGATGATGTGTCCACTCCCTGTTGGACTCAGAATATGATACATTTCCTACAGACGGGCATGTGCCCTCTAAAAATGAGCAAAGCAAAAAGAAGATACTTCAGGTTGCAGGCAATTCCATATGCCATCATTGATGGAGTTTTGTTCAAGAAGGACGTCAATGGAGTGTTGCTGAGATGCATTAACACGGAGTCGAGATCAAAGGGTATTAAAAGAGTTTCATGATGGACCAGGTGGTGGCCATTTTGCACCAAGAGTGGCAGACTCGAAAATCATGAAGGCTGGTTATTATTGGCCTAAAATCTTCAGTGATTGCTATGCATGGATCAAGAGGTGTAAGAATTGTGCATTCTTCACAGGAAAAGAGAGACTCGCTGCCCTTCCATTGCATCCAATTACAGTAGATCAGCCATTCATGCAGTGGGGTTTGGACTTCATTGGAGTCATCAATCCCAATTCGAGCCAAGGGCACAAATGGATTCTGACAGCCACAGACTACTTCACCAGATGGACAGAAGCAGTGGCACTCAAAGAGGTGAATGAGTCTAGCATCTTGGACTTTTACGAAGGGATAACTACCAGATTTGGTGTACCTGCTACAATAGTCTCTGATAATGCATTGGCATTCATCGGATCTAAAGTGACTGAGTGGGCTGTCAAGAACAGGATTTACCTGAGCACTTCATCAAATTATTACCCTCAAGGTAATGGCCAGGCCGAGTCTACAAACAAAAACTTGCTGAGGATCATTAGGAGGACTCTTGATGAGAATCAGAAGGCTTGGCATACCAAATTGAAATCAGCCTTATGGGATGATAGGATAACCCCCAAAATATCCACGGGTAACTCTCCATTTAGGCTTGTCTACGGAAGAGAGGCAATCTTGCCCATGTCGCTTGAGTTGCCAACGTTGGAACTCATGAAACAGCTGGAGTTGCTAGAGTTTGAGCCCATGGAGGTGAGGTATGCAGAGTTGATGGAGCTGCAAGAGATCAGAGATCAGGCATCCCAAGCAATGGAAAAGGATCAAGCTTTGATCAAAAAGACCTTTGATAGGAAGGCCAAAGACAGATCTTTTCAAGTAGGAGATCTAGTGCTGAAATGGGATGTGGACAGAGCAAAACCAGGAAGGCATTCAAAATTTGATGCCATTTGGAGTGGCCCATACATGGTCACAAAGTGCAAAAGCAACAATGCTTTCCAATTGGCCTCATTGGATGGTGAAGAACTGCAGATTCCAGTAAATGGAATCTATCTCAAGCGTTGCTTCTAGAGGGAGGTTCACTACACCTGTAGATATTAGATTAGATTTTCTTTCCTCCAAGTGCTTGTGCACATTGTTTTGTTGTAGGTTAGTTTTGTTTTCCCTAAGTGCCTTGGCACAACTTGCTGTCCATGGAGATGTTTAGCATGTCTTTGCTTTCATCAGGTCACTTTCCATCTTCCCCTTGCACATTCTGAGTCAGTTTGGATTCTAACAAAATATTTGATGACTCCATGCCCAATGGATTGCTTCAGGAAACTGGTCTTTCCATCTAGCAGGCAGATGATCCCGCTGAGTCGCCAAATTGTTATCCAAAATTCACCCCCCTTGGGTAAATTTTGATAACATGCATCAGAAGATTCAAATCCCAAGCAAATTGTTTGATTCAGAGAAAATCAGGTTTCTAGGGTCCCTTCAGGTATTTTTCTAACTCCCCTGGCCAAAGAAACAGGGAGCAAGCTCTGAGGAAATGCAAAAAAGTAGCAGAAAGGCAAATAGGTTGATCCAGGAAAGAGTGTGAAAATTGGCTAAGTCCTGCTCAAGGTAGCATTTGGGACAAGTGGGACAAATGGAAGCGGATCGGCCGAAAAGCCTCTAGGCGGCCCAAATTGCATTTGGGACAATCGGGCCAGAAATGCGGCGGGCGCGAAAAGCCGATAAGGCCGAAAAAGGAAGAAAAATTGGCTAAGTGTTGCTCGGGACGTTTGGGACAAAAAGGCCCGAACCGGCCGGTTCGGCCGAAATAAGCACAGGCAGTCCAAAAGAATTTGGGACAAATGGGACGAAAGTACGCGGCGGGCGCGAAATGCCGGTTCGACCAAGAGAAAATTGACTAACTGCTGAGAGGGACAGTTCGGGACAATCGGGCCAAAAAGGCGCGAACCGGCCGAACCGGCCGAAATCAGTCAAGTCAGTCCGAAGCAAAGTGGGACAAGCGGGCCAAAAATGCCCGAACCGGCCGAATCGGCCGAAATGAGCACAAAGGGCCCAAAATCAAATGGGACATCTAGGAAAAATGGAGGCGAGTACGCGAAAAAGCCGGCAGGGCCGAGAACCAATCAGAAGCCGCCACGTGTCTCAGGGAAAAAGGGTCAAAAAGGTCAAAGGGCAAGTTTTAAAAGAGTCAGCCCGAACCAATGAAATAGCGCCACGTGTCCAGTTAAGGGCCCCACAAGTGAATTTCAAAATGAAAGCCCGTGAAAGATGGAGGAGAGAGAATTGCTCGTCCAATCAGCACGTGCCACGTGTCGTCCAGGTGGCAGAGCGCGGGAAAGGATTTCAAAACACGTTTTCGCCTGTTTTGTGCCCTAGATCTTCAGATCGCCATAACTTTTGATCCAGAGCTCGGATTTGCACGTTCTTTACATCAACGGAAAGCTGGTGAAATTCTCTACACGATTCCAGGGTCAATCTTGCGTTTTGGAGTAGTCTGGAGGGAGGAAAATCGAGAAACGGCTCTGACACGTATTCATGGCCGGAAATGACATTCCAGCGACCAGAGTTAATGCAGAATGGGTCGCATTCTCCTACAATCCGGTCAAAATGACAGGTTATGGGTTTGTAAGGTCCTCCATGCCATTTTAATACACCTGCAGTCAAGAAAGAATGGGCTCCCATGCCTTTGTACGTCTCCTGTTCCCTGGGTTCGACCCTTGCATTTTAAAAGCCAGTTTTGGGCTCATTTCAAAGAGGGAACATTTTCGGGCATAGTAGACTTCTTCTTTCACCTTCTTCAAGGGATTGATAAAGTATCAGACCTCTCCAAGGATTGTAACAGTTTTCTTTACCTCTCTGAGGGTGTAATGCGTATTTTGATATTAAATTGATAATGCAAGCTCTGTGAATGGGTTTCATCCTCTGTTTGTATTATTTGCTTGATTTCGAGATGCTAAATTATACATTATCGATCATGTGTATGTTTTTATGTTGTGAACCTTGGTACTGTCTATTTGCATGACTAATATGTTTCACCACTCCTTTTGGTGCATCACCATCTTTAGTTAGTTTCAATTTTTGCACTTCTACCCTGTCTCCTTGCAGTTAGAATAGGATTAGGATCTAAACCTCTGTAGTTTTGCAAAATATAGATCTAAATCGAGAGGAGTTTGAGGAACCAGCCTCTAATATGGAGATTCCTCTCTCGGTTTTCAAGTCCCACACTTGGAGAGAGGTTTCCATGTTGTGCAATTACACTTTGGATGCAAGAGTGATCAACCTAGAAATCGATCGGCGTCAGGGGGTGCTTTGTAATTTTGCACTAACAAGAAGATGTTATGATATCGATTGTGCTGTGTAACCTTGCATTTTTCTCGCACATGGTTGTTCAATTCCTATAAGAATTGTAGCCCATCTATTGTAAATTGATTTTGATAATTAATAAAATATCACAGGCTGCCATCCCTTTTTTACATTCTCATACTTATGACAATAAGGAACCTAGGTTTAGGCATTCACATCAAAATATGCCCATCACAACTAAGACTCATTTGGTTCTTCGTGATGGAGAACTCGTTCGGGTACCCCATTCCCCACCTTTATCTCATAGTCGGTGGTATGGTTTGGACACTTCTGATCTAAATTATTATTTGGGTTCCCCCACTCTTCTTCTGATTCTAATCCAAAGTATTCTTCTGATTCCTCTTGATTTTATGAGGATTCTAATCCAAACTATTCTTCTTATTCCTCTCGATCTTATGAGGATTCTAATCTAAACTATTCTTCTAATTCCTCTCAATCTTCTAAGGATTATAATCCAAACTATCTTTCGATTCCTCTAAGTCCTTTAAGTTTCATTCAACAACTTTCTTCTAGGGAGTAACTAGTCTCCTAAACAATGTTGTCCTCCTCTAAGGGTTTGAGTCAGCAAAAATTCTACCCATCATTCATCTACTTCAAATCTTGAGTCTTGGTACTCCCTTTATTCACAGGACCCTCTTTATCATTCATCTAATGTGACTCCTATGTCGCGGTACTCCCTTTCTTCATAGGACCTCTTTTATCAGTCACCTCAACAACGAATTCCTCCATTGAAGATATGTGTGACTGAAATTTCCTCTAATCAATCATCCAAGTCAACTCCTACATCGTAATCTACTGACCGGATACGTGATCCTCTTTGTCTACTTGCACTATGCCATATTTTAGGGAAACCAATAATGACTTCTTCTAGGTCCCCATCTTCTTCCACTCACAAGACATCTAGATCCAAATATACTTCGTCTCTTGAGTCATCTTCTTCTATCAATCATCACCAAACATCTTCTACATCTTCCACACCAGTTGGACCAATTTCTTCTAATCAATCTACCACGATCGAAGAACAACAACCCATACCGATCAATTTCTTTCAGAATGAAGAAGCGATCAAAGAATTCATGGGGCTACACGATAACATTCCTCTAGAGGACCATGATCAAATATTCTCTATTGACCTCGATGCGTTCAAATATTGTGGGGAAGAGGTTGATTCCTTTTTTTAGAATAAAATGGAAGATCTTAAGACCATCAAACTTGATCATCTTCTCATTATTCCATTTTCATAGTCCTCATTACATGGAAAAACTTACTGGTGCATTATTGATCCTTGGCCTATCTTCTTCTCATCACCCAATCATTATTTACATATCACAATTCCTCAATCACAATCTTGCCTTGGGTCACCTCCTAGTAGCCCATCATCTTCTTTTATATGTGGGCCACCTCTTAGTAGCCCTTCATCTTATATTTGTGGGTCACCTTTGGGTATCCCATCATATTCTATACTTGGGCCAAACCCTAGTAGTCCTTCATCTTCCATCTATGGGACACCTCCTAGTAGCCCATAATCTTCTATGCTTGGTCCATTTCCTACTAGTCCTTCATCTTCCATCTATGGGACACCTCATGGTAGCCCTTTTTATTCCATTCTAGGGCCACATCCTAGTAGCCCTTCATCTTCAGTCTATGGGACACCTCCTGATAATCCATCCTCTTCATCTCTTGGACCGTATCATTTTCATCCATCATATTATCCTTCTATCAATGACTGGGCAAGCCCACCATCATCTCTACCATTCCTATCATCATTCATAAATGTCTAATTTCTTCTCCCACTTCTTGTGATCAACAAAATCACACATCAGCTTATACAAAACCCAAACAGGTTCTTTATCAATATAAGATCAAAACTACAAAGAGCTCCAAAGCTCCCAATGAGTCAAACAACCATAAAGTTAAAAAACAAACGTGATTCGAGAATACACACCAATGTAACCATCAACTATGGCGTAAAGTGCAGAAGCCTATGGATAGGGAACTCAAGATCCCACATAAAAAATCCATGTTTCAAGATAAGTCACAATCACTTATCGAATATGATCTCACTATGGTCATCAAGATTGGAGATAATATCACTCTTGATAAGAAAAAAATCTTAGTCTCCCTCATCAAAGAGATAAAAACATTATTGTTGGATCTTATCACACAGAGTGACATTATTGGTCCCAAATTCCCAATCATTCATCTTCATCATCTTCTCCCTTCATGGTTTTCCCTTCGCAAAACCATCAAAATCTTAAAAAAATCAAAACAATTCAAAAATACAAAAAAATGAGAAAAAATTAAAACATTACAAAAACAAATCAAAGGTATAAAGATCAAACATTGCAATCAGGTATTGCATATGCATGGATGTTCTTTCTTCCCTTTCTTTCCATTCCTTTGCAATTCATCCACCATTTTCATCCCTTCGATGATATTTTGGCTAGTCTATTTGTACGCATTTGACAACATTTATCTCTATGGTAACTATTTGACCTTGGTCTTTCATCACTTTGGTAAATTAAAGAATGATTGACATCGTAGAGATCCTATCACAATCTACATCTAATAAACTTATCGTAAAGAATATTTAGTTGTATTTGTTGACATTAGCCAATGTCATCCTCACAATCACTTCCACATCCTTCAATCAAGCCATAAGTGATTCTTAACCCCTTGTCAAAATAGTCAAGAGAGCTGAAATAAGTTTTCAAAAAGAAAAAAGAAAGAATGACAATCAATCAATCAAAAGCAAAATCTCAAAACAAAAGTAAATTTATGTATAACTCTCTCTTGGGATATTTCCAATAATATCTACCAAGGCTATGGAAGCTTGACTAGAAATAGAGAAATGTTGTGATTAGAATAAAATATATCTCCATTGGGGCTATGGATGCACGACTAGCAAAGGAACAATGTAATAATATCCTTCCACATTTCATTCACAAATCACCTATCAAAATCAATCATTTTTACACATTGGCTAGTTCGTCCTCACTTGTTGTTTATTAAATATTTACTTCGAGAGGTAATTAATTTCCACGTACACACACTGATCACTATAAATAAACATGACTAGTATATTACCAAGTATCTTCTTTTTGGACATTGTTCAAACTCTTTCTTTAGTGCATGTCTTGTGTCATAATTTTTTCCTTTGGCTAATCAAATTTTCATCGATAGTCTTCTAGCTACATTTTCCATATCCTTTCATGAAATTTTATGTTATTCTTCTTCTTTTATAACATCCATGTGTATAAGATTGTATTTTTACTATGTTTGAGTAAAACTTTGTCCCTTCATTCAATAAACAATCTTCTACTTCTTTCTATTAGTGGCTTCTTGGCCGATTACATTGGGGGCATCCTTGCTCCTTCTTGGCACTTCATTGGTTTGTGTTCATCATTAGGTTGAACATGTATATTTTTGCCTTGATCCAACCTATCCTCTTGTATATATGTGTGGGGATTTCCTTTTTATATTCCCATCTCACGTTGGGGTAAAATTACATATTCACCTTCTTATATAAAGCGCATGGCATTCTACTCTTGTACATTCCCATCTATTGTTGGGGGCATCCACGTTTCTTTATTTTCCTATACATAGCTTTAGAAAAATTTCAAAATCCCAAAACATTCAAAACAAAAAAATACATAAAAATCATAAAATTTCTCAAACCCCCAAATTGGTAGAAAGCATGCATGTAGCTAAAACCTGTGTCAAACACATGGTACTCAATCATTAAATTTCTTAGGTCCTTTCTTTCTCTTTTCAAAATGAATCGAGGATCATTTGGATCTTCACCCATTCACAAAGTTGGTCTACTTGCTTCATCTGTACTATCTAGGCACACCGAGTTGCACAGTCTGCATTTAAGCACACGAATGATTTTTCGTTGGACCCCCACATCCACCATATGTCCCCTCACATGTATCTTTTCCCGGGCACCACTTTTAACCCTTTTCACTAAACATGAACATTTGGGTTCTCTAACTTGGTAACAAAACATTTGTGCAACCGTCTTGAACATTGTTGGTTTGAGTATGTGTGTTTGTACTTGTTTCCCTGCTAGATCAACTTGTTTAATTTCTCATATTGCATTGTATTTTATATGTTGCATAGAGTGGGTGTTTTTAGAAATAGAAAATTGTTCATATTATGGATTTTCATGTCATTATACACTTTTGTTGTATGCTTACATTTTTAATAAGGACCAATGATGTAGATCACTAGCAATATGATGAAATAAAGTTGTTTTGAGAAAACACTGGATGAAAGCTAGTTCAATCCCCTTCCTCATCATTTTTCTTCATTATCATTTTCTTCTATCAACATTATCCTTCCAACTCACTTGGGGCAATAGGGATAATATTTTATCCCCCTCCCCTTATTCTTCTATCCATTTCCTTCATCTTTTCGATCGTCGATCGACCTATTTCATCACCCCATCAACACTCGAGGGGGCATCCTTCACTCTACTAATTTTTATTCCACGAAAAAAATTTACTTTTCTGTAATTTTCTACTATCTTTGAAGTGGCGTCACTTATGCCACCCCAAAGAGGGGAAAATGTAGACACCTAAAATTCACTTACGTAGTTTTAATACTTAAATTGCACTAACTATCCCTTTTCCCGTTAATTGATGACACTTCATCAATAAACCACCATCTTTCCTCTATTCCTGTTAATTAATTACATTTCACTAATTAATCAACCTTCCTATCACTAAGGATTCCAATTAATGACCTTCTATTAATTAACATTCATTTCTACCTGGGATAATTAATTATTATTAATTAATTATCCTGCTACTCTAAAGTAATGAATTCCTGTTAATTAGTTACATTTCGCTAATTAATTAACCTTCTTATCATTCAAGATGCTGATTAATGACCTTTCGTTAATTAATTTCCACTTCTACTTAGGTTAATTAATTATTCTTAATTAATTACGACCGCTAATCTAGATCAATAAATCATCATTTATTAGACCAATTTCCTCTCTTAAATCCCCTGAATCACATTAAGTTTCCTCTAGTATGATTCTATAAGCTTACCCCCATGATTAATTAATCACCTTAGATTAATTAAACCCCCTTTCAATTCCCACAAAGTGCACATACTTTTTAAAACATACATGGCCTTTGTATTTCCTCTTTGGGGTTTATCCTACATTGATCAATTTGCTAGCTTTTCCCGAACTCGAAAGTTATATAAGAAACACTCCTCCTTACCTTTCTTATTACATCTTACATTGAATTTTACCTAAGGTAAATTATAGGCATTTGGATTTGAGCATTCTCCATTGTTGGATTAGCTCTTTCATCTTGCATCCATCCACTCAAAGTTGAGTAATATGAGAAGATCCAAAATGGCCTTGTAGCCATTCTTGGTGAGATTCCATTCTCAATTCTTGAGGTCTCCACCACTCCATTTTGATTTCTTATGATCTTCATAGGTTCATAGTTGTATTTAGAAATCATAGAGAGTAGGAAATAGCTTAGCATGTTAGTTTCATTTATGCATTGAAGAAGAATTTCCTTTAAGCTCTTATCTTGATGGTTCATTGTTAGATTAACTTACTTTTGAAGCTATGTAGATGTTTAGTTTCAATTTGTTTATAACTTAGTTAATAAAAAATGAGCACAAAAGGTTCAAAGTGATCTTATGGAAAAATGTTGCAAATGTGTCAAGTAAAACACAATGTATGTTCAAGTTATATTCATGATATCATTTTGTGAAGGATGTTTCAAAATTGTATATCTTGAGGAAAGTGAAATAGAAAGAAATTTGGGCTTCAAGAAGTTAGACAATATAGTTATAATGTAAATCTAAAAAGTGGTTCTTCAAGGAGGTTTGAGAAGGATTTAAAGGAAGTACTCTTGATAATATAGTGTGTCATTCACAAAAGATATGTCTAGGTAATGGTTTGTGCTTCAAGGCCTAATATAGGTATGTTTGTTGTCTAGTTCTCAAGGGTTTACGTTGATAAGGAGATTTAATTACCATAAGAAGTTAGTTGGATGGAGTGTTATTATTGTCATGATCAAGGAAAAATATTGCAGGGGCAAGTTTGAGAGAAGCTTGAAAAGGTACAAGGAGTGTTATGAAGAAGGTTATGTCATGGAAGTATGTCTATCTCTTAGAATGCTTGATCAAGTTGTGTGAGAAAGATTCATGAAGTTAAAGGTACATGCATGTTGCTATAAGGCTTGTGCTAGATGGATGTATTATGATTTTGATGCTATGGTAGCTACTATGATAGTTATGTCTAGGCTTGAAGTGGAGCTGTACAAAAGGATCTTCATGAGAAAGTTTAGATGTTTTGAGGTATGAGATTGAGTGCTTAGTTTTAATGGGAGGTTGATACCTGTAGAAACCTAAATTTGGTATCTCTACCTGTCATACCCTCGTCCCGGGACAAAGAACCAAACTAGATGTTATGAGAAATTTGGAGTAACATTTTTTTAAAGGGTTTAATTATTACTAACAATACTAAAACTAATGATACAAACCAATTTATGAAAATTAATTATTTTACCTAAATTGATTTACCAAATTTCTCAACCACTAGCCCGAAGACAAATTTCATTTAATTAATTATTATTATATTTGTTCTAACACCCTAGTGGTGAGTCTACACCCTTTTTTTTGTTAATTATAATTTTCTCCTCCTTTTATTTTATCCACCCACACACCAGGTCCCTTAAAATTTATTTTCACATTCACTTTTAAAATACACTTGGCTCCAAAAGAATGTAGGGTTAATTGTGAGCCGTAGGATTAAATCAAACTCAACCTTTGATCTCTTTTTTTTTTTGCCCTAAATAAGACCTTTTCTTATGTTCTTCCTCCTCATATTCATCTCTTCTCATTTTGATTGTGTTTGCTGGTGCGCGTGTTGTTGCAAAACTCACAAAGCACCCCCGGATGCAGATCAAGCTTCTAGGTTGATCACTCTAGCATCCAGTGTGATTGCACAACATGGAAACCTCTCTCCAAGCATGGGATTTGTGAAACTGAGAGAGGAATCTCCAGATTAGAGGCTGGTTCCTCAAACTCCTCTGATTTAGATCTAATGCTTGCACAACTACGAGAGGTTCGAGATCCTAATCCTACTCTAACTTGCAAGGAGACAGGGGTAGAAGTGCAAAAATTGAAACTAACTAAAGATGGTGATGCACCAAAAGGAGTGGTGAAACATATTTGTCATGCAAATAGACACAGACCAAAGTTCACAACATAAAACATACACAGATGATAAGGTATAATTTAGGATCTGAAATGAAGCAAATAATACAAACAGAGGACTGAAACCCATTCACAGAGCTTGCATTATCATTTCAGTGTCAAAAACACGCATTATACCCTCAGAGAGGTAAAAAAATGTTACAATCTTTGGAGAGGTCTGATCCTTGCATCAATCACTTGCTGGAGGTGAAAGAAGAAGTCTGCTATGCCCAAAAAATGTTCCCCCTTTAGAAATGAGCCAAATCTACCTTTTACATTGCATGGGTCGAGCCTAGGAGACAGAAACGTACAAAAACGTGAGCCCATTCCTTCTTGACTGTAGGTGCATTAAAACGGCATGGGGGACCTTACAAACCCATACCCTATCATTTTGACTGAATTACAGGAGAATGCGACCCATTCTGCATTAAATCTGGTCGCTGAAATGTCACTTCTGGCCATGAACACGCGTCAGAGCCATTTCTCAATTTTCTCTCTCTAGACTACACCAAAATTCAAGATTAACCCCAAAATCATGTAGATAATTTCATAATCTTTCTAATGATATAAAGAACGTGCAAATCCGAGCTCTGGATCGGAAGATATGGCGATCTGAAGATTTAGGACACAAAACAGGCAAAAACGGATTTTTTTTTTTTTTAAATTTCTTCCCGTGCTCTGCCACCTGGATGACACGTGGCATGCATTGATTGGTCGTCAGGGGCGCAGGCAGACCTTTACTTTTAGCTTTTGGGTGAACTTCTTGCCAAATTATCTAATTCCTCCCCGAGCTCCGAGCTTCCCTTCCTCATTGGACACGTGTCCTCTTTTTATTGGCTCGAGTTAGTGCTTGAAACCTCGCCCTTTGAACTTTTGGACTTTTCTCCTTGTGACACGTGTCATGATTTGGTTGGTCCGCGGGTCTGCCGGCTCTTTCGCGTCTCCCGCGTCTTTTTGTCCCGGATGTCCCAAGATTGTTTGGGACAAAAACCTCCGATCCGCCCAAAATGGGCTTCCTTGTCCCTCATTCGGCCGATGACGTGGTGTTGCTTGATTGGCTTTCGGATCCTTCAGCTATCCGCGTCCCATGCATCCCTTTGTCCCAACTGTCCCCAAAGGCGAAAGTTCCCCGTTTTAGCCGAACCAGCCGGTTCGCGTCCTTCGCGTCTTCTTGTCCCAAATGTCCCAGAGCATTTAGTCAATTTTCTTCTCCTTCGGCCGAACCGGCTTTCCACGTCCCGCGCGTCCCGACGGCCTGGATGTTCCTTTGCTCTGCAGACTGCCTGGCGGCCTTTCAGCCGATTCGCGCCTAGATGTCCCTCACATCCCGACTGTTGCGAGGACTAGGACTTAGACATTTTTCATGATTTTTCTGGCCCAAGCTTGCTTTTGCAACTTTTTCACCTTTTCTCAGAACTTGCTCTTTTCAACCTGGACAGGAGAGTTAAAAAAATCTGAGGGGACCTTGGGAACATGATTTTTTTCCCTGAATCAATCAATTTGCCTAGGGCTTGAGAATTTAATGCATGTTATCAAAATTTACTCTGGGGGGTGAATTTTGGATAACAATTGGCGACACAACGGGGTACACACTGCTAGGTGAAAAGACCCGAGAGCTTGAAGCGAGTCCATTGGGCATGGAGTTATCAAACATTCAGTTTAGAATCCCAATGACTTAAAATGTGTAAGGAGGAAGATGGAATATCACCTAATGGGAGAAAAGATCGCAAAACATCTCCATGGACAGCAAGCTGTGCCAAAGCACTTAGGGAAAACAAAACTAACCTACAACAAAACAATGTGCACAAGCACTTGGAGGAAAGAAAATATAATCTAATATTTACAGAGGTAGTGAACTTCCCTCTAGAAGCAATGCTTGAGATAGATTCCATTGACTAGAATCTGCAGTTCTTCACCATCCAATGAGGCCAATTGGAAAGCATTGTTGTTCTTGCACTTTGTGACCATGTATGGGCCACTCCAAATGGCATCAAATTTTGAATGCCTTCCGGTTTTGCTCTATCCACATCCCATTTCAACACTAGATCTCCAACTTGAAAAGATCTATCTTTGGCCTTCCTATCAAAGGTCTTCTTGATCAAAGCTTGATCCTTTTCCATTGCTTGGGATGCCTAATTTCTGATCTCTTGCAGCTCCATCAACTCTGCATACCTCACCTCCATGGGCTTAAACTCTAGTAACTCCAGTTGCTTCATGAGTTCCAACGTTGGCAACTCAAGTGACATGGGCAAGATTGCCTCTCTTCCATAGACAAGCCTGAATGGAGAGTTACCTGTGGATCTTTTGGGAGTTATCCTATCAGCCCATAAGGCTGATTTCTATTTGGTATGCCAAGACCTTTGATTCTCATCAAGAGTCCTCCTAATGACCCTCAACAAGTTCTTGTTTGTAGACTCGGCCTGACCATTACCCTGAGGGTAATAGTTCGATGAAGTGCTTAGGTAAATACTGTTCTTGACAGCCCACTCAGTCACCCTAGATCCAATGAATGCCAATGCATTATCAGAGATTATTGTAGCAGGTACACCGAATCTGGTTGTTATTCCCTCATAAAAGTCTAAGATGCTAGACTCATTTGCCTCTTTGAGTGCTTTTGCTTTTTTATCCATTTGGTGAAGTAGTTTGTGGCTGTCAAAATCCATTTGTGCCCTTGGCTTGAAATGGGATTAATGACTCCGATGAAGTCCAAACCCCATTGCATGAATGGTTGGTTAACTGAGATTGGATGCAATGGGAGGGCAGCAAGTCTCTCTTTTCCTATGAAGAATGCACAATTCTTACACCTCTTGATCCATGCATAGCAATCACTGAAGATTTTAGGCCAATAATAACCAGCCTTCATGATTTTTAGAGCTGTCACTCTTGGTGCAAAATGGCCACCAGCTGGTCCACCATGAAACTCTTCTAACACCCTTTGAATCTGATTTGTGCTAATGCATCTCAGCAGCACTCCATTCACATCTTTCTTGAACAAAACTCCATCAACAATGGCATACGGAACAGCCTGCAACCTGAAGTGTCTCCTTTGGGTCTTGCTCATCTCCGGGGGGCATAGGCCTGTACCTAGGAAGTGTATAACGCCTTGGGTCCAGCAAGGAGTGGGGGAAGCATTGTCTTCTTCTTGATTGCCACTTGGCTCATGGCTGTCCTGGACTGTCAAAACAGCCTCTTCTTCGTTGCATACTTCTTTTTGCTTCCCCAAAACCAGCTGCTCACACAGTCCTTTCCCTCTTACCAGCTTGGTGATCTTGATCTCAATGTCATATTCCATGACACGGGTGATCCAACCTGCCCTTTTCTCATTCAAATCCTTGTTGAGGAGGAAGTCCTTAACTCCAACATGTGAGACCAGCAACTGGACCTTGTTGTTTGAGATTAAATGCTTGAATTTCTTCAAGCTTCTGATTACTACAAGCACATGCTTCTTAATAAAAGAGTACCTCACCTCATAGTCATCTAGCTCGTGAAGAAGGAAACTGGCTGCTCATCATTATCTTTGTTCTACTTTGTACTAGAATGGCAGAAATAGTGTCATCACCTCCAAATGCATAGAGGATGAAATCCTTGGAGAAGTCTGGGTTGATGAGAGTTGGTGCTTGAGAGATAGCTTCTTTGATTGCTTCAAAACTCTCCTTGCCTTCTGCTGTCCACTTAAAAGCCATGCTCTTCTTTAACATTTTGGTGATGGGCTTGACAAGGGCTGCAAAATCTGGGACAAACCTCTCGAACAAAGTTTATCCTTCCCACGAAACTCTGAAGGGCTTTCTTGTGGCTTGGCAGTGGTAGTGCTCTTATGGCTTCAACTCTTTCTGGATCAATTGCTAATCCTTCTTTGGAGACAATATGGCCAAGCAGCTTTCCTTCATGTGCAAGAAAGATGCACTTCTTAGGATTCAAAGACACTCCAAATCTCCTACACCTCATGAAGACTTGTCTCAAATGAGAGAGGTGGTCTGCTGCATTCTTTGAAAAAACAGTGATATCATCAAGGTAGATCAGCACCACATTGTTAATCAAACCTTTGAATGCCATGTCCATTGCCCTTTGAAAGGTAGCACCAGCGTTGGACAACCCAAATGGCATTTTCCTGTAAGCATATGTGCCCCATTTGGTTGTGAAGGCTGTCTTGAATTGGTCTTCTCCCTTCACCATAATCTGATTGTAGCCTGAGTAGCCATCAAGTAGTGAGAACCTTTCTGAACCAGCTACAACTTGCAATATTTGCTCCATGGAAGGGAGTGGGTAATGGTCCTTGAGGGAGGCTCTGTTCAAGTCTCTGAAGTCAACACACAGTCTGATTTCTCCATTTATTTTTCTCACTGGCACCAAGTTTGCAACCCAACTTGAGTGTTTGATGGGGAAGATGATACTGGCCTCAATAAGCTTGCTTAACTCTTTTCTCATGAGAGGTTCAATATGGGGATTCACTGGCCTTTGCTTTTGCTTGACAGGCTTGGATTCCAGATCCAGCTCAATAGTATGTTGTGCCAACTTTGGGTTGAAACCTCTTAGATCTTTGTAAGTCCAAGCAAAGACATCTGGGAACTCTTGAAAAAGTTGAACAAAATCAGATTTCTCTTGTGAGGTACTTTGCCAATCTGCAATGTTTTGCCTTCTTCCACTAAAATAGGCTCTGAATCTTCACCCTTTACTTGAATGTTCGCTTTCTCCTTCCGGAACTGATCATTCGGGTTGAAGATTGACTCCAAGGTTATGAGGCCTTTTGGTAATTTGTTAGTTCTCAGCTGCACCACTTGGTCACCATACTGCTGATGCAGCTTGTCTTGATTCCTGGCGGAGAACTCAGCTTCTTCTTGTAGGAAATTAACAATTTGCTGATCATTCTCGAAGACTTGCCAACTTGTATTGTTATCCGGAATAGCTGGTCTCACAACCAATTTGATATGAGGTTGAGATTTCTCACTTTTGATACTTTCTACAACATCAAATGCAGCCCCAATTGCTGCAAGTCTCATCGACTGCTTCATTCTTTTTTCTTGGGATAGAATTGATGCTAAAAGCTTCAAGATCTTCAATAAGATCCCATACCCGATTTTTGTAGTTCTTCAACAGATCATTTTTGGCAGCATTTTTTCCTTTGACTTGGTTTACAATCAGCTCACTATCACCAAATACTTGTAAATTCCTGATGCCTTTCTTCATTGCCCAATGTAATCCATGAATTAAGGCTTCATACTCACGATCGTGTTGTTTGAACAGGAAAACTGGAAATGGAAGGCTGAGTAATACCTTATACCTTGCGGTGAAATGAGCATAGCTCCTCCTCCTGCACCTTGTCTACTCCTTGACCCATCAAGGAAAAATTGTCATACTTCATTCTTGTCTTTATGATCCAGCTTGGTGACGCTGGGAGAGGTTGATTCTCTTCATGTAAACAATAAACTCCTAGCGCAGATTCTTCTACTTCTTGATAGGGATCAAAAGCATGTATCTTGTTTTCCCATTCATCAAGAGTTAGATCCGGGATACTTCCAACCTTGGTGTCAGCCTCATCAGTGCTAGGGTGATCTTCTTCATCAAATGCTGAGCAATTGGCATTAATCTGACTTGGAGTGTAAGGCTCAATATGGAAGTTTGCAATATGTTCGGATCTGATTGTGGCCTTAGTTCCATTTCTTCTTCTGAATAGCATGTGTGACCAATCAGCAGACAAATACCCCCCAATATTGGTTGTGAAGTCCCTTGACAAGCAAAGGGCAAAGAGTGGTGGAAGGTCTATGATTGATACATCTTGTAAAACAACAACATTTGGACATGCGTGCAAGGTAAGACTCAAATTTCTAATCACTCCAACTGTTGCTATTGCTGTCCCATCTAGCTGCACTACCCCTTTAGATGTTATTTCATACTGGAGCCCTAGCTGATCAGCTATCTGTTTAGGCATTACTGAGCTACTTTCCCCGGAGTCTATCATGCAATTATGTACTAGCTGATTTCCAATGATTAATGAAACATAGAAAGGAGGGGGCTTCAACATTTTACCTTGTTGTCCTCCATGACTTCCTTCAGGCTGGGCAGCATTTGTAAGCACTTTGTCTTGATCTCGAACTCGCTTGATTCGAAGTTGGCCAATACTTCATGGCAGCTTGTAGCAGATCTCTTTAGCTTGGGATGGGTTGGCATTTGAGTTGGCCTAGGGGCTGTTCTTGGCTGCCCTTGTGCATTTGAAATGGGACTTTGCTTGCCAATCATTTCTGGAGTCATAGAAGGTTGTGGGCTGGTTGGAGCTAGTGGCTGCTCTTCACCCAAATTCCTCCTTTTTGACCTTGTGTTGGCTGCAACACCTTGGGAAACTGCCTGGTTCATGCCACAGAAATCCTCTGCCTACTAATTTACCAATGTGGTGTCATTTGGGGCTGATTGCTGTTGGATTGTTTCTTGTTGTTGGCTATTTCCTTGACTGCCCTCGCCCTCCACTCCAGTAGTTGTCACCATCAATGCTTGATTGAGAGCACCATTGAAACACATGGATTGGTTATGAGGCTCGTTGCATGGAAAGCACCAATCATATTCCTGAGCAATGTTGTTCTGTGTTGGCACTAATGCCTTAGAGGCAGATATGGCATTTGGATTATAGGGCTGGAATGGTCTATTGGCAGGAGGCCTTGTTTGATTCATATTTGCAGCTGGATTAGGTGGTCTTTGTGGTTGGTATGGCTGCCTATTAGGCTGAGCTTGGGGTTGATAAGAAGGTCTGAAACCTTGGGCTTGTTGCCTCTTGAGAGTAACTAGCTCATTGCCTAGGTTTTGCAATTGCTTCATGACCTCTTGAAGCTCATTTGGGGCACTTGGAGATGAAGTGGAAGCTTCATTTGAACTCTGATTTCTAGGAGTGGGAGAAGGATCCAAATTAGGTGCTTGATGGGTGTTTGGGCTCTCTAAACTTGGAAACAATGGCATGGGAGGTCTAGGGGCAAGTTTTCCAGCTTGGATTAAACAATTTTCAGCCCTAATGGCAATGCTATAAGCCATAGGGATAGTTATGCCTCCCATGGACTGAATTAACATAGAAATATCAAAATTTAGAGCTTTGAGATAATAGAGAAAAGCACCTTCTGCTGTTGGCCTGACTGCCACTGGAATCCTCTCCCAAGTTTTTTGAAATCTGAAGTTGAAATCGGTCAGCTGCTCATTGGGAGCCCTCTTAATGGTTGTCAGCTGCTCCAAAAGAGACAAGTTGTCTCCCTTCTCTCCAAATTGCTCATGAAGTGCAATACACAGTTGATTCCAGTTTGTGATAGAACCAGCTCCAAGGCTCCTAAACCATTGCAATGCTTTACCCTTGAAGGAAGATGCCAGTAACTTGACAGCCACTTGCATTTCATTGATTTCATGAATTGCACAAAGGTTAGCAATATCTTTAACATGATCACCTGGAGTAGTTTGATTTTCTCCAATGAAGTAGGGAATGTTCTTCAAGGTTGCAATAGGAACTGGATGTTGTGCATTGAGAGCAAGTGGGCTGCTGCCTGTGAAGTTGATGTAGGGGTTGTTCTGAGCCATTCTAATTGGTCTTAAAACCCTTGTTGACTGAATGAAAGGCCTACCAGGTGGAGGAGTTGAGAGAGTTCTGTTTGGTGGAGATGGAGACCTTTGAATCCTTCTTCCTCTTTGCCTTCTTCTTGGAGATAATTGCAGGTATTCAAACAACACTTCTTCTTCTCCAACTCTTGACCTTGTGGTGATTCTTCTCATGAGTTTTCAGGCCTGCACTTGGAACCAGCTGATTCTTCCCCTTGGAGTCACTAGATATGCAAATAATAGCTCTTATAAGCAAGAAAATTGCAGCAGATGCACATCAACCTTGCTGCAATAAAAATGAGACCTCTAGGGTCCCACCGGGCATGCCAAAACTGTTGTTGCGAACTCACAGCACCCCTGGATGTAGATCAGGCTTCTAGGTTGATCACTCTAGCATCCAGTGTGATTGCACAACATGGAAACCTCTCTCCAAGCGTGGGACTTGTGAAACTGAGAGAGGAATCTCCAGATTAGAGGCTGGTTCCTCAAACTCCTCTGATTTAGATCTAATGCTTGCACAACTACAGAGGTTCAGATCCTAATCCTACTCTAACTTGCAAGGAGACAGGGGTAGAAGTGCAAAAATTGAAACTAACTAAAGATGGTGATGCACCAAAAGGAGTGGTGAAACATATTTGTCATGCAAATAGACACATGACCAAAGTTCACAACATAAAACATACACAGAATTGATAAGGTATAATTTAGGATCTGAAATGAAGCAAATAATACAAACAGAGGACTGAAACCCATTCACAGAGCTTGCATTATCATTTCAGTGTCAAAAACATGCATTATACCCTCAGAGAGGTAAAAAAACTGTTACAATCTTTGGAGAGGTCTAATCCTTGCATCAATCACTTGCTGGAGGTGAAAGAAGAAGTCTGCTATGCCCAAAAAAATGTTCCCCCTTTAGAAATGAGCCAAATCTACTTTTTACATTGCATGGGTCGAGCCTAGGAGACAGAAGCATACAAAAAACGTAAGAGCCCATTCCTTCTTGACTACAGTGCATTAAAACAGCATGGGGGACCTTACAAACCCATACCTTGTCATTTTGACCGAATTACAGAGAATGCGACCCATTCTCGCATTAAATCAAGTGTCGAAATGTCACTTCGCCATGAACACGCGTCGAGCCGTTTCTCAATTTTCTCTCTTGAAAATACACCAAAATTCATGATTAACCCCGAAATCATGTAGATAATTTCATAAGCTTTCTAATGATATAAAGAATGTGAAAATCCGAGCTCTGGATCGGAAGATATGGCGATCTGAAGATTTAGGACACAAAACAGGCAAAAATGGATTTTTTTTTAAATTTCTTCCCGCGCTCTGCCACCTGGATGACACGTGGCATGCATTGATTGGTCGTCAGCGGGGCAGACCTTTACTTTTAGCTTTTGGGTAAACTTCTTGCCAAATTCTCTAACTCCTCCCGAGCTCCGAGCTTCCCTTCCTCATTGGACACGTGTCCTCTTTTTATTGGCTCGGGTTAGTGCTTGAAACCTCACCCTTTGAACTTTTGGAATTTTCTCCTTGTGACACGTGTCATGATTTGGTTGGTCCGTGGGTCTGTAGGCTCTTTTGCGTCTCCCGCGTCTTTTTGTCCCGGATGTCCCAAGACTGTTTGGGACAAAAACCTCCGATCCACCCGAAATGGGCTTCCTTGTCCCTCATTCAGCCGATGACGTGGCGTTGCTTGATTGGCTTTTGGATCCTTCGGCTATCCGCATCCCACGCGTCCCTTTGTCCCAACTGTCCCCAAGACAAAAGTTCCCGTTTAATTTGGCCGAACCGCCGGTTCGTGTCCTTCGCGTCTTCTTTTCCCAAATGTTCCGAGCATTTAGTCGATTTTCTTCTCCTTGGCCGAACCGACTTTCCGCGTCCCGCGCGGCCCCGACGGCCCGGATGTTCCTTTGCTCACAGATCGCGCTGGCACCTTTGGTCGATTCGTGCCTGGATGTCCCTCACATCCCGATCATGCTATGATGACTAGGACTTAGACATTTTTCATGATTTTTTCTGGCCCAAGCTTGCTTTTGCAACTTTTTCACCTTTTCTCAGAACTTGATCTTTTCAACCTGGACAGGAGAGTTAAAAAAATGAGGGGACCCTGGGAACATGATTTTTTGCCCTGAATCAATAAATTTGCTTGGGGCTTGAGAATTCAATGCATGTTATCAAAATTTACTCTGGGGGTGAATTTTGGATAACGAAGGTTCGGGAAAAACTATGGAGTTTCATCAAACCAACATGATATTAGTTTTGAAATTACTACAAAACTAGAACGGTTTCTCTTCTCTCTCTCTCTTTTTTTTGGATTGCACATTTGTTTATATTTATTTTATTATTTTTATTAATATTATTGTTTTTAAAGATGGTTTCGTGTTTGAGGAAGGAGGACTGTGTGTGGTGAAGGGGTACAGTGGTGGCGGATGGGGAGTGGGGTGACGGTGGGACAGGAGAGGAGACGCATGGGAGGGAGGTCATGGGGAAAGAGCAGGCCGCGGGAAGGAAAGAGGGGAGGATTTGGGTGGAGCCGGGTGTGTGGGAGGAGTAAGGGGTGGCGTGTGCATGGAAGGGAGCAACAGACGGCCTTGGCATGGTGGAGGATGGGTGGTGGGAGGGCAGCAAGGTGGGGGCCGTTTGGGGCTGGGAAGGGGGTGGTGCTGTAGGGAGCAGGCCATAGCAAGGGGAGGGGGATCCGTGGGTAAGGAGGAGGGCGCAGATGATCGGGGGAGGGGGCCAACCTCCCCAAAATAAATTCCTTTAAAAAAAAAAAAAAAGAAATTACAGCTTCTTTATTTTATTGTTTTATATATATATATATATTTTAAAAGTTTATTAACATAGTATATATATATATATGTCTATTGTTATTTTTTTATAACAAAACAATACTTTTGCATTTTTGATTTAAAAAATCTGCATAGTTTTCTATTTATATATATATATAATAAAATGATTCAAATAATAAATTACAGAATATAACAATTTAAATGAGTAACAACACTAATGTAAAGGTATTACATGAGATATTATCTTAAAGAAAAGAACTTGTATAGTTGAAATTTCTTATTTTCTTCCACTAATAAATACCAAACTTCTTTTAACAACCAAAATTTCATTTCCAATGCAAGACATTTTTAAGATTTTCAGATTTGCACACACAAGCTAGATATCCAATAATTTTGATATTTTCTTATAAAGGAGCATGCTTTCAAAATCCACTTTTCATTCAAAAGGAGTTACCAAAATTTCATTTACAAGAGTCTCAAATTCAATGTTTAACATGCTTTTCACAACATACATAACTACTCCTTAAATGAGTTACAAGTCTCTTACAAGATGTTTAAGGAGATTGCTAAATCAATAATGACTCAAATTTATAAGAATGCAATTTACAAAATAAGGGTTTTACAAGAGGTGCAAGTTTCCACAAAGCCTTAACCAAAAGATACAAAGAGGTAATGTCCCCAAAGAGAGAGAAGAAGCCAAACAGGACTCCAACAACACCAACTATCAATTTGAGCTCCAAACTTTATGCCTTCAAGAAAACCAACAAGGAGAAAGAGCTTGTTTTCCACCCAACCATAGGCATCATTACATGCCTCTCCCAAGGTTGGGATGCATGCTAGCCTCCCCCAAGCCCATGGGAAAGAGGAAAACCATCCACAATCTTGCACAAGAAGAAGGGTGAACTAACAATGATACATACACACAAAAATAGGACAAAAACAAGACAAGACTCCAAAATTTACAAAGAAGGAAGAAGAGAAGAACCCAAGTTCTAACTCTAAAACAACATGGGGAAGAGAGGAAATATGTTCTCCAATAATTATAATCCAATAATAGTTGCATAAAACCAAATACTCCATACCCTCCTTATTTCTCCATTTACATACAATCCCTCCTTATTCCTCCACCCTTTCCCCAAGTCCTTCTTGGAAGGATTTTCAAACCCCAAAGGGGTTTCCTTACCAAGAATGGGGAAGGAGATTCAAGCCAAATGAATCAACTTCCCCACCTCAACCATTTGAGGGGAAAAACTATAAGACCCTACAAGGCTTGTCCATCAAGCCTTGAGGATTGAGAGGAAAATCCCTCTCTCTTCCCAAAAACTCCAAAACTCCATCATGCCATATGATGGAGGGAGTAAAACAAGAAACACACAATAAAAATCCACATGCAACGATAACAATTTTAAGCAGCCAATCTAACAACTAAGAGGAAAACAACACAAACAATAAGACATAAGAGCCTACCTCAAAGAAAGCTCTCAAAAAAGCTTTCCAACTTCAAATTTCTCCACTCTTGAATCAAGCAAATCACAAGCTCCAAATCCCACAAGCATCCCAAGCAAGAAGTTCCAAAAAAAAAGTCCCTCTCTTTTCCCATGAAGGAGAATTTGAAGAGGAGCAAGCAATGATCCTCACAAATGAGGGGGTGACATGTGTCACCCCTCTCCTTCTTTAAGGTCAAAGATGCCAAAACAAAAGAGAGAAAGGGTAAAAATGTATTTTTGCCCTCCTCTCCCAATTCCCTTAAATGTTAACAAGAAAAAATTAGTGAAACTTTTAACAAGCACTCCAATCCACACCCCTTACATGGATGTGACCAAACAAGAGGCAAAAAGGGAGGGAAAACTCCCTCTAGCCTTAGAAATAAGCCCCCCTACCCATTAGGTAGGGTCCAAGGGCTCATTTTAATGTTAAGAAGACTCCCAAGCTAAAAAGGGGTCCCTAAAAATGCCCAAAATAACCCAATTTCGGGTTTTACATTTTTGGCACAAGGGTAGAGGGTGTGGGGACCACCCAAGGGTTTCACATATAACCTTAAACCCTTTTGATTAAGTGACTCATTAAACAAAATCAAAATTTTAATAAAGGTGGGTTTATTAATTCCCAAAACAAGTTTACAACATCACTAATTACCCTAAACAAAATTAATATTTCAAGGCACAATACATTACAAAAATTGGGGTCACTCATGGTGCCCAAAATAATAATCTCCAACACTAAGGTTTCACACAATGAACATGGTTAGGACTCAGGCTGTGGGCTGCTTGTGCAAGATTGTGTAGTTGGCACAGAATCCCACTTTCTCCCCGTAAACTGTCACCTACACACTCATTGCACACATTAACCGTACTGTATCCGATAAAACATAAATCAATGATTCAAGAAGATATCAATGATTTCTAAACTAGCATAACATCCTACTAAATTCAAAATGTGACAATGTGCACAATTATACTCAATTTCTCCAAAGCTAGACAAGATGATAGAGTGACATATAACCATAGAATCCCAACATGTAACAACTAAGTACCCATCAATATAATTATGTTTGAAAAATAACATCATATCCATTAGTATCCATGACATCATATAAAAATGCAACAACATAGAAATTAAGCTAATTTGGTGCTATACGCTTGAATGTCCACATATGTCCAATAAGATCCATCTCTAATAAAATGTCCAAGATATCACAAATCTCTGTCAAAACATGTCCATGAGCAAAGAAACAACCAAGAATCGAGCTATAAAAAGTGTGGGCACTACATCCCCTCTACTAAAATTAGACTTCCTCCTGGAAGTCACTGAAAGAGATAGGGATATCTAGCCCTTAAAGGTGTCGCGTCCTCCTAGGTAGCTACTGTCTGTTTGTATCGGCCACACTGCATTGTACTCTAACTGGTCCAAGTCTTGACCCTAAAGGGCCAACCTCCGGTGCTCCAGTATGCGTATGGGCTCTAGTCTCCACTGTCCTCCATCCTCTACATGTAATGCCGACCAATCCAAAACATGAGAAGCATTAGGTACATATCTACATGTTACAGAAACATGAAATACATCATGGGCCCATGCAAGACGTGGTGGAAAAGCTAGGCGATAGGCAACTAGGCCGATGACCTCTAAAATATCAAAAGGCCCCACAAAATGAGGCGATAGCTTAGAACCCTTTCCATAATGGATTGGACTCTTATGCGGGTGAACTCTCAAGAAGACTTTGTCACCTACTGAGAAGTGACGATCAATCCTCTTGGTGTCTGCATATGCCTTCTGACATGCTCGGACTTCTCAAGACGTTGTCTAATCAACACAACCTGCTACTCTAAATCCTAAAGATAGGCTGGTCCTAGATCAATCCTGTCATCTTGTCTATCCCAACTCAAAGGTTACTTGCAAGGTCGTCCATACATATCTTGGTAAGGAGCCATACCAATGGAACTATTATAGCTGTTGTTGTAAGTAAACTCAACTAAATGCAAATAATCTTCCCATTTCTTCTACTGATCCATCACATACATTCTCAACATGTCCTCCAACACCTGATTAACTCTCTCTATCTGCCCATCTGTCTCTGGATGATAAGCTGAACTGAAATTAATCTG
Organism: Taxus wallichiana var. yunnanensis; assembly: GCA_018340775.1. NCBI lineage: Eukaryota > Viridiplantae > Streptophyta > Pinopsida > Cupressales > Taxaceae > Taxus > Taxus wallichiana. The sequence continues at coordinate 691,487,645 of CM031241.1, forward strand.
AGTACCCAGAGCGGTCTGAAAGGAAGTCCAGAAAACTGAAGTGTAGATGGTATCCCTGTCATTGATGATGGTCTTCAGAATCCCATGCAACCTAACAATGTCCTCCATAAATACCTTGGTAATGGACTGAGCATTATAGGTGACCTTGGTTGGTGAGAAGTGCGTAACCTTGGTCAACTTATCCATGGTAACCATAATGGCATCATGATGATAAGAAGACATAGGAAGTCTGACTATGAAATCCATGGAAATCACATCCCATTTCCACTCGGGAATATCATGAGGATGTAAAAGTCCTACGGGATGAGAATGCTCTGCCTTGACCCTCTGGCACTCAAGGCAATGTGCAAAAAAATTTGCTATGTCCCGTCGAAGACCTGACCAATAATATAACTCCCTCAGATCGGCATGCATTTTCTTCACTCCTAGATGTGCCACATATGGGGCTTGATGAGCCTCTGTGAGGATGAAGTTACGCAGATCACCTGACTTAGGCACATAGATGCGCCTGTGGAACCGAAGTAATCCATCTGTCTCTAAAACACATCCAGAATATCTGACCTCTAATGAACCCTGAGATTCCAACATCCGTCTCGGCTTCCTCATAAAATCATCCTCCTAAGGTGCTCAAGAATCCTGCCTCTCAAATCATGATCAAGTTTCAAAAAGCAAGCACATGTTGTTGTCTACTAAGTGCATCTACAACAACATTTTCCTTTCCTTTGATATACTGCACCTCCATGTCATACTCACATAGGAACTCCATCCAACACCGTTGATGAGCGTTGAGGTTCGACTGTGAGAAGATATGCTACAAACTCGATGATCTGTCCTCAAAATGAAAGGTCTACCCAAAAGGAAATGTCACCAATGCACCAGAGCATGAAAAAATACTACAAGATCCAAGTCATTAGTAGGATAATTAAGCTCGTAGTCCTTGAGCTTATGAGACTCAAATGCAATAACCCGACGCTCCTGCATAAGAACTAATCCAAAACCCTCTAGTGATGCATCAATACAAACAACAAAATCCTCTGTCGGTTCTAGTATTGCTAAGATGGGCTCCGTGGTTAACCTTTCCTTAAGCAATCCCGAAGGCTGCTCACACTTTTCTAACCAATCAAACTTCTTCCCTTTCTTCTGAAGAGAAGTGATAGGGTGAGAAATCCTAGAAAAGTCTTGTACGAACCTGCGGTAATACCCTGCTAAACCCATGAAAATCCTTACCTCAAGAATCGATGTGGATACTTGGCCACCAAGATAGTTTGTATCTTAGAGGGATCTACGGAGATACTCTACTTTGATATGATATGACCCAAGTACTGAATCTCTGTCTGAAAGAAGCTACATTTTTCCAAGTTTCCATACAACTTCTGCTCTCTCAAAACCTGAAGTACCTACCTCAAATGCTCCTCATGTTCCTCCTTGGAATGAGAATAAATCAATATGTCATTAAGGAACACTAAAACAAAGTGATCCAGAAATGTCCTGAATACTCCATTCATGAGGCTCATGAAGATAGTTAGGGCATTGGTCAAACCAAATGGAACCACTGTGAACTCATAATGCCCGTAACATGTGTGAAATGTTGTCTTATGAATGTCTGCATCTGATATGCACAACTGATGGTACCCTAACTTGAGATCGATTTTGGAGAACACTCTCACTCCCCACATCTGATCAAACAAGTCATCAATCCTAGGGAGTGGATAACGGTTCTTTATTGTGACCTTATTGAGCTGTCTAAAGTCTACACAAAGTCTAAGAGAACCATCCTTCTTCTTCACAAATATGGTGCGCTCCTAAGGAGATACACTAGGGCGAATGAGACCCTTATCTAACAATTCCTCCAACTAAATCTTGAGCTCATGAAGCTCTGAGGTCATCATCTGATAAGGTGCTCTAGAAACTGGTGTTGATCCAGGTACTAAATCAATGGTGAAATCTACTTCTCATTGGGTGGTAACCACCGAAGCTCACCTGAAACACACCTACATACTCCTCAAAACGTATGGTCATCTAAGGGTGAGTGCTCAAGTGCTCTCGATCGATCACTGATGGTGATAGCAAACAATTGAAAACCCTTACACATGCTCCACTTGAGTTTCTTAGCTGATATCATGCGTAAGGAGATAGGCCTTTGCATCCCTGATATAACAACTGTACTCCCAAGATCATCCTGACACTCAATGACCTTATTTGTGCAATCCACCTTAGCTCGATGAGCCTTGAGCCAATCCATACCCAAAACTACCTGATAGGAACCTAGAGGGATAACTCAAAGGTCAAGAGTAGTGGAGAAGGCTCCTAAATCAAGTACGTAACTCCCTATAGATGAGTCCACGGTGAGTTTGGCCCCAGAGGCCAACTCAACCTACCAACTATCTAGTTGCCTAGCCACCACTAGCCCACACTGGTCCACTATAGATGGTGATATAAAGGAATCTGAAGCACCTGAATAAAAAAGTATTGAGACAGAAATACCCCTAATAGTACCTATCATCTCAATGACTTGGCCTGATGCTCGGCTTGCGATTATCAACCACTGCATATACACGATGGGTGTGTCCCATGTCACCCACCGTCTGCTCGGATCTAGAAACTCTCTGTGCATCCATGGTATTGGGTTTGTGTGGGTACATGTGCACATAGTGATATGGAGATCCACAAATAAAACAACCTCCTGTACCCCTCTAAGATGGGGTCCCTCCCAGTACTCAGTGTGATCCTACCAGGTCAACCCTAGCAGATCAAGCGTGTGAGCTGGCCGTGCTGCCGAGTGCTCTGCCTCATATCCCTAGCTCCACCAAAACCACCTCTAGAAACACCTCTCTGAAATCCCTATGTCTGTCTAGCCCCCTACTGCGGGTGGCCCTACTGCTGTGTCTATCACTGCGGGTGTGGTGGATCCCTCGTGGCTGCTGGAGGAGGAAAAAATCCTCCTCTAGGGAGTGGTGCAGTACCCCATGACCTCTGACTCTGAAAGGCCTATATCCTCTCCTGAAACTTGCTCTTGTTTCTATCACGGTGCTCCTGTGCCTTGGTCTTGTTCTCCTCAACTAAGTAGGCCTTCTCAATGGCCTTCTCAAGTGTGGGAGGAGATAGCATCCTAACTGATCCTGCTATATCTACATTAAGGCCTTGAATAAACCTATTAACCTATAATTTCTCATCTTGCAGGTAGTCCACATACTACGTAAGATCCAGAACCTACTCATATCAAGGCTCTACTATGCCAGATCCCTGTCGTAAGTCGTGAAACTCATCTATCCTCTTTTGCATGAAGTAATCTGACATATAACAAGCCCTGAATCACTCCTTAAACATCTCCTAGGTCACTATCTCTCAAGTCAGATGGAGCTTCCACTCCTCATTCCTCCACCAAATGCCTGCTGCGTCTCGGAGGAGGTGTATAGCAAACCTTGCCTTGACGTTGCTCTCGTAAGAGTGCAAGCCAAAGCAACTATCCAAACTAAGGAGCCATGACTCAGCCCCAAAGCCATCTATAGAGCTGGTGTAGGTGGGCAGCTACAAGTGAAGAAGATCCCTGATCACACTACCTATATCTCGATCCTGGCGATGTAGTCCAATAGGTGAAGGGGGTCACCTATCCTCGAATGGTCCCTCGAGACTGTGTGAATGGCTACGACGGAATGAGGCTACCCTCTCGTGATGAACGAAAGGTCTACGTGATCTCTCCCACCTCGGTGTATTGTGCTCTGGCGGCTTTGAATGCGCGTCCTTGCCTATCGGCTCCTCGTCTCCCAAAGGTATCTCCTCTCTCATCTCCTGCGGTGGTGGTAGATGCTGCTCCACAACACCTATCAGCTAGTGTAGGGGATTTAATATCTGAGGCCCAAATTTGGGTGCCAACTACTCCCACGTAGGTACACTATGCCCCAAACCTCTAGCTAATCATCCCCTCTTGGGTGCCATCCTATGCACGAGGTGAGCGAAGAAGTTATTAATTAAAAATTTAATGGTTGTGGATGATTTTTAACTAATTATTTTTATCTATTTATTAAATTTAATGTTATTAACATTACCATTAACTATCTTAATTAATAACCCAGAGTGTCCGCGTGTGCGAACCTCGCTCTGATACCAAATGTTGTGCCCTGTCCCGGGACAAAGAACCAAACTATATGTTATGAGAAATTTAGAGTAACATTTTTTTAAAGGGTTTACTTATTACTAACAATACTAAAACTAATGATACAAACCGATTCCCGAAAATTAATTATTTTAACTAAATTGATTTACCAAATTTCTCAACCACTAGCCCGAAACAAATTTCATTTAATTAATTATTATTAGATTTGTTAGGAACACCCTAGTGTGAGTCTACACCCCTTTTTTTTGTTAATCAGAATTTTCTCCTCCTTTTATTTTATCCACCCACACACCAATCCCTTAAACTTTATTTTCCCATTCACATTTAAAATACACTTGGCTCCAAAAGAATGTAGGGTTAATTGTGAGCCATAGGATTAAATCAAACTCAGCCTTTGATCTATTTTTTTTTTTTGCCCTAAATAAGACCTAATTTTTCTTATGTTCTTCCTCCTCACTATTCATCTCTTCTCATTTTGATTGTGTTTGCTATGTGCAGGTTGGGGAATAACTATGGAGTTTCATCAAACCAAACATGATATTAGTTTTGAAATTACTACAAAACCGCAATGCTTTCTCTTCTCTCTTTTTTTTTTTTTTCGGATTGCACATTTGTTTATATTTATTTTATTATTGTTATTAATATTATTGTTTTTAAAGATGGTTTCAGGTTTGAGGAAGGAGGAATCTATGTGGTGAAGGGGTACAAAGGTGGTGGATGGGGAGTGGGGTGACGGTGGGACAGGGGAGGTAGACGCACGGGAGGGAGGTCGTGGGGAAGAGCAGAGCCGCGGGAAGGAAAGAGGGGTGGATTTGGGCGAGCTGGGTGTGTGGGAGGAGTAAGGGGTGGTGTGTGCATGAAAGGGGGTAGCAGACGACCTGTGTAGTGGAGGACAGTGGTGGGAGGGCAAAGCGGAAGTGGGGGCCGTTTGGGGCGGGGGCGGGGGGTGGTGGCTTTGCAGGGAGCGAGCCACAACAAGGGGAGGGGGATCCGTGGGTAAGGAGGAGGGCGCAGATGGTCGGGGGGAGGGGGCTGACCCTTCCCAACACAAATTCCTTTTCTTTTTAAAGAAATTACAGCTTTCTTTCTTTTATTGTTATATATATATATATATATATATATATGTCTATTGTTATTTTTTTATAACAAAACAATACTACATTTTTGATTTAAAACAATATTTGCATAGTTTTCTATTATATATATATATATATATATATATATATATATATATATATATATATATATATATATATATAACAAAATGATTCAAATAATAAATTACAGAATATAACAATTCAATGAGAACAACACTAATGTAAAGGTATTACATGAGATATTATCTTAAAGAAAAGAACTTGGATAGTTGAAATTTCTTAATTTTTCTTCCACTAATAAATACCAAACTTCTTTTAACAACCAAAATTTCATTTCCAATGCAAGACTTATTTAAGATTTTAAGATTTGCTCACACAAGCTAGATATCCAATAATTTTGATATTTTCTTATAAAGGAGCATGCTTTCAAAATCCAATTTTCATTCAAAAGGAGTTACCAAATTTTAATTTACAAGAGTCTCAAATTCAATGTTTAACATGCTTTCACAACATACATAACTACTCCTTAAATGAGTTACAAGTCTCTTACAAGATGTTTAAGGAGATTGCTAAATCAATAATGACTCAAATTTGTAAGAATGCAATTTACAAAATAAGGGTTTTACTAACCAAAAGATACAAAGAGGTAATGTCCCCAAAGAGAGAAGAAGCCAAACAAGACTCCAACAACACCAACTATCAACTTGAGTTCCAAACTTTATGCCTTTAAAAAAACCAACAAGGAGAAAGTGCTTGTTTGCCACCCAACCATAAGCATCATTACATGCCTCTCCCAAGGTTGGGATGCATGCTAGCCTCCCCCAAGCCCATGGGAAGGAGTAAAACCATCCAAAATCTTACTCAAGAAGAAGGGTGAACTAATAATGATATAAACACACAAAAATAGGACAAAAACAAAACAAGACTCCAAAATTTACAAGGAAGGAAGAAGAGAAGAACCCAAGTTCTAACTCTAAAACAACATGGGGAACAGAGGAAAGATGTTCTCCAATAATTATAATCCAATAATGGTTGCATAAAACCAAGTAATCCATACCCTCCTTATTTCTTCATTTACATACACTCCCTCCTTATTCCTCCACCATTTCCTCAAGTCCTTCTTGGAAGGATTTTCAAACCCCAAAGGGGTTTCCTTACCAAGAATGGGGAAGGAGATTCAAGCCAAATGAATCAACTTTCCCACCTCAACCATTTGAGGGGAAAAACTATAAGACCCTACAAGGCTTGTCCATCAAGCCTTGAGGATTGAGAGGAAAATCCCTCTCTCTTCCCCCACAACTCCAAAACTCCATCATGCCATATGATGGAGGGAGTAAAACAAGCAACACACAACCAAAATCCACATGCAACAATAACAATTTCAAGCAGCCAATCTAACAACTAAAAGGAAAACAACACAAACAATAAGACATAAGAGCCTACCTCAAAGAAAGCTCTCCAAAAATCTTTCCAACTTCAAATTTCTCCACTCTTGACTCAAGCAAATCACAAGCTCCAAATCCCACAAGCATCCCAAGCAAGAAGTTCCAAAAAAAAGTCCCTCTCTTTTCCCATGAAGGGGAATTTGAAGAGGAGCAAGCAATGATCCTGATAAATGAGTGGGTGACATGTGTCACCCCTCTCCTTCTTCAAGGTCAAAGATGCCAAAACAAAAGAGAGAAAGGGTAAAAATGTATTTTTTCCCTCCTCTCCCAGATTCCCTTAAATGTTAACAAGACAAAATTAGTGAAACTTTTAACAAGCACTCCAATCCACACTCTGTTATCCAAAATTCACCCCCAGGGTAATTTTGATAACATGCATTAAATTCTCAAGTCCCAGGCAAATAGATTGATTCAGGGCAAAAATCATGTTTCTAGGGTCCCCTCAGATTTTTTCTAACTCCCCTGTCCAAGAAGAAAAGAGAAAGTTCTGAGAAAAGGTGAAAAAGTTGCAAAAAACAAGCTTGGGCTAGGAAAAATCATGAAAAATGGCTAAGTCCTAGTCCTCGCAATAGTCGGGACATGAGGGACATCTGGGCGCGAATCGGCCGAAAAGGCCACTAGGCAGTCTACAGAGCAAAGGGACATCCGGCCGTGAGGACGCGTGGGATGCGAAAGTGTGAACCGGCCAAAGGTCAGAGGAAAATTGACTAACTGCTAAGCGTAATAGTCTAGGACATCGGGGGCCGCAGGAGGCGCGAACCGCCGGATCGGCCGGCGCAGAGAACTTCAATTCGGGACATCTGGGACAAAGGGACGTAGAAGACACGGATAGCCGAAGGAGTCTCGGAGACCAATCACATTACGCCACGTGTCATCGGCAGAAAAGGGACAAGGAAGCCCATTTTGGGTGGATCAGAGGAATTTGTCCCAAGCAGTTTGGGACAGCCAGGCCATGAGGACGTGAGGGATGCGAAAAGCCGGCAGACCCGGAGACCAATCAAATCACGACACGTGTCACAAGGGGGAAAAGTCCAAAAGTTCAAAGGGCGAGGTTTTAAGCGTTGGCCCGAGCCAATAGGAATTGGACACATGTCCAATGGAACAGGGAAGCGTGGAGCTTGGGAAGGAGTTAGAGAATTTGGAAAAGTTTTGGCCAAAAGGCTAAAAGTAAAGGAAGACCTCACACCCCTGTCCTCCAATCAATGCATGCCACGTGTCCTCAGTGGCGAGAGCGAGGGGGAAAAGTGAAAAATGTTCCAAAATCATCAAAAGTCAAAATTTTCAAGGAAAACCCGCAGGTGAGCAGAGGAGAGAGAATTACACATCCAATCAGAGCTTGCCACGTGTCATCTAGGTGGCATAGTGCGGAAAAAATTTCAAAACACATTTTTGCCTGTTTTGTGCCCTAAATCTTCAGATCGCCATATCTTTCGATCCAGAGCTCAGATTTGCACGTTCTTTATATCAACAGAAAGCTTATGAAATTATCTACATGATTCTATGGTTAATCTTGAATTTTGGTGGAGTTTAGAGTGAGAAAGTTAAGAAACGTCTCTGACGCATGTTCATGGCCAGAAGTGACATTTCAGCGACCAAATTTAACGCAGAATGGGTCATATTCTCCTACAATCTGGTCAAAAATGATAGGGTATGGGTTTGTAAGGTATCCCATGCCATTTTAATGCATCTGCAGTCGAGGAGGAATGGGCTCTCATGTTTTTGTACGTTTCTGTCTCCTGGGCTCGACCCATGCAATGTAAAAGCCAGATTTGGCTCATTTCTAAAGGGGAAACATTTTTGGACATAGCAAATTCTTCTTTCACCTCCAGCAAGTGATTGTTTTGAAGAATCAGACCTCTCCAAAGACTATAATGTTTTTACCTCTCTGAGGTTGTAATGCAGTGATTTTGACACTGGAAATGATAATGCAAGCTTTGTGAATGAGTTTCAGTCCTTTGTTTGTATTGTTTGCTTCATTTCAGATCCTAAATTATATCTTATCAGCCTGTGTATGTTTTATGCTGCAATCTCTGGTTTGTGTCTATTTGCATGACAGAAATGTTTCACCACTCCTTTTGGTGCATCACCACCTTTAGTTAGTTTCAATTTTTGCATTTCTATCCCTGTCTCCTTGCAGTTTAGAGTAGGATTAGGATCTGAACCTCTGTAGTTGTGCAAGCATTAGATCTAATCAGAGGAGTTTGAGGAACCAACCTCTAATCTAGAGATTCCTCTCTCAGTTTCACAAGTCCCACACTTGGAGAGAGGTTTCCATGTTGTGTAATCACACTGGATGCTAGAGTGATCAACCTAGAAACCTGATCTGCATCCAGGGAGTCTGTGAGCCCGCAACAATAGTTTTGGCACACCCGGTGGGACCTAGAGGTCTCATTTTTATCATAGCAAGGATGATGTGCATCTGCTGTAGTTTTCTTGCTTGAAAAGAGCTATTATTTGCATATCCGGGGACTCCAAGGGAAGAATCAACTGGTTTCAGCGGTGCGCAGGCCGAAAACTCATGAGAAGAATCACCACAAGGTCAAGAGTTGGAGAAGAAGAAGTGCTTTGTTTGAATACCTACGCTTATCTCCAAGAAGAAGGCAAAGAGGAAGAAGGATTCAAAGGTCTCCATCTCCACCAAATAGAACTCTCTCAACTCCTCCACAGGTAGGCCTTTCATTCACCAACAAGGGTTTTAAGACCAATTAGAATGGCACAAAACAACCCCTATGTCAACTTCATAGGAAGCAGCCCACTTGCTCTCAATGCACAACATCCAATTCCTATTGCAGCCTTGAAGAACATTCGCTACTTCACTTCTTTGAAAATCAGACTACTCTAGGTGATCATGTTAAAGATATTGCTAACCTTTGTGCGATCCATGAAATCAATGAAATGCAAGTGGTCATCAAGTTCTTTGGCATCTTCATTCAAGGGTAAAGAATTACAATGGTTCGAAGCCTTGGAGCTGGTTCTATCACAAATTGGAATCGAGTTGTATATAGCACTTCATGAGCAATTTGGAGAGAAGGGAGACAACTTGTCTCTTTTGGAGCAGCTGACAACTATCAAAAGAGCTCCCAATGAGCAGCTGACCGATTTCAACTTCAGATTTCAAAGGACTTGGGAGAGAATTCCAAAGATGCAATGTCAAGCCAACAAGTAGAAGGTGCTTTTCTCTACTATCTCAAAGCTTTAAATTCTGATATTTCTGTGTTAATTCTGTCCATGGGAGGCATAACTATCCCTATGGCTTATAGCATCGTCATTAGGGCTGAAAATTGTTTGATCCAAGCCGGGCAAACTTGCCCCTAGACCTCCCATGCCACTATTTCCAAGTTTAGAGAGTCCAAACACCAATCAAGCACCTAATTTGGCTCCTTCTCCCACTCTTAGAAATCGAGTTCAAATGAAGCTTCCACTTCATCTCCAAGTGCCCCAAATGAGCTTCAAGAAGTCATGAAGCAATTGCAAAACCTAGGCAATGAGTTGGTTACTCTCAAGGGGCAAGCAAGCCCAAGGTTTCGAGACCTTCTTATCAACCCCGAGCTCAGCCTAATAGGCAGCCATACCAACCACAAAGGCCACCTAACCCATTCTGCAAATATAAATCAAACAAGGCCTCCCGCCAATAGGCCATTCCAGCCCTATAATCCCAATGCAATATCTACCTCTAAGGCATTGGTGCCAACACAAAATAGCATTGCTCGGAGTATGACCGGGTGTTTTCCATGCAATGAGCCTCATAACCAATCCATGTGCTTCAATGGTGCTTTAAATCAAGCATTAATGGTGACAACTACGGTGTGGAGGGTGAGGGTAGTCAGGAAACAATCAACAACAAGAAACATCCCAACAACAATCAGCCCCAAATGACACCACATTGGTAAATTGGCAAGCAAAAGATTTTTGCGGCATGAACCAGTAGTCTCTCAAGGTGTTGCAGCCAACACAAGGTCAAAAAGGAGGAATTTGGGTGAAGAATAGCAATCAGCCCCAATCAATCCACAACCTTCAATGGTTCCACAAGTGGTTGCCAAACAAAATCTGGTTGTAAATGCACAAGGGCAGCCAAGAATAGCTCCTAGACCAACTCAAATACCAGTTGTTGCTACCCACGTGCAAGGAGTGAATGTGCAAACCAAGGGACAACAAAGAGATCCTTAATCACCATTCAATATCATTAATCAGATGAAGAAGACAAACGCGTCAATATATCAATGTGGGAATCCCTATCTATCCCAGGCCAAAGAGATTTGCTGCAAGCTGCCATGAAGGACTAGCTAACTTCGAATCAACAAGTTTAGATGCAAGACAAAGTGCTTACAAATACTGCCCAGGTTGAGGGAAATCATGGAGGACGAGAAAGGTAAAATGTTGAAGCCCCCTCCTTTCTATGTTTCATTAATAATTGGAAATCAGCTAGTGCACAATTGCATGATTGATTACGGAGCAAGTAGTTCTGTCATGCCCAAACAAATAGCTGATCACAGCTAGGGCTCCAAAGATGAAAACAATATCCAAAGGGGTAGTGCAGCTAGATGGGACAGCGGTAGAGTAATTTGGAGTGATTAGAAATTTGAGTCTTACCTTGCATGCATGTCCAAATGTTGTTGTTCTACAAGATGTATCACCATAGATCTTCCACCACTCTTTGCCCTATGCTTGTCGAGGGAATTCATAGCCAAGATTGGGGAATATTTGTCTGCTGATTGGTCGCACATGCTTTCGTTGAACAAGGTACGAACTAAGGCTACAATCAGTGTCGTAACCTATTGTAAACTTCTATATTGAGCCTTTCACTCCAAGTCGATTAATGCCAATTGCTCAAAGATTTGATCAAGAAGATCACCCAAGCAATCGATGAAACGACACTAAGGTTGGAAGCATCCCGGATATAACTCTTGATGAATGGGAAAACAAGATACATGCATTCGATCCTTATCAAGAAGTGGAAGAATCTGAGCTAGGGGTCTATTGCATACACAAAGAGAATCAACCTCTCCCCAGCATCACCAAGCCAGATCATAAGGACAAGAATGAAGTATGGCAATTGTTCTTTGATGGGTCAAGGAGTAGACAAGGTGCAAGAGGTGGAGCTATGCTTGTTTCACCTCAAGGAGTAAGGTACTATTTAGCTTTTAGATTTCAGTTTGCATGCTCCAATAACACCTGCTGAATATGAAGCCTTGGTGCAAGGGATGCATTGGGCAATTAAAAAGAAAATAAAGAACTTGCAAGTCTTTGGAGACAGTGAATTGATTGTAAATCGGGTCAAGGGACAGATGCTTGCCAAGAATGATCTACTTAGGTGCTACAAGAACAGGGTATGGGACCTCATGGAAGATTTTGAGGGTTTTGGCATCAAATCCATTCCCGGAAAGAGAATCAAGCTGGCAGCCGAGCTTGCAAAAAAGAGGGGGCAGCCTTTGACATTGTGGAAGGCATTCAACAAGACAAGGTACAGCCAAACATCCATGTGTTCGTGAGGCCTTGGCTTGCCGAGATAACAATGTTAGTTGGCAAGTATTTGAGAATGACCAACAAATCATCCATTTCTTGCAAGAAGAACCCGAGTTCTCACCCAAGAATCAAGAAAAGTTGGAACAGCAAGATATGGCGACCAAGTGGTACAACCGAGAACTAACAAGCTGCCCAAAGGACTTATCACTTTGGAGTCCATTTTTAATCCCAATGACCAAGATAGAAAGGAGAAAGCAAGCATTTAGGTCAAAAAGGAGGATTCAGTATCCATCTTGGTAGAAGAGGACAAGCCATTGCAAATTGGAAGGATGACAACCGAACAAGAGAAGTATGAGTTCATACAACTGTGTCAAGAGTTCCTTGACGTGTTTTCTTGGAGCTGTGAAGACTTGAAAGGTTTCAATCCCAACTTAGCTCAAAGCACACCATTGAATTAGATCCAAATACTAAGCATGTCAAGAAAAAGCAAAGGCCAGTGAATCCCCATATTGAACCTCTCATGTGAAAAGAGTTAAGCAAGCTTGTTGACGCCAATATCATCTTCCCCATCAAACACTCGAGTTGGGTTGCAAACTTGGTGCCAGTAAGAAAGAGAAATGGAGAAATAAGATTGTGTGTGGACTTTCGCGATCTAAATAGAGCATCACTCAAAGATCATTATCCGCTTCCATCAATGGAACAAATATTGCAGGTTGTAGCTGGTTCAGAAAGGTTTTCATTGCTAGATGGATATTCAGGCTATAATCAGATAATGGTGAAGGAAGAAGATCAATTCAAGATGGCCTTCACTACAAAATGGGGCACATATGCTTACAAGAAGATGCCATTTGGACTGTCGAATGTCGAGCAACATTCCAACGAGCTATGGATATGGCATTCAAAGGCTTGATCAACAAGATAGTGCTGGTATACCTAGATGATATCACTATCTTCTCAAAGAATGTAGCAGACCATCTCTTTCACCTCAGGTAAGTGTTTCAGAGGTGTAGAAGGTTCGGAGTGTCTTTGAATCCTAAGAAGTGCATCTTTCTTGCACATGAAGGAAAGCTCCTTGGCCATATTGTCTCCAAAGAAGGATTAGCAATTGATCCTGAAAGGGTTGAAGCCATAAGAGCACTACCATTGCCCGCCCACAAGAAAGCCCTTGAGTTTCTTGGGAAGGATAAAATTTGTTCGAGGTTTGTCCTAGATTTTGCAGCCCTTTTCAAGCCCATCACCAAAAAGTTAAAGAAGAGCATGGCTTTCAAGTGGACAGCGAGAAGGCAAGGAGAGTTTTGAAGCAATCAAAGAAGCTATCTCTCAAGCACCAACTCTCATCAACCTGCAGGACTTCTCCAAGGATTTCATCCTCTATGAATTTGGAGGTAATGACACTATCTCTGCCATTTTGGTACAGCAGAACAAGGATAATGATGAGCAGCCAATTGCCTTCTTCAGCTAGAGCCTAGATGACTATGAGGTAAGGTACTCTTTTATTGAGAAGCATGTGTCTTGGCGGTAATCAAAAGCTTGAAAAATTCAAGCATTTAGTCTCAAACAACAAGGTCCATTCTTTGGTATCACATCTTTGGGGTTAAGGACTTCCTCCTCAACAAGGATTTGAATGAGAAAAGGGTAGGTTGGATCACCCGTGTCATGGAGTATGACATTCGAGATCAAGATCACCAAGTTGGTAAGAGGGAAAGGATTGTGTGAGCAGCTGGTTTTGGGGAAGTAAAAAGAAGTATGCAATGAAGAAGAGGCTGTTTTAACATCCAGGGACAGCCATGAGCCAAGTGGCAATCAAGGAGAAGGCAATGCTGCCCCCACTCCTTTATGGACCCAAGATATTATACACTTCCTAGGCACGAGGCCTATGCCCTCCGAGAGATGAACAAGACCCAAAGGAGACACTTCAGATTGCAAGCTGTCCCGTCCGTATGCCATTGTTGATGGAGTTCTGTTCAAAAAAAGATGTGAATGGAGTCTTCTTTGAGATGCATCAGCACAAATCAGATTCAAAGAGTATTGGAAGAGTTCCATGGTGGACCAGCTGGTGGCCATTTTGCACCTAGAGTAATAGCTCTAAAGATCATGAAGGCTGGTTATTATTGGCCTAAAATCTTCAGTGATTGCTATGCATGGATCAAGAGGTGTAGGAATTGTGCATTCTTAACAGGAAAAGAAAAGCTTGCTGCCCTTCCATTACATCCAATCTCAGTTGACCAGCCATTCATGCAATGGGGTTTGGACTTCATTGGAGTCATTAATCCCAATTCAAGCCAAGAGCACAAATGGATTTTGATAGCCACATACTACTTCACCAAATGGACAGAAGCAGTAGCACTCAAAGAGGCAAATGAGTCTAGCATCTTAGACTTTTATGAGGGGATAGAACTAGAGTTGGTGTACTGCTATAATAATATCGATAATGCATTGGCATTCATTGTATTTAAGGTGACTGAGTGGGCTGTCAAGAACGGTATTTACCTAAGCACTTCATCAAACTATTACCCTCAAGGTAATGGCCAGGCCGAGTCTACAAACAAGAACTTGTTGAGGATCATTAGAAGGACTCTTGATGAGAATCAGAGGTCTTGGCATACCAAACTGAAATCAGCCTTATGGGCTGATAGGATAACTCCCAAAAGATCCACAGGTAACTCTCCATTCAAACTTGTCTATGGAAGAGAGGCAATCTTGCCCATGTCACTTGAGTTGCCAACATTGGAACTCATGAAGTAGCTGGAGTTGCTAGAGTTTGAGCCCATGGAGGTGAGGTATTTAGAGCCGATGGAGCTGCAAGAGATCGAAATCGGAATCCCAAGCAATGGAAAAGGATCAAGCTTTGATCAAGAATACCTTTGATAAGAAGGCCAAGGATAGATCTTTTCAAGTTGGAGATCTAGTGTTGAAATGGGATGTGGATAGAGAAAAACCGGGAAGGCATTCAAAATTTGATGCCATTTGGAGTGGCCCATACATGGTCACGAAGTGCAAGAACAACAATGCTTTTCAATTGGCCTCATTGGATGGTGAAGAACTGCAGATTCCAGTCAATGGAATCTATCTCAAGCGTTTCTTCTAGAGGGAAGTTCACTACTTTGTAAATATTAGATTAGATTTTCATTCCTCCAAGTGTTGTGCACATTGTTTTGTTGTAGGTTAGTTTTGTTTTCCCTAAGTGCTTTGGCACAGCTTGCTGTCCATGGAGATGTTTTACTGATCCTTACTTTCATTAGGTGATATTCCATCTTCCTCGTACATTACGAGTCGATTGGGGTTCTAAACTGAATATTTGATGACTTCATGCCCAATGAACCGCTTGTGTAATCGGTATCTTCTACCTAGCGGGCGGTAACCCATTGAGTCACCAAATTGTTATCCAAAATCCACCCCAGGTAATTTTGATAACATGCATTAAATTCTCAAGTCCCAGGCAAATAGATTGATTCAGGGCTAAAAATCATGTTTCTAGGGTCCCCTCAGATTTTTTCTAACTCCCCTATCCAAGAAGAAAAGAGCAAGTTCTGAGAAAAGGTGAAAAAGTTACAAAAAACAAGCTTGGGCCAAGAAAAATAATGAAAAATGGCTAAGTCCTAGTCCTCGCAATAATCGGGACATGAGGGACATCTCGGTGAGAATCGGCCGAAAAGGCCTCGAGCGAGTCTGCAGAGCAAAGGGACATCCAAGCCATGAGGACGCGCGGGACGTGAAAAGGTGAACCGGCCGAAGGTTACGGAAAATCGACTAATCGCTAAGCGTAACGATGCAGGACATCTGGGCCGCGAGGACGCGAACCACCCGATCACCCGACGCAGAGAACTTCGATTCAGGACATCCGGGACAGAGGGACATGGAAGATGTGTGATCCAAAACCGAGGGGTTTCAGACTTAAGGAACAAATTAACAAATGTGCCAAATGAATTGCAAAACAACTATCTCTGAAAAGAGATGTAAATTACTCAAAGACTTCAAAATACATCAATTATCTCTGCCAAGAGATGTCTATCTCTTTTTCCGGTTACATATGTATTTATACTAATTTTATAAATACGAAAGGACACCTAGAAAGATGTGGAAGGTCACCAGTCTTGAGGGAGATGAGGTGTTTCATCTTCCAAGACTTACATGTGCACTAATTTTGCGAAACATACTATTTTTAGAATTTACTATTTTTAGACAGCACTACAAAAATCACAATTTGGGCCCCTTAAACGTGGATTTCGGGGGTCAAACATTGCCGAACAAAGTTTGCACCTTCTCATCACATTCTACACATTCCAAGCTTTCCGTTGCCTTTTGAACGGAGTCAATCGGAGGTACGGTGCAAAAGTTATGGTCTCTGGAAGTTGCGCCACTAGAATTGCTGCCTGGATCATTCCTCCCTCCTTCAGAAGCAATGGTCCCCATTGCATTAAGATGCCCCATCAGCTGTGGAAATTGCTTCTTTACCTGGTATGCAGTGAGCCACTCACCTTGGTGACTGAGATTTCCTTTCTTTATCACATGATAGAGTTGAATAGGTTGTCCTCTGGTGGTCTTAGTCAAATTGTCCACAATCTGATCTTCTTCAGCTGGGGAAAGACTTGCTGGATTGAGCTCGGAGATGTCCAATTGTTCTGTTGTGACTGAAGTATCCAACAAAGGTGGATGGTATGGCTTGAGGAGGTCCACATTGAAGATGGGGTGCAGACCAAGGTAGGGTGGAAGATTCAACTCGAAAGCATTTTCCCCTACTTGCTTAGTGAGAGTGTAAGGACCATACCAGAGAGGTCGAATCTTTCTGTGTGGACCTACAAGCCGTTCCTTCTGAAGCCACAACCAAACCTTATCACCAACCTGGAAATGATGTGGAACCCTGTGTT
Organism: Taxus wallichiana var. yunnanensis; assembly: GCA_018340775.1. Classification (NCBI taxonomy): domain Eukaryota; kingdom Viridiplantae; phylum Streptophyta; class Pinopsida; order Cupressales; family Taxaceae; genus Taxus; species Taxus wallichiana. The sequence goes on from CM031241.1 coordinate 691,504,632, forward strand.
TATCATGGCGATTCTTATACTTTTTATTCATTTTCTGTAAAATGTCATGGACTTGGTGCTGAATGTGCTGGATCTACTCAACAAACCTTGTCGCCTTTTCTGCTTCACTTTTTCCATGAAGTGTGAATTCCATGGCAGGAATTGGGATGCATACATCAATGGGAGCCATAGGTTGGAATCCATAACAAGCTTGAAAAGGACTGTGTTTAGTGGAGCTGTGCAGGGCTCGATTGTATCCATGTTGTATGTATGGCAGGGCCTCGTCCCATGTGCGGGAGTGCTTGGAGTGGTACATACGAAGCATGTGAACAATTAGGCGATTCACCACTTCTGTTTGCCCATCAGTCTGTGGGTGAAAGGATGTGGACTTCATCAACTTTGTATCTAGCATTCCCCATAAGGTGGACCAGAAGATGCTCAGGAACCTGCTATCCCTATCAGAAACAATAGACTTGGGGAGCCCAAAGTTGATCCATACATGACTGAAATAAATTTTAGCAGTATCTTCAGCAGAAATATTTTTCTTACAGGAAACCATTACAGCCATTTTAGAAAATCGATCAACTACAACAAAAACACCATCATTCCCATGTTTCGAAGTTGGCAAACCTGAGAGGAAGTCCATCGAGACAGATGCCCAAGGCTTGGTTGGTTCTGGAAATGGTGTGTACAATCCCTGTTTCTTGTTAGTTGGCTTAGCAATTGCACAAGGAGTGCAGGACTTAATATACTTCACCACATCAGTCCTTAGATTAGGCCAGTAGAAATGCTTCTGAAGTACTGCCAATGTCTTGTCCACGCCAAAGTGCCCTGCGGTCTTGCTGAAGTGTGCTTCCCAGATCATCTTCTGTTGTTCACTTGCTGGAACACAGATGTGTCCCATATGGCAGAGGAGATTATCCTGTAGATAGAAATCAGAGACATGTTTTCCTTCACGGAGGGCCTGATATGTGTCTGAAAACTCAGGATCCTTCTCATACAAACTGCACCAACTTGAAGTCTCATGTCCACAGAGATCAAGAATAGTTGTGAGGGCTGCAATTGGAGGGCGGCTTAGGCAATCTGCTGCTGAGTTGGCACTTCCCTTCTTATGCTTTATTATCAGGTGAAACTGTTGTAGGTATGTGGCCCATTTCTGGTGTCTCTCATTCCTCAACTTGCTTTGTGTCTGAAGGAACTCCAAAGGCCTATGGTCAGTGTGGATTACTGTCTCCTTCCCCAGAATGTAGTGTTTCCACTACTTACATGCCTGGACAATGGCATAAAGCTCCTTATCATATATTGGGTACTTCCTGACCGTGTCATTGAATGTTTCACTATGGTATGCAACAGGGTGGCCATGTTGCATGATAACAGCTCCCAAGGCATACTCAGATGCGTCTGTCATCAGCTCGAATGGATGATGTAGATCAGGAAGGGAAAGGACAGGGGCTGAGCATAACCTTTCTTTCAGCCCTTCAAATGCTTTCTGTTGCGCTTCCCCCCATTGAAATTTAGCCTTGTTCCCTCCTTTAGTCACCTGATTGAGTGCCCAGGAAATATGTGAGAAACCCAAGACAAACCGGCGATAGAAATTGGCAAGGCCCAGGAAGCTACGAAGCTCTGTAAGATTCTTTGGGGTAGGCCACCTTTGAATAACCTGAATTTTCTCCGGGTCGACATGGACTCCTTCCTCATCCACGACGTAACCCAAGTACTGGACCTTTGTCATCCCAAATGTGCACTTATCCAGATTTGCATACAGTCTGTGCTTCCTGAGGGTCTGAAGTACTTCTTGAACATGTTGCAGATGCCTCTCCCAGGTCGGGCTATAAATGAGTATATCATCTAGGTAAACCACTACGAAGGAATTGGTGTAGGGCCGCAAGATGTTGTCCATCATCCGCATGAATGTTGCAGGTGCATTAGTTAGTCCGAAAGGCATGACCAACCATTCGAATAGGCCTTCACGAGACTTAAATGCAGTTTTCCAAACATCAGTGGGCTCGACAGGGATCTGGTGATAGCCAGATTTGAGATCAATTTTGGTGAAAAATTTTGCACCGCAGAGCTGGTCCAGCAAATCATCAATCCTTGGGAGGGGGTAGCGATTCTTCACAGTGATTTTGTTCAAAGCCCGATAGTCTATGCAAAGTCTCCATGTTCCATCCTTCTTTGGTGCCAAGATAATTGGACTTCCACAAGGTGAAGAGCTTGGCCTAATATGTCCCTTTTGAATCAATTCCTGGAGCTGCCTCTTGATCTCCTCATTTTCAAGGACTGACCTGCGGTACATAGGGCTGTTGGGTAAAGGAGACCCCGGACCAAATCAATAACATGTTTTACCTGACATTGAAATGGCACTCCTTTAGGTGAATGGAATAGATCATCATACTCGATTATGATTTGGTTGAGCTGCTTCATTGTTGTATTGAGTGCATGTTCATGGAGGTTTGCAACAATTTTGTTTGTAGGTTTTGGCTCGATCATCAAGACGACAAAAAGCTGTTTGGTTTTCTCCACTAACTTCTTACATTGTTTGGCACTGATGAGGGAGACAGATTTTGGGGGAATGACCTCAGGTATCCGATAACGTTGACTCCCAATGGTAATGGTGACCCTTCTAGGTCGTGACTCATAGATGCCATGTCTATCCCACATAAATGGCTGGCCTAGGAGCACATCACAAACATCTAATGGAGCAACATCACACATGACTTCATCATGGAAGGGCTTGATGGCATATGGAAGGAGGCATTGTTGTGTGACTTGGAGGTCTCTTCCTGGGTTTAACCACCCGATACTATATGGCTGGGGATGTGGCTTTACAGGGAGGTTTAGGCTTTTTACAACATCAACAAAAATTAAATTCTTTTGACTTCCACTATCAAGGATAAAATGCAGTGGCTTACCTTTTACCCAGAGCTTGGAGTGGAAGAGCCTTTCCTTCTCATCCATATTCTTGACTTTTGAGGTGGCAATGATCACATCTGATCAACATCTATAATTTCATCATCTTCATCCTTGACCTTAGGGTCTGTAACTGCTGGTGCAGAGAGTGTTGAAGAAGATGACTCGGCGAGTAAGGACTTGATGGCTCGACATTCTTCCTTGGAGTGGCGATTTGTTTTGTGGAGGTCACACCACTTCCCTATCTTCTCCTTCTAGCATCTTATTTCCTTGCGACTCCTTCTGTTTCCAACCTTGACCTCGGTCTGGCCTTCTTTATCATTCTTCCCCCTCATGGGTTGGTTCCTAGCAGTCCTCCTTTTGTGCTTTTGTTCAATCTTGACTGAAAACTTGTATGCCTCGCCGAGGGTTTGAAACTGAAAGAATTCCATGTCCTCTCGGATGCTCCATTGTAGGCCACTGCGATATTTTAGAATCCTATGTTGTTATGTGTCTTGAATGCCCAATCTTGCAGATAAAGAATGAAATTTGTCAGTATAATCTTGAACCGACTGGTCCTTACCTTGACGAGTTGCTGCCACTGTATGTACAAATCATCATAGGCCCCAACAGGGTAATATTCTTCCTTTATGGCATCCACGAAATCATTCCATGTGGGTTCCTCTGCGATTCCTAGCTCATCCCTTTCGAGCCCATTCTTATACACACCCCACCAATTTTTGACAGCAAGAGATGATTTCAATAGAGAAAATGTTATCTTTTCCTTATCAGTAAATTGATTGACAGAAAAATATGAGGTCAATTGGTCCAACTAGTTCTCTACTGCATTAGAATTGATCTTACCCTCAAAAATAGGAATGTCGAAATTTACTTGCACCTTGAATGGAGTCGGGGCACCAAAGGACTGATTTACAGATGAGGAGGCATGATTTCCTACTTGTAGTTGTTGTAGAATTTGGGTGAATTGTTGTAGCATCTGATCCTTTTGCTCCCTAAGAGCTTCATTCACCATATTTTTGAGAGGATCATCCATCCTGGTGTTGTCCGCCATTGGAGGTCGCCTGCAGCGAACAGGCAAGTATTCTGAAGGATTGTGTGTGGACCACCCAAGCTTTTTGTATTCCGACCTCGTTCTGGGGATCATACACTCTCAAGACGACTTAGCTCTGATACCACTGATCCAAAACCAAGGGGTTTCAGACTTAAGGAACAGATTAACAAATGTGCCAAATGAATTGCAAAACAACTATCTCTGAAAAGAGATGTAAATTACTCAAAGACTTCAAAATACATCAATTATCTCTGCCAAGAGATGTCTATCTCTTTTTCCGGTTACATATGTATTTATAATAATTTTATAAATATGAAAGGACACCTAGAAAGATGTGGAAGGTCACCAGTCTCGAGGGAGACGAGGTGTTTCATCTTCCAAGACTTACATGTGCACTAATTTTGTGAAACATACTATTTTTAGAATTTACTATTTTTAGACAGCACTACAAAAATCACAATTTGGGCCCCTTAAACGTGGATTTCGGGGTTAAACATTTCCGAACCAAGTTCACACCTTCTCATCACATTCTACACATTCCAAGGTTTCCGTTGCTTTTTAAACGGAGTCAATCGGAGGTACGGTGCAAAAGTTATGGTCTCTGGAAGTTGCGCCACTAGAATTGCTGCCTGGATCAATGCGGATAGCTAAAGGAGCCCGGAGACCAATCACATTATGCCACGTGTCACCGGAAAAAAAGGGACAAGGAAGCCCATTTAGGGTGGATCGGAGGAATTTGTCCCAAGCAGTTTGGGACAGTGGGCCGTGAGGACGCGAGGGACGCGAAAAGCCGGTAGACCCGAGACCAATCAAATCACGACACGTGTCACAAGGGGGAAACGTCCAAAAGTTCAAAGGGCGAGGTTTCAAGCGTTGGCCCGAGCCAATAGGAATTGGACACATGTCTAATGGAACAGGGAAGCGTAGAGCTCGGGAAGGAGTTAGAGAATTTGGCAAAAGTTTCAGCCAAAAAGCTAAAAGTAAAGGAAGACCCCGCGCCCCTGTCCTCCAATCAATGCATGCCACGTGTCCTCAGTGGCGGGGGCACGGGGGAAAAGTGAAAAATGTTCCAAAATCATCAAAAGTCAAAATTTTCAAGGAAAACCCACGGGTGAGCAGAGGAGAGAGAATTACGCATCCAATCAGTGCTTGCCACGTGTCATCCAGGTGGCAGAGCGCGGGAAAAAATTTCAAAACACATTTTCACCTGTTTTGTGCCCTAAATCTTCGATCGCCATATCTTTCAATCCAGAGGTTGGATTTGCACGTTCTTTATATCAACGGAAAGCTTATGAAATTATCTACATGATTCTAGGGTTAATCTTGAATTTTGGTGCATTCTGGAGAGAGAAAGTTAAGAAACAGCTCTGACGCGTGTTCATGGCCAGAAGTGACATTTCAGCGACCAAATTTAACGCAGAATGGGTCGCATTCTCCTGCAATCTGGTAAAAATGATAGGGTATGGGTTTGTAAGGTATCCCATGCCGTTTTAATGCATCTACGGTCAAGGTGGAATGGGATCTCACGTTTTTGTATGTTTCGTCTCCGGCTCAACCCATGTAATGTAAAAAAGCCGATCTCGGCTCATTTCTAAAGGGAAAACATTTTTGGACATAGCAACTTCTTCCTTCATCTCCAGAAGTGATTGTTTTGAAGAATCGACCTCTCCAAAGATCAGTAACATTTTTTTACCTCTCTCGAGGTTGTAATGCGATGATTTTGACACTTTGAAATGATAATGCAAGCTTTGTGAATGAGTTTCGATCCTTTGTTTGTATTGTTTGCTTCATTTCAGATCCTAAATTATATCTTATCACCTATGTATGTTTTATGCTGCAATCTCTGGTTTGTGTCTATTTTCATGACATAAATGTTTCACCACTCATTTTGGTGCATCACCACCTTTAGTTAGTTTCAATTTTTACATTTCTATCCCCTGTCTCCTTGCAGCTTTAGAGTAGGATTAGGATCTCGAACCTCTCGTAGTTGTGCAAGCATTAGATCTAATCAGAGGAGTTTGAGGAACCAGCCTCTAATCTGGAGATTCCTCTCTCAGTTTCACAAGTCCCACACTTGGAGAGAGGTTTCCATGTTGTGCAATCACACTGGATGCTAGAGTGATCAACCTAGAAACTCGATCTCGCATCCGTGGTGCTGTGAGCCCGCTACAACACACCCCTTACATGGATGTGACCAAACAAGAGGAAAAAAGAGAGGGAAAAATCTCTCTAGCCTTGGAAATAAGCCCCCTACCCATTAGGTAGGGTCCAAGGGCTCATTTGAATGTTAGGAAGACTCCCAAGCTAAAAGGGTCCCCAAAATGCCCAAAATAACCCAATTTCGGGTTTTACATTTTTGCACAAGGGTAGAGGGTGTGGGGACCACCCAAGGGTTTCACATATAACCCTAAACCCTTGTGATTACGTGACTCATTAAAATAATCAAAATTTTAATAAAGGTGGGTTTATGAACTCCCAAAACAAGTTTACAACATCACTAATTACCCTAAACAAAATTAATAACTCAAGGCACAATACATTACAAAAATTGGGGTCACTCATGGTGCCCAAAATAATAATCTCCTACACTAAGGCTTCACACAATGAACATGGCTAGGACTCAGCCCGTGGGATGCTTGTGCAAGATTATGTAGTTGGCCTGAATCCCACGTTCTCTCCGTAAACCTTTTACTGCGCACACTCCTTGCACACATTAACCGTACCTATCGATAAAATATAAATCAATGATTCAAGAAGATATCAATTATTTCTAAACTAGCCTAACATCCTCTCAATTCAAAATGCGACAACGTGCACAATTATACTCAATTTCTCCAAAGCTAGACAAGATGATAGAGTGACATATAACCATAGAATCCCAACATGCAACAACTAAGTACCCATCAATATAATTATGTTCGAAAAATAACATCATATCCATTAGTATCCATGACATCATATAAAAATTCAACAACATAGAAATTAAGCTAATTTGGCGCTATACGCTTGAATGTCCACATATGTCCAATAAGATCCATCTCTAATAAAATGTCCAAGATATCACAAATCTCTGTCAAAACATGTCCATGAGCAAAGAAACAACCAAGAATCGCCCAGCTATAAAAAGTGTGGGCACTACACTACCCTTATCTACCTACGTGTGCATATTTTTCTAGTGTCATATCTATGCCCCCTTTAATTAAATCCACCCCTTCAATATTTAATAAAATGTCTACTTATTATCCTATCATCATTTAATTTTTATTAATTCACATTAATTAATTAATTAATTAATATCCATATCCCTAACTTTCCCTAATCAACTTGCTATTTAGGATGCTTTTATCCTAAATATAAATCCCTATGCTTTTTCTACCCATTCCTATCTTCTAACTACCCATGATTCATCCCTAAACAACCTAATCCCACACATAAGCTTTAAAGCAAATTTCCCTCCTTAAAAACATGAAATACTTGACCTAAAGCACAAAAATCCACCCCATTGGAGAAACTTTCCCGTGGTCGGCAAATGACCCAACCCACTTGCCGTCGACCCTATAAAACTGAGTTGTTTCTTTCCATAATCATCAGATGCATGTGAATATTGGAGCTTTCTTGTGACTTGTGAACTAAATCTCATGCATGAGCATTCTGCAACAATTACAGACCTCTTGGACCTCCTTAGACGTGCTTGCATCACTCACGATCATCCTTCGTGAGATTATTATCATCTTTGTGTTTATTTAATTCATTATTATCATATTATCATTGTTTTTCTCATGTTTAACATTTTACAAGACTAGATCCTCTTTAGCAAAGCACTCAGAGCTCCATTATCAACCTTCTCTTCCAACTTCCTTACTTGCAAGTTGCCTTTTCAACTTGTTTTTCTTTAGCCTTACTCCAACTCATACAATTGCCGTCACCCCCAACTTGAGTCGTCATCGACTCGGCTCTTTGTAAATGTGTTTTTCTACTTTCAGAGCCATCTCGTGCCTCTCGCATATTTCTTGTCTCTACCCCAGCTTGATAAAACCACCATCTAGTCTCTTTTTTACTTTAAAATCAGTCTATTTGCATCCCAACCATCAAGTCACCCCACCACGGTCACCGTCGACCAGGATACTTTTTCTCAATCTATCCTTTTAAATCCTTACTTCCTACCATTTTTGGATTCTTCTCCTTTATATTCCCCACGTAAGCTGATTCTAGCATAAACAAACTTCTGTAGTTACCAAATTGCATCCAAATATTGCAAGGTTTGCATATTTCTCTTGTTGTTCAAATCTTCACTCCTAGGTCACCGCCGACTTGCTTCACACAACTGGGTCACCGTTAACCCATACCAGGTATCATTTAATTTTAATTTATTTAATCAAATCAATATTCAAATCAGATCATCATTTAAATAAATCATTGTTACTTTTAGATTACATATTTTTGTTTCGCATGTTATCGATTATCCATCCTTTATTTCACTTTCTTTTATCAAAAAGGGGTTGACATCTGCAAAAGGAAGGTAACACTTCTTGGAGCCGGATTTGTTGGGAATCTCATACATATATTATATAATCAATCCCCTCTTCGATCACTCTTATCTCGTAGGTCATCAAATTACAAAAAATGTCAATTACTTGGTGCTCGTCCATCCATGTCCATCACGCTTCGAGGTACTATAAAACCTCCATATTCTGAGTTACTAGTTTCTTTTAGTAGCTAGTTTATTAATTTGAGTACGAATGAATAAAATTAGACAAAATTCTTAACACGCCTAGTGGGAATTAAACCCTTAGATGACCCCCTTTCGTTTCTTTCTATTTTTCCATTTCTTTTTCCTTCTATTAACATTGCAGAGCGAGGCCATGCTTCTTTCTTTCTCATGTTGGTTCGGCTGTTGGATTACTCTTCCCGTTAAATTTTAGATAAAAAGGAAAATCTTTATCCAAGTATTCCTCATTTTTCCTTATTTTCTCCTTTTGCATCGTATTTCCCTTTCCTATGTGTGTCCTCATCGAAAGATCACACTTTGATTTGGTTTAAAAAGAACCTTTCTTTTTTACATCCTGCTTGCTCACATAGTTTAAGTAGGGGTTAACTTGTTGCATCTCACACTTTGTCACACACAACCTAAAAATATTGCATTCAAATCAACACATTTAAACATCCTCCTACCCGGTGGACTGATTGGGATTTCATCACCCAACAAGAAATGACCCGAAACTCTCCCAAGTGAAAAAAACCTGAAACCAACTCTAGATTGCCTTCTCTTAAGTACCTTGTTATCCATATTCTTTTTATTCTTCACACCGTCTTAAAAAAATGGATAATGATTTTTTTTTCTTGGCATGTTTTCTTATTTTACACCTCATAATACTAATTTTCAAGATCGAGACAATGTAATAATGTAATATATCTAACAATGCTGCCACTTCATCCAATAATCTTTAGATTCCACATTAGATGTCTTGACCTTGTAATTACCATATCATTCAAATAGATCCCCTTTTCAAAATAGATTCTGCTATCTCTCATTAGCCCATTTCCCCTTGACCAGTCATCTCTACCTCATCCTCCTTTATAGACCTCTGGGTCTCCCTCTAGCCCCATCTTTGATTTCTTACATCGCAAACCCTCTAAAACCTCTCAATCCACTCAATTTATGGATCTAATTCCACCCCCATTTTCCCAAACCACCAACATTCACACTTTTCATATGCTTTAACAATCAAATACTCCTATTCAACCCCAAACATCCTATCAAACATCCCCTTTGAATTTAACACACCAAGCTTCTTTACATCCTTATCCATCCACTTCTCATGTTGACACTTCTCCTACATCTACATAAACCATAACTACAATACCTATCACATAAATCACATCAACTACTACCACGATCGATATCTCATCCTTGTCTCCTTTTAGCCCCATCTATGACTACTTTTTCTGTAAATCCATCTCTCGATCATATCAACTAGTGAATCTTATTTCACCCTCATCACCTTATATCAATGTCATCCTTGTTTCATCTACCATGCCTACCCAACATTCGCCATCTATTGACATTTATACTCCTTATGTGTCTCAATGAAACCCCACTTTCCAACATCATACATCCCCCAACCAATGAAATCTCCACCCCTTTCCATCTTCAAACAATAGCTTCTTAAGCCATCACAAACTAACTAGTTCACACTCTCTATATTATGCAATTTCAACCCCTATTCAATCAATATGATACATCAAACACCTTCATCCTTACCTATCTCATCTACCTCATCATTTCCCCTGTCTCAGACATTGTGCCTATGAATCCTTTAATACCTACCCCCACATCCATATCAACCATGTCCATGATCATCACACCTATCCCATTAACTTCTACCACATGTTCTATCCCTACCTTTACCACAACCACACCAACTTTTACTATACCCATATCTAGCATAAAAACACCTACCATTACATTATTTACACCCCTTTATGAACCAATTACACCCACCTCCTTTTCAATCCCAACTACATCCATATCTACTACATCAACAAATCCCACTTACATATACCTTGGCGTCTTCGTCACATGTACCTACATATTTTCCTATGGCCACACCACCTATCTCATCCCAATCTCCTACACTTAACCCTTCAACATCAACCATATCCACATCTATAACCACTACCACACCAATCACATCTTCTCAATTTTTAAATATATCAATGATACCCCTTGTAACATTTATGAAGCAAACACCTCCACCTAAAACAAACACGAAGGGGATTCATTCTCCCTCTACAAAATTAATTGTTCCTACATCAAAAAATCCAAAACCTACACCACAATCTTCAAATCCACCAGTTGAGATTATAGTTACCCCCGCCAAGGGTAAATTATCTCAATCCAAATCTAATACTCTTGGTAAGAATCCCCAAAAGTATCCCATGCATCCTCGTATGAAATTGAATCTTACCTCTCCTAAAAAATGCAACGTCACAAAATCCATTCCCGACACATCCTCATCTATTTTAGGGCCAGTCCCTCCATCTAAGACATGTCGTAATGATAAATCCAAATCCATATGATCCAACCCTCCTCTCAAAATTATTCCAAGACATCTAATTTACCCATCCAAACTATGCCCACTTCTGCTCCTAAATCCAAGCCAAAATATCCTATCAAATTCCACAATAGTCACCTTCCCCATGACAATTCGATTGGGTCCTATGCGGATATCCTTCGACATTTAGCTCAAATATCTACAATCACGCTTCCCCTATTAAACCTATTAATCCAAATAGTCCAAATCCATCGTGGTTCAATCCAAACATCATATGAACCTATCATCATACTCTGGGCCATGAAATTTATCATTGTAAGGCCTTTCAGACAATCATCCATAACCTTATTGAGAAATATGATTTCCTCATTCAGGGGGAACATCCTTCTCCATCTACAACCAATCCAATTCGTATCCCATCCATCAGGTTTCCCAAGATTCCTTCATCCACATCATCCCTTAGCATCTCTCTCTGCACATGACATTCCTCCTAAGGAAGGTCCTCCCTTGTTCATTGATATTTTTTTCTTTCCAATCACCCTTGTGGTCTCGACCATTTATCCAATCCAAATCCAAAATGATCCTATCTAAACTCCTTCGACATCCACTAACTCATCTAAAGCTAATTTTTCCACCGATAATCTCCATTGCTAGGGGAAATCCTCCCCTCATCCTTGAGCATCCCTTCCACATCAATTCATTTCTTATCTATCCATACAACTCCCTTGATGCTAGGAGACTTCACTTTGGACACCACTTTATTTAATAACATCCAATATTAAATCCAAATTAAGTTTGTCCAAATCTTCATCTCATTTTAAGTCCACTTTGGTGGCCATACTCATCTCTCCCTTGAGGGACCATATTTTTCATCTTAAGTCCACATTTGTGGCCATATTTTTCCTTCCTTTGAGGGACCATCCACACTCTTATTCCAAATTCCACGTTTGTGGCCATACTCATTCCTCTCTTGGGGCACCATATTTCCATCCCAAAGTCCATGTTTGTGGCCATACTTGTCCTCCCCTAGGGGGACCATTTATTTTTCATCCTAATCCCACCTTCATGGCCATCTTCGTCTCATCAAGGATGCATACATTTTCTCACTTCCTCACTTTTAAAAGGTAGCACATAATTTACATATCCTCTCATCTTATGTATATTGCCTTATCCCATCCATTCATCTCAGACACATATTTTCACTTCCTCAACGAGTAACACATAGTTTTAATCTTCACTTATCTATCCTATCATATCTCATCATTAAAAACTATCATCCTATCCTAACAAAAATTTAACATTAGTGACCTCATCCTACTCTAGAAAGGATCCAATGCGGAAATTGTTGCCCTAATCTGGATTTGACCATACATTATCACACATAAGTATGGGTTGGAAGCCTATCGACCGGCCTCCTTGATGGTGAAATGGAAGTGGAATCTCTTAACACATTGCACTTACAATCATTCTACTGTTAGTGTGTCTTCCAATGAGATCTTAGTCATATTATTAGATCATCTCTTCATCATTAGCATCTTCCATCTTTCATCATAGTGATTTGGAATTATGTGGTCATCCAACACTTTCCTAGATATGACCTTAAATATGAGCACAACGACTCTTCTCATAGCATATTCCTTATGGATAGGTTCTCCCATCTCTGTGAGAACTCCATGATCATTAAATACATCACCCTCTCATTTTCCTATTGGAACCATGCAAAGGGTCCAGGGGTGTCTCTTGTACAATGTGTTATCTCGTAAAATTGGCAAGGGAAATTTTACGATAACCCTACTGAAATTTTATTCCAATTCCTCATCGTGGATTCCTTGCATTGAGCGTTGCAAAATCCCTTTCCGGGAAATCTAGTTTTCCGAACTTAGCCGTTTTTGGTCTTTTTGGGCGGCGCATATAATGACTGTGCAACATCAAATGTTCATGCGCCCCCTTTAAAGCCTTTGGCGCATGTTTTCTTGTGTCAATAAGTGTTTTGGTGCACCTCTCTATGTTGAGTCTTTCCTGCATGCGCCAAGGCGCGTGCACCTTCCTGTCAACATATCTTTTGTTGTGCCCCTTTTTGGTGCGCAAAGGGCACACATATTCCTCTGTCGACACCACTTTTGGTGCACCATAGGTGCACATATTATCATGTTGACAAGCGTTTTGGTGCGCCAAAGGGTGCATGTTTTCTTGTGTCGACAGCTCTTTTGGTGCACCACTTAAAAAGTTGGTGGCACATTTATTGCTTCCTCGCCTATAAATAGGCACGTCTACGCTGTCATTATCACCAACGTAAATCACATGATTTTCTCTGTACCTCTCTGCGCACTAGCCCTGTCACTTTCAAGTTACTTTGTGGACCCATTTACACATTTCTTCATTATAAATATCCGGGTAAGAGGTCCTCTTTCTTTTTTGCTTCGTGTTTGTGGTTTTTGGCTGCTTGTGGGTATGAATTGGATTGAAAAGAATGAAATCATGAACTTGCCCCCTGCTTGTCTTTCCACATGATCTTCCCCCTCTTTCTAGATCTACTGGTAGAGGAAGCTCTGTCCTGAAATATTAGCTTGGAACCCTTTGTTTAAAGCCATTTCTATCACCCCAAATGACCCTGCAAAAGGAGGCTTAACCACATAGAAACCCCTCAGAGAGAGAACTGATGCTTGAAAAGAAAACTATATTTTTCTTCTCCTTTGGCGCATTGGCACACCCTGCAACATGAAGAATAGTTGCGCCAATGGTGCATCTGTCACCCCTGTTACATAAAGAGTAGCCACGCCAATGGCGCACATTCCCTGCCTGCTGCATCGTGAAAAGTTGTGCCCTCAAGGCGCACTACCTTAGTTTGTTACAAACACTTTCCTCGTGCCCCCTCATGACGCACCAAATTCATTTGTTGCATCACTAAAACCTACGCCCTATGGCACACCCTGCATGTGTGCAACATAGAAATTATCCGCGCCAAGTGTAAAGCTTTAAACAGGGCAGGCGCATCCATTATTGCAACAACAACATGTTATGTAGACCTCTCATGCACCGCGCCAAGTTCCCTTAAGCACAAAAAAACCATATGTTACATAAACCTTATATGCACCTTTGGCGCATCGAAGTTCCATGCAACATGAAAATTATATGCACTTCTGGTGCATCTTGTTCCCGTGCAACATAAAGAATCCATGCACCCTTTACAAAACACATACATATGGCACGGGCACACACCGTGCTTACAAAGAACAAAGAATGCACCTGCAGTGTCCATGCGCCATGCGCCTTTGGTGCTGATTTATCCCCGCAACAACCCTTTCTTGTGCGCCTTACTATTTAGCCCCAGCAGCTGCGCAGTATTCCTCTCGCTTGAGGCCTTTAAATTGCTAACTCTTTCTTCACAACATTTCAATGGAAAATCGGACAATGACACGGCTTTCTTCAATTGGGTTTCACTTCTTATTCTTGCAGATCAGCAACTAAGTTCAGAAGAACATATGTCAACATCAAGCAAGAAACCTATCAAATCTAAAGGAAAGGCCAAGCTCACAAAAGAAGAAATGAAGTATAAGTATCAGAGGGTCGAATGCCCGAGTCCCAAGCGAGTGTGACCTAGACATCAGAGACTCAGAGTTGGGTCATATTGATATGGAGGAATTCTGGGCCAGAACCCAGAGGGTCACGAGAAGTCCATGGATGGACAAGCTGATAGGCAGTGCCCTGCACCTTGCTGGTGGGATCCCAGTCAGTGCCGTAAACAATGAATTTATGATGGCGGTAGCCCGATGCTACAACAAAGACACAAGATGTGTCAATGGTGAGAAGGGCGAGGTTATAATTAACCTCACTGCCCGCCACTTTGAGATAATGCTCGGCATTCCTCATCACCGCACTTTGTGGCCGTCGGCCAACAAGATTGCATAAAGGCCTGGATGACAATGAATATCAGTCCATGTAGCTGATGAATGAAGTTTATCTCAAGCACAAAAAGTAGTGACTCGGTGGCCATAAGTCATTTATCGCAGTGACTTTTCGAGGAACTCGATTTACATAATTACATTCCCGAAAGAGAGTTTTGGGCTTCCCGATGCCCATTATTTTCACAAGTGGATGCTTTGCGCGTACCTTGAGACAATGAACAAAAATTCTCTCTCACTGAACTTCCCGCTTTCTGCGCTTGACACGAGCTATTGAAGATGAAACTTTCCAAAATTCTCTTGAAAAGAGGATCATGTATCTATCAGAGCTCGAAGAAAAGAGAGTAAGAGTGATCAACAAGATCACCGAGCATCAGCATCAAGTCAAGAGACTGTTCGATAAAAAAGCTAAGCAAAGAAATTTCCAGGTGGGAGACCTCGTCCTTCTGTGGGACAAGCGAAGAGAGCCAAAGGGCATGCACGGGAAATTTGATTCTCTGTGGAGAGGGCCTTTCAAGATCAAGCAGCTCAATGGAGAGAATAGCTTCTATCTCTCATATCTAGATGGAACCGAGCTCCCGCTTCCCTATAGCGGGCAGCATCTGAAGATCTTCAGGAAGTAGAGCTTGCTCTCTTCTTTGTACAGTTTTCTTTAGTTGTGTGTTTGTTTTTGTCGTGTGTTTACTTTTTGTTTGTTGTGTGTTCCCTTTGTTCGCCCTCCGGTCACCCTTGTTTTTGACTCTCTCCAACCCAATGGATAGGCACATGAGATCTGGGATTCTCTACCCCTAAGGTTTGCTCAGGGATAGTCCCCAGAAAGAGCCAGCTGTTATCCCGTAAAATTGGCAAGGGAAATTTTACAGATAACCCTACCAAAATTTTGTTCCAATTCCTTGTCAGGGATTCCTTGCATTCGGAACATTGCAAAATCCCTTTCCGGGAAATCTAGTTTTCCGAACTTAGCCGTTTTTGGTCTTTTTGGGTGGGCACATATAATGACTGTGCAACATCAAATGTTCATGCACCCCCTTTAAAGCCTTTGGCACATGTTTTCTTGTGTCACCAAGTGTTTTGGTGTGCCTCTCTATGTTGAGTCTTTCGTGCATGCGCCAAGGCGCATGCGCCTTCCTGTCAACATATCTTTTGTTGCGCAAAGGGCACACATATTCCTCTGTCGACACCAATTTCGGTGCGCTATAGGCGCACATATTATCGTGTTGACAAGCATTTTGGTGCGCCAAAGGGCACATGTTTTCTTGTGTCGATAGCTCTTTTGGTGCGCCACTTAAAAAGTTGGTGGCGCATTTATTGCTTCCTTGCCTATAAATAGGCGCGTCTGTACTGTCATTATCACCAACGCAAATCATGTGATTTTCTCTGTACCTGTCTGCACCACCAGCCTGTCGCTTTCGAGTTGCTTTGTGGACCCATTTGCACATTTCTTCGTTATAAATATCCGGGTAAGAGGTCCTCTTTCTTTTGTGCTTCGTGTTTGTGGTTTTTGGCTGCTTGTGGGTATGAATTGGATTGAAAAGAATGAAATCATGAACTTGCCCCCTCTTGTCTTTCCACATGATCTTCCCCCTCTTTCCAGATCTGCTGGTAGAGGAAGCTCTGTCCTAAAATATTAGCTTGGAACCCTTTGTTTAAAGCCATTTCTATCACCCCAAACGACCCTGCAAAAGGAGGCTTAACCACATAGAAACCCCTCAGAGAGAGAACTGATGCTTGAAAAGAAAACTGTATTTTTCTTCTCCTTTGGCGCATTGGCACACCCTGCAACATGAAGAACAGTTACACCAATGGCGCATCTGTCGCCCCTGTTACACAAAGAGCAGCCGCGCCAATGGCACACATTCCCTGCCTGCTGCATCATGAAAAGTTGCACCCTCAAGGCGCACTGCCTTAGTTTGTTACAAACACTTTCCTCGCACCCCCTCATGATGCACCAAATTCATTTGTTGCATCGCTAAAACCTGTGCCCTATGGCACACCCTGCATGTGTGCAACATAGAAATTATCCACGCCAAGTGTAAAGCTTTAAACGGTGTAGGCACATCCATCATTGCAATAACAACATGTCATGTAGACCTTTCATGCACCGCGCCAAGTTCCCTTAAGCACACAAAAAGCATATGTTACACAAACCTTATATGCACCTTTGGCACACCGAAGTTCCATGCAACATGAAAATTATATGCGCTTCTGGTGCATCTTGTTCCCGTGCAACATAAAGAATCCATGCACCCTTTACAAAACACATACATATGGCACAGGCACACCTGTGCTTACAACAACAAAGAATGCACCCTGCAGTGTCCATGTGCCATGCGCCCTTTGGTGCTGATTTATCCCCTGCAACAACCCTTTCTTGTGCGCCTTACTATTTAGCCCTGTAGCCTGCAGTATTCCTCTGCCTTGAGGCCTTTAAATTGCTAACTCTTTCTTCTGTCAACATTTCAATGGAAAATCAGACAGCTGACACGGCTTTCTTTAATTGGGTTTCACTTCTTATTCTTGCAGATCAGCAACTAAGTTCAGAAGAACATATGTCAACATCAAGCAAGAAACCTATCAAATCTAAAGGAAAGGCCAAGCTCACAGAAGAAGAAATGAAGTATAAGTATCAGAGGGTCAGAATGCCCGAGTCCCAGCAGAGTGTGACCCGGACATCGAGACTCGGAGTGGGTCATATTGATATGGAGGAATTTCGGACCGAACCCGAGGGTCACGAGAAGTCCATGGATGGACAAGCCGATAGGCGGCTGCCCTGCACCTTCTTTGGTGGGATCCCGGTCGGTCTTTGTAAACAATGAATTTATGATGGTGGTAGCCCGATGCTACAACAAAGACACAAGATTTGTCAATGGTGAGAAGGGCGAGGTTATAATTAACCTCACTACCCGCCACTTTGAGATAATTCTCGGCATTCCTCATCACCGGCACTTTGTGGCCGTCAGCCAACAAGATTGCATAAAGGCCTGGGATGATAATGAAGATCAGTCCATGTAGCTGATGAATAAAGTTTATCTCAAGAACAAAAAAGTAGTGACTCGGTGGCCATAAGTCATTCATCGCAGTGACTTTTCAGAGGAACTCAGTTACATAATTACGTTCCTAAGTAGAGTTTTGGGTTTCCTGACGCCCATTATTTTCACAAGTGGATGCTGCGGTACCTTGAGAGAATGAACAAAAATGTGCCCGATCAATGCTTTGAATGGGCAGAAATTATAAGCAGCACAATCTCTGAGCAGCTACAACAACTCAACACAATGGGGAGGTTCTATATGAACTCCTATGTGGTCTATGCTGCAGCTTCAGAAAGGGACTATCCAGCTCTGATGCGGTGTGGGGTTTGGCCCCAAGTTAAAATTTATGAATACTATCCAGAGCTGAAGCTGGAAAATAGCATCCCCCAATTCACAAAGATCAACGATGCATTCTTCTACTTCATCATCTACCTGTTGAGGTCGAATATGACTCACAAAGTGGGTAGATATACGTGTCTCACTCACCACAAGGAAAAAGATATGTTTGCGTAATCGGACCTGCTTGAATCAAACATGACTTCCTAGCAAGGCATACCTTTGACCCGAGAAATTTTTGCCTAGAGCCAAGCTCGACCTGATCCATATCCCTCAGATCAAAAATATCTACATCGACATATATCATGAGGTTGAGCTCAGAAGGAAGGATCATTCTCGCTTGGCCTTAGTAGAAATCATCCAGTACGGGGTGGCCATCGTCCCCAAAGGCTACCAAACTACTGAAGAGGAAGTGGATCAAGTGTATCTTGACACAGGTGGGGACGATTGGCCTTTCACGATAATTGATAGAACTAAAGCCCCTCAGACAATTGAGGAAAGGGTCAAAGAAACTCTGCGTAGAACAGAACATTGGTGCCGAATGAACGGGCTCATCTACCTCGGGGTCGATTTCACAACCTCTCCATTGGGCAACACACCTCCTTGGGCTAAACAACAGCCAAAGGGCAAAGGAAAAGGAAAAGAGGGTGAATCCAGCTCCACCCAAGAGGAAGCTCCTGTAAGTCCTCCTTCCACTGCACCCGAACAAGTTGTAACTCTGGCTTCCTAGAGAAAGAAACAACGGAAGATGTCCCAATAGGCCCATCCACTCAGGATGTCGCCACTGCTATAACAACTGAGGTCCCTTATGTTCCTTCTCCTTCCCCTCCTTCCCCTCCTCAGGTGACCCAAGTGACCATTCCTTTGGTCGTGTCCTCTCCCCCTTCTTCTACTGTTCCTCCTGCTTCTTCATCTATCTTCTCTTCTCTCATGGATCTATCCCCCTCCATTTCTTCCCTCATCTCTGAGCTCCCTTCCCTTCCTACGTCTTCCTCTCCTGCAGTATCTCTTCCTCCCGTGAGCGCTTCCTTGGCCTCCCTCTCGATGCCGCCTCCAAGTGTCTCCATGTTTTTCCCTTCTACTACTCGCAGCTGCTGCCCCTTCTCTCGCTTTTGGTCCTTCTCCCATAAGTCCAGATGGATCTCCCAAAGACTGAGTCGCAGAGAAAGAAAAGTTCCCATCGCACCAATGGACTTCTCCGTGATCCCGTCAAAAGGGGTAAAGAAGCAGAAGCCCATCACACGCTTCTCTCAGAGTGCTTCGGGAGAGAGGGTAATGGAGATCGCGTACCCCAATCCTCTGAAGGATAAAAAGGATCTGTCCTTGATAGATTACACAGTGACTCAAGTCACAATGGGGACGTCTTCTGAAAGCCTTCAGGGAGAGGCCCTATCTACAGTCGAAACCCTCTACAAGAAGCTTCAAGAAGAAAAAGAAGAGAAAAGGCTACTGAAAGAGAAAAATAAACATCTGCTCCACGCCTTACAGAAGATGGGTAGTGCACCTCCCACAACTACCGCCGAGACTCCTGAGCCTCTGAGTCAGGATAAAATTAATGAATATGCAAAGATCGGTGAGCAGGGCCTTGGCAGTTTCCACTTGGAGGAGCCAGATCCTCAAGGATAGTGAACGCGTAATCGCCAAGTTCACCGATTTGTACCTAAACATCAACAAGGTGAACAAAGAACTCCAGGTGTTAGCAGGACCCATATCAGAAGAGCTGGACCATGCTAGGCTACAACGTGAGACCTTTCAAAGAATGTTCGACTGTTCAGTCAAAGATCTGGTCAAGTTCAGCATTTTTGGTCATCCCAGGGCCCTCAATAAAATCCTTTCCACTCTGGATTACTAGATTGATCAACTGGAATTCATCCTTGAAAAGATCGATAAGGTAAAGGAAGAAGCCCAGACACGATGCACCAAATGGAACAAATCGTTCTCAACATGTCTCCAGGGTTACTTACTCCTTCTTTCGCCTTAAGGAAAGTTGATGAAACTATTCAGATCTTCAAGGAGATCATTTCACAAGGGTTGGGGCTAGAGGTCACTTTTGACGCGGAATCCATCAATAACCTGCTGGCCTGTTGGGACTTCATCGGGTTCCTAATAGAAGCAGAGAAAGAATATTCCAAACTCCCAGAGAAGCTCATAGATGAGCGGGAGACTTGCTAGGTGATCAGCGAGCGACACAAGGATCATTTCCAGGATCAACTAGAGCCCATGATCAGCAATTTCATGGAATACCATGCCCAATTCCACATCTCGTCACCTGAGCAGCAACAGAAGCAAGATACCCCCTTTCGGCCGCAGGATGACGACGATGAATGAATTCTTTCTCTTCTCTCTCTCTCCTTCAACTTTATTTTTGTAAAATGTCTAAAGTATGTTGGCACGAATGATGACATCATCCATGTTGTACCATGGGATGATGTCATCCATCAAGTTGTCAAAAGTCAACATGACTGAGATATTTTTGTAGATATTTTGTATATTTTATGTAAATAGGTGGTTGGTTCCTTTTTTCCTTCCTTCTTCTTCTTCTTCTATAAATACTCAAATACTTTTTGTGTTTAGTGGTGGATATATTTTAGATTAAAAATAGAAGTGAGAAGAAAATACTTTGAGCTTTTTGTATGTAAGGAAATATTAATACAATATTTAGACTTTGTGCTGAATACATGCGTTATTTGCATTAGATCTTTCTTATGTCAGAACTGTGTGTTTATTCTGTTGGATCTACTTCTATTTTATTGTCATTTATTCATCAGTATTGCTTTGTTCATTTATGCAAGTAGGTTTGGCTCATGTTTACTACCAATCCCAAAACATAAAACCTCTAACCTTTACGCTTTGGAATTCATTTCTTTTCTTCCTCCGGACCTGATCTTTCTTCATCCTCTTTTTCATTCCTTTCTTTCCGCAGATGGAAACACCCTACTGGGATGAGATCCCAAACCCCGAAGGAAGAATATTGTGAGACTTGCATGATTCCCGTGGTAGAATAACAATAAACCGCCACTTTGTTGACTCAAAGAGGGGCTATGCCCCTGCACACACTGCTTGTTGCCTATCCATAAATCTGCCCAAGCGATGATTTTTGAGCCAACACAATCATTGTCCTATCCTAATTGGTCTACTTAGCTATTCCCATCTTTGCCTCATGCCAAAATCAAAATCAAAGGATGATCTAATCAAAAGTAAAAGAATTTAAAAATGATCGCTTCCTCAAGCAAAATTGTACATTTGTAAAAAAATCCAATCAAAATTCAAAATCAAATCAACTAAAAAGACTGATCCTCGAAGGATGATGATCCTATATATTCTATTTTTCCATCTATAGTACATATGTATAAAGTAGACCATACCATCGAAGGATGGATACTATTTGTATCATGACATCGAAGGCTTCCCACGTTGATCAACCTTTCATTTTATTAACATCCTAAGAGAACTTCCCACATTGATCAACTTTCTTATAACATTGATATTCACCTTTCCTAGAGACGGGGCATAGATTTAGGGAGCATCACTAATGAAGAACCCTCTTCCCATGTACAAGTTACATCTCAAACCCCTTTTTCATGTTGAAATTAGGTCTATGAGTTCCTTCCATCCATTGTCTCTTTATGATCTTTGATATAACTAAGCATCGCTAGTTATGTTCTAACACATCTTTTGGTCGTCTGCATGTGCCTTGCGTTATCTGGATCCCCTCTTGTTTACCTCCAATGCAATTAGAGGCATATTTTCTTTGTGTGTTCCTTGATACGATGTAATTTCATTTATACTTATAGGTAACCATCATTTAATTGCATTCTTTCCTCAATCCTTTTCACATCTATCTCTCATCCATGTTTAAACACATTTTTTCATTATCTCAATCACCTATCAATCTATCTATCTATCCTAAACATGTCAACCTTTACTTATATTAATCAATAATCACATCCACATTACTTTTCCATCCACATCACATTCTATCCATTCATCTCATTACCATGCTCAAATTCAAAACTAACATGTAATCCTAATCCTCATTAACCATACAACAAATTCACATCATCAATCATCCATACATATACAAATCCAAAGTAGCTATACATAACCATTCACATCATCATCATCATCATAAATAAAATAATCAAAATTACACAATACACATATACCGCAGACATAAAACAATCATATCATATATCATAAAGTGTATCAATACATCGTTGTGCTCTAACGGTGCTCTCTCAAAGTAGAAATACTATCAAAATCAGTAAAGTTAACATAAGAGAGGCTAAAATCATGTCCATGTAAGGAATTTCCCTAAATATTTCTATCATCCTCATCACCTCGACTTGCCCTCTACACAACGCGGCCGTGCCACACTCGGTGTGCTCCCGGATGGGCCAACTCCATCTCTGCTCTCTCTCTCGTAGATGGTCCTAGTATTACAATGTCCCCGATAACTTCTTAATCATGATCCCATCATAATACTTAGCCTATGTGGCTAAGGATATGTATCTATTTATGGAAATCATACCAGGAGGTGCCATCTCTCCTCCTCCCTGTGGTGCTGCATGTCCTCCACTAGCAATCTCGATAGCTAGTATAGTAGCAAGATCTCCAAAATGGGCCTTGTAGGCCTCCATATACCGCTAGTACTTGTCCCTATCATGTGTAGCTGTGTCCCTCTACTATATCACAATGTCTTTCTCAACCCTCATCTACTCCAAATCTGTGCATAATTGAGCCACCTCAACGGGCTATCCTCCATCTCCGTCTCCGCCGTTGCATAGAGTTTCCTCTACCTCAAACTCCATCTCCTCTATCTCCTCCTCCTCATCTCCTCTCTCCCTAACAACCCTAACTACCCAATTTTTGGTCATTCAATTAATGAATCCTACTCCAACTCCCACGTCATGATTGTCATGCCTTCATCTCAAGCATTGAAAACTCTATATTTAGTTCCTCCCTCCTATATAAAATAGAATCCTTAGGCACCATCTGGATGACCCAAAAATTTCTTCACAATTGATCAAAATACGGGACATAAATCATCTCCATCCGCCTAGCCTACACCCATCTCATACTCCTCATCTCGATCAAATTTGCATCCACACCAAGCCATGTGGGAAAGTCCCTCTATGACCACAATTTGATATGCTATACCTTGATCTCTACAAAACTATCCACATACTAGTCCACTTATCTCTCCCTATCTCCATGGGCACGATCGACCCTCCATCTCAAAAATCCTACTACTAGCTCTATATGCTCTCCTGTGACCCATGGAAGCCCGAACGATCGAATAACAACAATTTGCTTTTAGTCCTAACAAAGAAGAAATAAGCCTACATCCAACCCCGATCTCTTGCCTACCATTTACATTATTAGCTCATGGTATACCTGAACTAGCAAGGCAGTCCCAAACAAAAATAATTTCTAGTGCTCGACTATATCTCTAACTACACCAAGTCGCTCCCATGGAAAATAAGCTCCACTGATTATGGAAAAGCATAACAAGAAACTTCCATCATCACTAAGAAGATCAATCAGATGGAAGGTATACCTGCTCATACCTAAGCTCATAAGAAAATGCCCCTAAATAAATTATGATGTGGGGTGCATCAATTCCAAATATCCATGTTAAAACCGTAAGCAAGCTATCAACCGTGATGGGAACTATATGCTCCCCATGTATAGGAAATATTAGGATCCTATACGCATCTTCTATGGTGATGGTCATATCCCCTATCCTAAACCAAAAAGTACCCATCTATCGGTCCCATCTCTCCACCAAAGAGATCATTAACCCCACATCTCATGGGATACTCTGATAATGTATGAACCCCCATAATCCCATTAGACAAATATGATCCCACTCAACATCTATCACATATCCTCTAATATGATCGTATATAGCATGCACTTGGTCTCTCAAACATAACGTCTCTTTGACCTGTAATAACAAAGAAAAAATGTAAATATCATATCCCAAAATCCAAAATCCAATCTAATCTTAAACATATCCAATCTACCCCTAGTCGACGCTGACCAGTGTCAGGTCGATGTGTTTAAGGTTCAATTGACATGCCTTAGAGCCTGGTAAATGTTGACTTGGATGGGTCGCCACCAATCGCACTTGGTGTCATCCACTTTTTCTAAAAAAATGCAAAAAAATACAAAATTAAACAAAAAACAAGATTGGTTTTTTTAACTCACCATCCTCCACACCATCTGGCATTTCCTTATAACTATCAGTAGCCTCCATTTCTCAATCTTATCCATAAACACTTTGATCTCCCTCTCTCTCTCTCTCTCTTAAATTTCACGTTTGAAAATGATCTTTGTCACCGACCTCCGGGCTTATATAGCCACCAACACATGGCCATTGTCAATTGTCCTTAGTCTTTGTCGACTTACATTGGAAGCCTATTTTTAGCTTCCCCAATCCTTTTAATGACCTATTCTTGGGAATTCTTCAAATTCCACCTTTGTGGCCATATTCATTTTTCCTTTAGGGAATTCTATTTCAATACTTTAATCCTATCCTTTTGCAATCTTGAAGTCCACCTTCATGGCCATACTTATTCCCTCTTTGGGCATTTTATTTTACAATCCTATCCAATTTACACACAAAGTCCACCTCATGGCCATACTTATATCCCCCTTTGGACATATTATTTCTCTACTCACCTTTTTGGCCCTTTTTTTTCGTGTCCTGCGTTGGGGCATCATTATTTTCATCCTCATCCCTTTTGGACGTGTAGTTTTTCCCCCGATTCCTCATGTACAAAGGATTTCACATATCTTTCACATTTAGTTGTGCATACTTTGATGCTTGCCTATGACCCTATGATCATTCTAGCTTACATCCATTTGAGAGATTTCCGATTGGATTATATCCATTTTGCAGTGATTTTTTCACACTCGGCTTGTAGAGCATTGTCACCCATCTCCATTGAGACCATAATTTTCCCTCTACCCATGTGATATCAGAGTCACCACTTTATTTTTTATTTCTTATTGCGATCCTTTTTCCTTGGGGCATCTTGCCTTATGGTATCATTTTACCCATATTTCGTTACCCATTTGCACTTCATCATCTACCTTTTTCAAACACGTCGTCGATTTCCTCTTGCATCATCGATCCCCCATTTGAGGGGGAGCTCATCATCAACCTTCCATCAATCTTCATCATACTCCTCTTCTCATTTTTTTCTCATGGCTTGTCAGATATAAACCACTTAACAAAAAGGGGCAAATGTAGACACCTAAATTCGATATCTCTACCCTTGTCTACCCGCGTGCACATATTTTTTTATGGTCCTATCTAGGCCCCCTTTAATTAAATCCATCCCCTTCAATATTTAATAAAATTCCCACTTATTATCCTATCATCATTTAATTTTTATTAATTCACATTAATTAATTAATTCCCATTAATTAATTAATTAGTCAATATCCATATCCCTAAATTTCCATAATCAACTTGCTATTTAGGATGCTTTTATCCTAACTATAAATCCCTATACTTTTTCTACCCATTCCTATCTTCAAACTACACATGATTCATCTCTAAACTACCTAATCCCGCACATAAGCCTTAAAGTGATTTTTACCTCCTTAAAAACATGAAATCTCAACCTAAAGCACAAAAATACACCCCATCGGAGAAAATTTCCTTGTGGTTGGTAGAAACCCAGCCCAATCACCGTCAAACCTATAAAACTAAATTGTTTCTTTCTAGAATCATCGATGCATGCAAATATTGGAGATTTCTTGTGAATTGTGAACTGACTCTTGAGCTTGAGCATTCTTGTAATAATTACGAGACCTCATGGACTTCCATGGAATGTTCTTGCATCACTTGTGATCATCCTTCATGAGATTATTATCGTATTTGTGTTGTTTTACTATGTTATTATCATATTATCATTGCTTTCCCCATGTATAATATTTTGTAGGACTATATCCTCTTGAACAAAACCTAGAGATCCTTTATCGACATTCTCTTCTAGCTTCCTTACATGTTTCCTTTTAGCTTGATTTTCCTCACCTTACTCTAACTTTGTTACAGTAACTGTCACCCAGCTCAAGTCACCATCAACTTGGATCTTTATAACTATGTTTTATACTTCTAGAGCCATCTCCAGCCTTTGCATATGTCTTGTCTCTACCCCAGCTTACTAAAATCACCATCTAGTCTCTTTGTTACATTAAAATTAGTCTATTAGCATCCCGGTCATCATTACCCCACCCTAGTCTCCGTCAACTAGGGTATTGATTCTCAATCTATCCTTTTCTAATCCTTTCTTCTTTCCATTTTTGGTTTCTTCTCCTTCGATTCCCCCTTCAAGTTGATTCCAGCATAAACAAACTTCTACAGTTACCAGATTGCATCCAGATCTTGCAGGGTTTGCATATTTATCTTACTATTCAAATATTCATTCCCGTGTCACTTCGACCTTCTTCTTCACATTCTTGGTTTTCATTGTCGACCTAGAACATGTATCATTTAATTTTCATTTGTTCAATTAAATTAGTATTTAGATCAGATCATGGTTTGAATCAATCTTTTTAACTTTCAAATTTTATTTTTCTGCTTTACGTATGTTATCAACTTATCCATCCTTTATTTCACTTTATTTAATCAAATGGGGTTGACATCCGTGAAAGGAAGGTAACACTTCTTGGAGCTAGATTTTTCAGCATCCCCTACATATATTATCTAATCAATCCCATTCTCAGTCACCCTTAAATAAATCCCATTCTTAGTCACCCTTAAAAAAAGATCAATTACTTGGCACTTGTCCATACACGTCCATCGCACTTATGAGGTACTATAAACCCTGAATATTTTGAGTTACTAGTTTCTTTTAGTAGCTATCTTATTAATTTGAGTATGAAAAAAGAAACTTAGACAACAATACCCTTAAGTTCTAGTTGATAGTTAAAGAGGTAGAATAACATGCTACAAGTCCTAGTTCATGTTAAAAATGAACAATAGAGATGTGTGAGAAATGACAGTAGTTGATGAAAATGTTGTGAGAAGATTCAGGGTTTGTGATAGCGAGGAGTATGATCATCATGTATGTTTGATCAATCTTGTTCCATGTTGACCGTTGTATTCCAATATAAGGATGTTTGAAGAATCAGAATTGTAGAAAAGTATTTTCATGAATATTTTGCACTTGTTGACATAGAAATAGCTTGGTAATTATGCTAATCAAGGCTAAAGGTCTATCAAATATGGGTTTTGCATTCTTAGGTCATGAAATCAGGAAAGAATTAGTTCTTAGTTTACTTGGTTGGACTAAATGCTAATGTATAAGGACCGATAGATTGTTTCAAAGAATTATAGGTTATTTAAGGATGTTTTTGAAGGCTTAAAAGGTAAGATTTATCTTTGTATTTTGGGTATGGAACATTTGTGTCAAGTCAAAGTTTGAAGATGTCTAAGTCTAAGGGAAGACAAGTCCTACAAAAGGTATGATAAACCGCTTGATGCCTTGGAGATATGAAGATGACATATAAGTTTACATGTACTGCAAGGTTCAAGTGTATCAAGATGTGGTAAAAATATGTATAAGAAGCATTACAAGTAAGATGGACTGGTATGTGAGTGGTTGTGCATGTATTTAGGTGTATCAAGGCTTCATTCAGGTCTATAGTGCCTATGATCAAACCATTTGAGTTGTTGGTGACTTGACTAACTCTACCATAGTCATGAAAATATGTGTCAAAGTGCTAAGAAGGGATTGGATGGTTTGTTTACATATCAAAAGGGTATCGGTGATCAAATACTTGAGAGGTGACTCCAAAAATGTTTGTAGGGGTGAATTTGTGTTGTCGATGGAAACAAGGTATGTTTTTTATTTTTTAGGTATAATATCTAAGAAATATTTGCAAGATTGATAGATCTAGAGGACAAGGAAACATGATGCTCTACGTTTGTGGATGTATGTGCATAAGGGGATCTATTTAAGCTTAGTAGTTTGATGATACAAGTTTTTCTTGTTGATCAAGAAGGAGAATGACAGGTTGAAGAGAAATATATACATGATAAGTTAGATCAAGAAGAGAATGCTCAAGTCGGGGAGATGTGCAAAATTCATAAGATGATTAAGGAGAAGAGTAGGAGGAGTAAGCATCTTGTATTTAACAGTCATGTTAGAGGTATAATGAAGTCGAGAAAGATGAGTTGTATGAAAGGAGAGAGATATATCATTGTTTATAGCATGTTTATAGTGGCCGGTTAAGTTGTGAGAGGTTCTTAATCAAGGCGGAGTTGGACTTGAAGGCATGAATTTTCTTAGGGGGAGCTATGTTGCTCTTATATTTTGTAAGGAGCCAAAAAGTGGTGAAGAAGGTCAAATGGACCTTGATTATTTTGGTTGATGTTTCCAATCAAGTGGAGAACCCTTTTATGTTTTCAAGAGATGATATTTAAGGTATGTATATTTTTCATTAATGTCAAAAGGGGAGAATGAGATGATGACATGTGTTCCTTAGGGGGAGAATGTCATTTGTGTGGTTTTTCCATCAATGAAAAAGGGGGAGATTGTTAGCACAATGTTTTCATTGATGTCAAAGAGTGATATTTTCACTATTTTCATTGATGTCAAAAGAGGTAAAGAACATGAAGGTTGATTGGTAGTGTTAAGGTAAGGTGAATATCTTGTTTAGATTGTATGAGTTTTCATGGGTTCTTGGCTGTGTAGTGGATTATATGAGTATGCTAGTGTCTTGCAAAGGCATGGAGGATGTTATGGTGATTTCATACAATGTGTTGAAGCTTATAATAGGTCTATAATTTTTTCAAAGTAATATTGAGGTCAGATTTGGTGAAGCAAACATGTTCAAGGTGCTTATTCGGAGGCTTAGTGAGCTGAATGAAGAATGTAGTAGATGTATGGGCATGGTAAGATCATGGGAAACATGTAGATAAGTTGTTAGGACACTCACAAGTGTCATATTGTGTTAGTTTAGGTTTTAGAATGAATTTTAATAGGGATTTATAGATATAGAAAGGGGGCACGACCATCTATATAATGTATAGTAGGGGAGTCCAATTCCTAAACCTATCCCTTGAAAAACATGTTTTGGTGTGGTGGAGTCAATTATTATGGGTGTATTTGTACAAAGATGAGAATTGGATATTTTTTGGTACGTTGATACGATGGCATGGTCCAAATTTTAGGAATTAATGTTGAAGATTTTACAAGTTATTGCATTTGTTCTAAAAATGAGTTGTGAAGGCAAGAAACCAAGGCTAAAATTTGACTTTTTGATGCTCATTAGAGATTGTATGATTTTCATGGGGACCCAAGTCCTTGGGGATGTTTGTATATTTCTATTATGAATAATGAGGATGTTTGATCATCACATTTTTTTATGTTAAGAAGGTAAACAAATTTTAAACCCTCTCAAAACCCTAGCTTGATAAATGACTTGAAGAACTTGAGTATAATGACCCAAAGATTGATTGATTTTACAAATTTTATGATTAGAGGTTATAGATGACTCTTCCATATTTCTATTGATGTAATTTATAGATTTCGATAGTATGTGAGCCCCACTAAAAATACAAGTTTACGAATATTTTTCAGCTTTTCTCCAAAAGTTTCCATTCAATCTATTGTCTATTTTAGAATTTATTGAAGTATGGGAGTTTTTATTCATTTTTATGATGGTTTTAAATCATGGTTGAGCTCTTAGGAGGTCATGTGTGCCCTAGTTTTCATGACTGGTTATGGGGTAGTTTTGGGAAGTTCTAGGTGGTCTAGTTGAAGAAGCGTTTGGAGGTTTTACAATTTGATTCATGATGTTTGATGAAGTTTGTTAGGATCCCGAGATCATGATATTTACATTGATATACAATAATTTCATTTTTGAGTTAATTTGGTGCTGGTTTGAGCTTCATCTTTGAATATTATTTTTGTAGGTCTCGGACCCAACTAGGTAAGTTGCTCCAAATGATGGTGTCTTTACATGAGATGACAGCCTGAGTGCTTCAATATTTTGGAGCTTTTTGATGGAATTTAAAAACATGTATAAGTGGTTTCTAAGTTTTTGTGAAGGTTTTATATGTTTAAGATCACTTAACCTTGAGAGTTGGTAAATTTAGTGTTTGAATCCTTCTTGGGTTTTAATGATGGTTTTGAGGTTTCTTATGTAACTTTCAACTTATATGGTCCTTTTTAGAATGTATTTAGGATGTTTTTATGATGTTATCATGTATTTTATCCTATGAAGGATGAGTGTTTCACCAAATTATTGTGCAATAAAAAGATAAGGTAAATAGTTAAGGAGGAATACCTATTATTACATTGGTCGAAGGTTGAGTGCACATGTTTCTAATTTCTGATCCAGGCTGATTGTGTGAGCTTCCTTTTGGCTAGGAGGAACTACTTGTAATACAAAGAAAGACCACAAGATATAGTTAATAGAAAAATTTAGTGGACTTCCTAGCGTGAGCTAGATCTAGGAAGTGTGATACTTCCTTGACAGTTGTCAATCCACTGATATATAACTCAATATAAAATAACTAGACATGCAAATAAAATAATCTAATGCTAATGTTCTGATTTAGGTGTCTTAGAATAATATCCTCATCAATCCAATTAATTGCTTGATAACTAAACCGGTGAATGTCCCGAGTCAAGTTATAGGTTTGGGCACGTGGTATGAGGGTCAGATGGGGGGTATGGATAAGATTTGGTGAAGTTTGAGTTGGTTTTGGGTGATTAGTAAGCTTTCTAGTCTAAGGTTAGTTTACTGAGGCATAAAGACCAATGTCGGTTAGAGTGATTGATGTTAGTACAAGTATGACCGATGCCGGTTACACTATAACCGATATCGTTACTATGGGAAATGGCGAGAATGTCAAAATGGGTGTCCAAGCTCTCTTTGTGTCTGCATAAAGAGTTGGGAAGGTCTTTTGTGAGGTTATAGGTGGGGTATCAAGTTTTGAGGTTTTGGGGAGGTTCTGGTGAAAGTTGATAGAAGACACAGAATCGATGTCGGTTGGGTTACCAATGCCTATGGTGAAGAGGGGAAACCGATGATGGTTAAGATAATTAGTGTTGGTAGGGGAAATTTGGTGGTAATTAAATAAAAGGTAGATTTGGACTTCTTTAAAATTTCACAGAGGATGGAGGATGGTTGGGTTTGTAATAATGTCAGGAGGACTCATGAATGCATAGAGGTCAAGTACGAAGAGCTAGAAGGTTGTGAGTGGTTGGATGGGTAGATTGGTAAGAAGGTGGGAATGGAGGAATGCAAGAAAGAATAAGATCCAATAATGAAAGATAATGAACTTACACTTTAAGAAAGTACAAAATGATGAAAATAAAATAAACTTACTTATATTTGTAGGTTTGGTAGGTGAAGGAAGGCAGTGGTTGATCTGTGAAGAAATTTGTGGTCAGTGCCACAAAAATCTTCCCGGAGTGCTCTCGTGAATATTCTAATGCCTTTGGATGAGTATCGATGCTTTCTTGGGCTTGTGGTTGAGTGTATTCCATCATTTAGATGCTGAGAAGTCTTTAGTTTGTGCTTGAATGCAATAGATCTCTTAGAACTCAAAATGACCAACCTCAGTAAAAGGTTGCCAAAGGGTATATAAGGTGACCAATGACGGTCAAGGTGACCAACATCGGTTAAGGTGGGAAATCCTAGGTTTTCTAAAAATAGGAAAATATTTGTTATTTTTGGCATGCTCTGATTGTCAATCTGGGTCTCAAGTGAGGGTTAACATTTAGATAAGCGAGAGTGTTTTTAGAGAAGGAATAGGAATTTAATTTTAGGGTTTGAAAGAGTCCCAGTTGGTTAAGATAAGTAGAGACTCAGTCTTAGTTAATTAATAGACTAAGAATAATTCCATGGTGAGGTGTAAATTAACTTAATTAAAGTAATTAAATTAATTAATAATGTGAGGATGAACATTAATTCAATTGTAAGTAATTAAATTAATATGAATGTGGGGTAAGGGGTCATGGTTAGGTGAATATGTTACGTTAGTTAAATAAAGGGGACCAAGGGGAGTGTGACCCAAATTTGGTGTCTACATTTGCCCCTTTTTTCATATAGCTTGTATTGATAAGCAACACTGACAAAAATAGGAAGTGGTTGCCCCAAATATAGGTGAGAGTGGGGTTGCCCCAAGTAGGGTTGAAGGTGAGGTTGCCCCAAGTGTGGGTGAAGGTGACCCCCTTAAACCAAGAGTTGATGAGGTGTTAGAAAAAGTCGGTGACTAGTTTGATAAATGGGCAAGTGATAAAATTGAGGGTAGGTTGGTTGTAGGTAAGGGTATGGTCATGTTGGGTAATGGGTAATGGTAATTATAGGTAATGGGTAATGACAATCGAATGCATGCACGTGTATAGATTACGAGATGGTACCAGTGGAAGAGCTTGCAAAATCTACATTGTCAAAATGGCTATAGGTTTATCCAAACAAGATTGAAGTGATTCGTATCCAAGGTATATGTGTTTCACCTTTTTCTTAGATTGTTTCTTTGAATTGTTGATGAAACAAATAGGGTAACGCACGTAGGAGGAATACCTATTCAAATGTCGGTTATGGGTTGTTGCGTGCGTATACTTTTGAATCCACAGATGACCGTGAGAGCTTCCATTTGGATAGGACGAACTACCCGTAATGAAAACAAAACCACAAGAAGGAATTAAACAATATGGGCAGTGAACTTCCTAGCGTGAGCTAGATCCGGGAAGTATGGTACTTCCTAGATGGCTATCAATCCACTGTTTTAAACAAATTAATGCTATAAAAAATTAAATCCTATTGTTATTTTAAAATGATTTAGGTATCTCACTTAAAAACACAATAAGAAATAGATCTAATCTAACAGGCTAAGCTAGAATAGAATCCAAGGTCAAGGGATAGGTTCTGGGTCTTTGTAGGTCTGATAAAGGTCTTGGGTAGGTCATAGGTGAGTGAGGGTGAGGTAAAATGAGGTGGGTAGGTATTTATTTAAGACTGTAGGAAAACATAGAGACCGTCGTGTCGGTCGAGGTGACCGATCATGTTAGGTATAACCGGCGCCGATTCTTGTGAGATCTGGAAATATCACCGAATAAGGTTTTGGTCTCGTTTGTGATTACACACAGTATTTTTGTTGGTCGGGACGAGGTATTGGGTGATTGGAATAGGTTTTTGTGAGATTTTAATGAGTCTACGAAGGTGAAAATGTTGGAGAAGGTCAATAGGGAGCAAGATAAACAATGGATAATAAAATAATGATGAAATGAAATAACTAAGAAAGTGTGATGTTATACTTGGATTTCATTCCTAAAGGTCTATGTGTGAAGGATGGAGGTGCTAATGATGGGTTTGAAGGCTGCAAGTGATCATCAAATGAAGAAAATCTTCTACATGGGCTGTATGCACACTCCTCTTTTCTTAGATAGATCAGAATGTGGCTGGGATGGCTGTGCAGGAGAAAATCCTCAATCTCCTTCCTTGATGTGAGTTAACTTGCTGGAATTGGCTCTCTCGAAGATGAATTATCTCTCTGAGATTTGTTCTTGCTCATCAAATATCTTGCTTCCAACTTCCAAGTTCCAAGTTCCAAGCTTGAGAATAAGGTTGTTTTGGGTTAAAAGGGGTAACCAACAACGGTCTGCAGCTTAACCGACCGAAATGGTTAGAGGTAATCGACATTGGTCAAGGTGGGATTTCATAGGTTTACTAAACTTAGGGAGATCCTCCTGATTTCCTCGAGATATCATGTCGTTATCTCACATTAGACTCGACTGTTATGAGCATGCAGGAATATGGTTAGAGGGAATTTAGGCATTGATTTTTTGGGTTTGGGTAAGTCTTAGTTAGTTATGGTAACTTGCTAAGAATAGGTCTTAGGTTGAGTTAACTTGGTGAGGTGTCTAAGTGAACTATATGTGTAGATATTATTTAAATAAGATATTTAAATAATAAATATAGTGAGGATAAAGCATTAATTTAATTAAATTAATTAAATTAATATTAGTGGGGTGAAGGGGCTCATGGCTAGGTAAATGTAATAAAGGGGGGGTTTATATGTCAATGGATGAAGGGGGAGTGTGACCTAATTTTAGTGTCTACATTTTGCCCCCTTTTGTTTCATATCTTGTATTGGTAAGCGATGCTACCAAAAATAAGATGTGGTTGCCCCATGCGAGGGTGAAGGTGATCCCCCTCAAACCAGGAACTGACGAGGCAACAGGGTGAAGCGGTGAGTGGTTTAATAAAAGGTAAATGATAGGAAAAGGCAAGTGGGTGTAGGGGAAAAGGTTGAAAGGTCTACTCGGACGATCTAGGTAATGGGTTAGGGTCAAAGGTAACAATAGTCAAATGTACACACACGTAAAAACTGCATCACGCGACTAGGTGGAAGAGCAGGCACATTCTACATTGTCTAAGGTTGATAGGTTTATCCAAACAAGGTTGAAGTGAATCCGGTATCCAAGGTATAGGATAAGGTCGGAAGCACAACGTAGGTTAGGTAAAGGAACATTTAGGTATGTTCCGTGCACACCAAAGTTAGGGTCGGGATAAACAATGACGGTAATAGGCAAGGTAAGGGCATGAGGTCAATTAACATGGTAACAACGGTGTCATAAGGTATAGCGAGCACATTGATTCAAAGGTCACAAACAGTGTTCCAAGTCTAGGTAGATAGGTTACAACACGGGTAAGGAAAAAGAAAGAGGAGGTAAGGAAAATGAGGTCAATGTAAGCGCAATGAGTATGTAGGGTAACCAAAAGTGGTCAGTATGAACCGATGATGGTGGAGAGGAACCGATGGCGATTGGGTAGGTCATCGACCGACATCGGTGAAGGGTTAACCGATGTCGATTGAGTCGGGTAGGTTATAAAAAGTTAAAAACCCGCATGTTTAAAATTCATTTGTGCATTGTGAAAAGGAGAAAAGGAAAATAAGAGAGAAAAGAGGAAGAGGAAAAAGAGAAACGTCGAGAGCTTTGTTGACGAACCACATAAGGCGAGATTGATTGGGCGTGAGATTAGGCCATGAGATTGCATCGAGCGAGGTGATTGGTTGAGAGAGTGAGAGGTCATTCGAGGATGGCGGAGGCTAGAGAGGGATCGGGAGGAGTGGCGCAGAGGTCGGAGGTTCCACCATGATGGTGATAGCGGGATGTGGTAAGTGTTGAACCTTGGTTATTGATTGTTTAGTGAAATTGGTTAAAATATAAAAATGTTAAAAATGGGGGTTAGGGGGAAGAAATTTGAAAATAAGGAAAAAGGGGGAAATGGGAATGGGGAAGGGAAGGGTGTAGGGTAAAAGGGTAGTATAGGAAAAATTAGGGGTGTAAGTAGGGGTTTAAGTGGGTATAAGGAGTAGGAAGGGAAAAGTAGGGTTGGGAAGTCATGGTGTCGTGGATCGACGTTAGTCAAAGCATGTGGCCGACGTCGGTGGGTAGTGATCGGTATTGGTCACAAGAACAAGTGACCAATGTCGGTCAAGGGATAACTAGGGTCATTTGTCAACCTAAGGTAAAGTTTGGTCAAAAAGGGAATAGAGTAAGGGCGGGGTGGGAAAGAGTTAGGTGAGAGGGAAAAGGGTTAAGGGAGACGGGAAGGGTTTAGGGTGGCTTGGGTGAGGGGTAGGGTAGATAGTTTCGGGTGGATGGGTTTGGGTAGATAGGTAGGGTAGATGGTTTGGGTGAGGGTTAGGGTAGAGAGGTAGGGTAGATGGGTTTGGGTAGGTTTGACTAAGTAGGTTTAGGTGAGTAGGTTTGGGTGAGGGTTAGGGTAGTAAGGTAGATAGTTTCGGGTGGACGGGTTTTGGTAGGGTAGATAGTTTTGGGTTGATGGGTTTTGGTAGGTTTGGGTGAGGGTTAGGGGGATGGGGAAAGAGATTAGGTTGGGATGTGATGTGAAATAGGGTAAGTTGGGAAGGTGTATTAATACATTGTTCTTGTGGGATGAAGGCCCGACACGAGATGCGGATGACGGCCTAGGTTCCGACCTTATTATTGACATGCATTGAGCAGCACGACGCAGGAGGCGTGGTAGCATGTTGCAGAGGTGGGGTTGATAGGGGTGAGGCACTACCACCATGTAGTCTAGAGGTGATTCGATGGTGTCCCTCATTAATAGACGGGACTTGGCAACCAACACCTTCCATATGCTGATGAGTGAGATGATGATCACCCTGGAGGACGTCTATAGGATCCTATGGTTGCCCATATTGGGGG
Source organism: Taxus wallichiana var. yunnanensis (assembly GCA_018340775.1). Lineage (NCBI taxonomy): Eukaryota > Viridiplantae > Streptophyta > Pinopsida > Cupressales > Taxaceae > Taxus > Taxus wallichiana. The sequence goes on from CM031241.1 coordinate 691,541,109, forward strand.
TATAGGTTTATTCTATCTCTTCAGAGGCATCTGAGGAGCTACTAGCACCCATTTTTGGTGAGGGTGTAGCAGACCTGACATTCCATAGCACTAGCATGAGCTATGGAGCAATGTATAGAGCTCATCCAGAGGAGATGAGGTTAGTGGTAATTTTGATGGAGACAGTGTGCTGCTACGCACTACCGGATGTAGAGGGTGGGAGATTCCCAAGGTCACTGATGGGAGTCCTTCATGACATGGTGATACAAAAAACACGGTTTGCATGGGCACCTGCATTGTTGACATAGGTATATAGAGAGCTATGGGCCTACGAGTGACTGTGGAGGTTCAACATCTTTGTCTTGTGCACTACCGCATTCTAGGCTTATGAGCACATTATTTGTGCTTGACCGACTGGGGATGCCCCGAGCAGATGCATTCCCATGGAGAGTTTTGAGAGTTGGGTACAGGTAGTGGGTATCTGCGGTTGGAGAGGCCTGGAGGTGCCAGAGCTACTCATGATGTAGCTTACTACAAGAGGTTATTGGAGGGGTTGTCCAAGGTGGACATCATTTGGAGGTCATATGTGGGATTCCCCGCATACAAATAGATGACCATGGAGCTAGATGGGCTACAACTATATCTATGGATAGAGGGGAGGAGAGTGGGAGAGCATGAGTGGATACCCATAGAGTGGGTTAGGTGCCAGTTCGGGTTAGTCCAGGATGTACCACCTCCATTCCCGTAGTACAAGAGAGATGATGTGGAGAGACCTATGTCTCCACCGTGACCCACCGTGCCGACTGGATAGGAGGAGTAGCCAGTGGATTCACAGATTGATGATGCCAGAGTGGTAGACGAATACAGGAAGTGGTGGGAAAAACAGCTGAGAGTTGTACCACCGAGGCTAGGGTAGCCAAACTTAGCCACCATCACAATGCAGAGGGATTCCCTACAGGGGCAGGTGGCTACCTTGGTGATGTAGCTCAGGATTATGTAGGGGCAGCTTATAGGTTCGTGAGGCACAGTTGCCATCTTACAGCCCAAATAGCTACATTACAGATTAGGAAGGGTAGGGATAGGTACCGTACAGTGAAGGTAGGGTGAGATGGAGATGGATAGGAGGTAGGTGGAGAGGGAGGGTAGGTTTCTACCCTACAGCGCAAGTATAGGATCTACAGGGCTGGTTGCCACAGCGCGTAGGGGGGTAGGTTACGGGTCTACGAGGCCAGTGACAAAGCGACAGCATAAATTACTACCTTGCGCCTAGATACAGAGCACATGCATAGATTCCATGACTAACTCAGGCTCTAGTACCAAAGACAGGGCTTAGTGTAGGTTTAGGGACAAGGTCCCCTTTACAGTACCCATGCGAGTAGTGAGACCCATGACACCTCTACTGGACAAAGTGACCATGGTTAGATTTAGAGATGCCCTAGTAGAGGTATGATATTATCGGATCATTTGTTAGCTTCGCGCTAGATGTGCCCTCCTATGCTTTGAGTACAAAGCACATCAGCCTCCAAAGAGAGGACTAGATCCCGAAATCATAGTGTGGAGAGTACAAGGGCCGGAGAGCCTAGGGATAGGGTCGTGGTGAGGCCACTAGTGTGCAGAGGCCAGCCCCAGGTAAGGGGCCATCAAAGAAGAGGTGAGGCGGTGCCGGGGCACCAAATAGGTGCGGCAGAGGGGTCGGGAGAGACACAGTCATAGGGAGCATTCCCTAACATCAGATGGGGAGATGATTGATGTGCTATGGACCAACCTACATGCCGAATCATTTTTTTATGGATTATACATGATACCGGCCTTTGTGTCCGAGAAGAGATTTTGTATTTAGTATGATTTTTTTGTACATGATACCGACCTACGTGCCAAAGATATTTTGTATTGATTATGATTTTTTTGTACCTGATACTAACCTACGAGCTGAAGATATTTTTGTATTGGATAACGACCTACAAGCTAGTGATGTATGAGAGACACATGTATTTTTGAGATGAGTGTATATTATTGTGATACACAGGTATGTATATGATGAGATGTATGAGGTTCAGATGATTATGTGTTGTGATGTGTATTTTATTTTACTTTTGTTATGATATGAATGGATTAGGTGAGTTAGGTATGACGGAGTTAGGTCGGTTTAGGCATGGATCGAGTCAGGTCAGTTTTAGGCATGGATTAAGTCAGGTCGGTTTTAGGCATGGATCGAGTCAGGTTGGTTTAGGCATGGATCGAGTCGAGGTTTTTTTAGGCATGGATCGAGTCGAGTTAATGTTAGGCATGGATTGAGTCGAGTTAATTTTAGGCATGGATTGAGTCGATTCAGTTTTAGGCATGAATCAAGTCAGGTTAGTTTAGGTATGGATCGAGTCAGGTTGGTTTAGGCATGGATCGAGTATTTCGGTATTTTGGTAATACATGTTAATGCAAATGAATGTAATAGTGTTCAATGTTTAACTATGGGTTATAGATGAATATGGGAAATAATGGTAGTGGTAAAAGCGTATGTGAAACACAAGGAGTGTATGTAGGTTGAATGATGTGGATATGGGATATATTTCTAGGTTTTTGATATGAAAAGGAAATGAGGTAAAGGTGGGAAAAATGGTTAGGGTAAAGAGTGGCGAGCTAACCTTCCAGACCCCATGTCCTGGAAGTGCTACCTACATAGTCCCGTAAAAAAGGGACCTCGGACCAATGTGGTTATCCTATGAGATGGGAAGAAGATGAAAATGAGTTGGTAGGTTTGTGGACATGTAGTGGGTTTAGGTTTAATAGGTGTGGGTAGATGATGGTTAAAATGTTGTAGGTGAGGACGATTATGGTTAAAGGGAGTATGACCCCAAAAGTAAGCATCAAGGACCAAGTCCCGTATAAGGTAATCAAAATGTAAATAAAGATGGTTAAAAGATAAGAGGGGGCAATAAAGCCACCCAATTGGGTAGAATCATACCGAGTAGCTCATACCTTGAAAAATGTGATGAATATAAGAATTGAAAGGCATTGCACGCTTAATCTGTTCTCTACGGTGAAAGTAGTCACAGATCACCAACCGTTGAAATTCCAAGATGTCCCTTAAGGTAATTTAGGAAATGAGAGTGGAAATGGTATGGTGGGTGAAAGGTAGTTAATTGTATATGTTTTGAGTGAAAGGTCTTTTGGGTAAGAGGTCCGAGGTCACAATGGGCAAGTGCATGACTAAAAAGTGTTTTTGTTTTGATAGACTGATCGATGCGGGAAGTCTATATGGGATAAATAATATGGCACTCCTTGAGGTCTTCGTGAAGCTGATCAATGTGGGAAGCTTTGGTTTTTTTAGGCTTCACATATCTATCCTTCAAAGGAGTAGTTTATTTATAGTAGCGATTTGGTCGAGAGGAAGATGTCCTTTTGAAGGAGTCAACTTTTTTATTAGAAGTTTTACTCAAGGAATTTTTGTCCCATTGAAGGTCTTGGAGATCATGGACAAGACCAAGGTGAAGGATAGGACTCTTGTTCAAAAGGTGAGGTGGAATGACCATGGGATCTCATCTAAAGGTAGATGAAAAGTATCCATGAGAATAATGCTATGTGTAGTGCCATGGTACACATATTCAAGAGAAGATAACAAGTGACGGGTACTCACATGATTCTTGTTTAATCGTTAGGGAGGTGGATGGAGTGGATAGCGCTCAAGGGATGAGTGTGGAGAGAGACAAAGGGTGAGGTAGGATAATGAGTCAACAATAGAATGGTCAAATATGCAATGCATTAAGGGGCTCAGTTTGGGTTTACCCTCAAGAAGGGATAAACGATAGGCACCTAATCCATAGGTATGAGTTACAATGTATGGTCCAAGCAAATTAGGAGTGAATTTTCCCCTTTTACTTTTTTTTGCTTTGGTTACATGTTGATTCTCTTTCAAGACAAGGTCACCAACTTGGAAGGTTCGTTCATGAATATGTTTTTCATAAGCACGTTTGATACGTTATTGGTAAACTTGAAGGTGATCTAGAGCATTAAGATGACATTCATCTAATAAATCTAGTTGTGCTAAGTGGTCCTGATGAAAGTCATCATCAATAAGCATGTCATGGAGAGAAATGTGGAGTGAGGGGATCTAGACTTTGAGAGGCAGAATAGCCTCGATACCGTAGACCAAAGAAAAGGGTGTAGCTATAGTGGAAGTGCGAATACTAGTGTGGTATGCCCATAGAGAAAAAGGAATGTGCATATGCCAATCCTTCCCAGTATCGTCAACCACTTTCATGAGAATTTTATTGAGGGTTTTGTTAGTGGATTCAGCTTGGCCATTGGTTTGTGGGTAATAAGGTGATGAGAAACTAAGTTGAATGCCAAAGGCGTTGTAAAGTTTTTGCAGTGTTTTGTTTTTGAAATATTTTCCATTGTCGGTGATCAGGATGAGGTGATGAGGGACACCAAAGCGACAAATGATATGATGGTTAATGAAATCACATATTTTCTCATCTTTCATGGAGATGAGTGGTATGGCTTCCACCCATTTTGTGTAGTATTCGGTAGCGGTTATGATCCATTGATGACGTTGGGAAGAATGAGGATTGATTTCTCCAACAAGATCCAAACCCCATTGAGAGAAGGACCAAAGGTCACGAGCGACCTGTAAGGCATGACTGGGTGTATGATGAAGGTTGGAATGTTGTTGACATTTCACACAATGTTTGACATAGTCACAACAATCATGGTTAAGGGTCGGCCAATAATAGCCTAGGTGAAGAATACGCTTAGCAACAACAAGGCCACTAAAGTGACCTCCACATATGCCATCATGAACCTCCTTAATGGTATAAGGAATTTCAGAACTTGTGAGGCATCGTAAGAGAATACCATCAAAGCCATGCTTATAGAGGAGTCCCATCAGGATAATGAAATGGGAGACATTTTAAAGAAAGGCACATTATCTCATTATGGGTGAGATTAGGAGGTAAGATGGAGAGGGAAAGGTAGTCGGAGTATTGTTTATACCAAAGGTCACTCGGGTCAGGGGTGTCATTTCAGATTGAGTAAACATCATGAGGTAAATATGAAGGTGAATGGAGGTGTTTCATGGTGAACAATATTTTGGAATCGGTAGGGGAAGTGGGTATTTGGGAAGCTAAGAAGGCCATGGTATCTACAAATTTGTTGGTTGAACATGGGATGGTTTAAAGGGTGTAACGATCAAAGGTGGTCAACACTATGTCTACATGATGTTTATACTTTTGAAGTAACTTGTTACGACATTGGTATATACCATTGATTTGGTTTATGACCAATTGTGAATAACCAATGATGTGGATTGATTTTACATCTAGGGCATAGGCGGTCTAGAGACCTAATACGAGGGCTTCGTATTTGGCAATGTTGTTAGTGCATTCAAAGTGTAGTTTGAAAGACAAAGGCATGGGTTTGCCATCCAAAGGAATGAGGATAAAACCAGCCCCACCCCCATACTGACACTTGGAACCATCGAAGAATAGTGTCATTTGGTAAGGGGGTTCGTCTAGGAAAGGGTAGTAATGGATTCATTGGGAAAGTAAAAATTAGAGGGTTGGTCCTCGGCAATAGGTGTGTCAGCAGGTTTGTTGGTGACAACCTGGCCCTTAATGGACTTATGGTGAATGAATTTGAGGTCAAGATCGAGATAAAATCATAAGCCATCATGTGGCACACTGATTTTGATAAGGTTTGGCGTACATTAAGTGTAAAGGGTCGGTGTTGGTCATAACATAGGTTTTGTGGTTGAGTAGGTAACGGCAGAGTTTGGTGGCAATGAAAACTAAGGCTAAGTAAAGATTTTCTGGATGGTTGTATCGGGTTTCATAGTCTAAAAGAGTATGGCTTATGTAATAAACCACATGATCCCTATGTTTTTCATCACGATGAGTGAGAATGGCTCCCAAGGAATGATCGGTAGCTGATATGTATAGGTAAAAAGGTTGATCGTCTTTCGATTGAATGAGTACGGGTGGTTGGAGAAGGTATTGTTTTAGGGCGTCAAAATCTTTGTGGACAGTCATCATCCCATTTAAAGGAAACATATTTCCTAAGCGAGATGATGAAATGGTTGACACCGATCGATAGTTGTGAAATGAAATGGCGAATGGATTACAATTTACCTTGCAGGCTACAAAGTTGTTTAAGGTTAGTGGGTGGAGGCATTTCCAGAATGGCCTTGACTTTAGCAGGGTCAACTTCTATACCATGGAGGGAAACAATAAATCCTAGGAGTTTTCCTGAGAGAACTATGAAGATGCACTTTTTAGGTTGAAGGTAGATGCAATATTTAATGAGGCGGTCAAAGATGGTTTTGAGGACAACAAGGTGCTCGACGCGACATTTAGATTTGGCCAAGAGATCATCCATGTAATATTCCAATATGCGATGCATGATATCATGGAAGATGTAAGTCATAGCATGCTGATATGTAGCACCAGTGTTTTTAAGGCCAAAAGGCATGACTCGATAGCAAAAGGTTCCCCAAGGGGTAATGAATGTGGTCTTGTGTTGATCTTCTAGGGCAAACAAAATTTGGTTATAACCTGAGAAACCATCCATGAGTGAGAGTATCTCGTGACCAGTAGTAAGGTCAACCAGTTGATCAATACCGGGAAAGGGAAAGTCATCTTTCAGGCAGGTGAGGTTGAGGTATCGAAGTCCATGCAAATGCAGAGTCCCCCTATTGCTTTAGTAACACGTGCAGACAATGTTAGAAATCCAACGAGGATAATCGGTGGGTAAGATGAAGGAAACAAAAAGAAGGCACTCAAGTTATTCCTTGACAAGAAGAGTAATGTGAGGGTGATTTTTCTCGGCTTTTATTTGAGAGGTTTGGCATCGGGAACGGTTACGATATTGTGGACCATTATGGTGGGGTCAATACTAGGCATGTCTGCGTAAGACCGAGCGAAAGCATGGTTATAATCTCAGAGAAAAGAAGTGATGGCTTCCTATTCAGTAGCATCTAAAGATTTTCTGATCTTTAGGATGTGTGGGTCATCTTGAGTATGAATGTTGATCTTGATAGTTGATTCATTCAACATGGTTTACATCTCAGAGGGTAATGACCGATGAATATATGAGTCTTCTGCACCAAGGTAGGTGAATATCTATTCATCATCCTGACACTGAATGACGTTAATGGTAGGTGTGTCATTGTCAATCATCTCAGGATACAGGAATGGGAGAGTGAAAGGGGCCTCGCCTTCGCGTTGATAAGTAAAAGGCCCCAAGGAAATGGTTTTTATGAAAAAAAAAGTTAAGAGGGATAGAATCGGGATCCATCAACTCCATTGGTGAGGATGGTGATGAAGGTGGAGAAGGGCTAGGATTTGCAATGAGTTCAATGCGGGCCTATTTGGTAGGAGGTTTAGGGAAGCCGATACCACTCCGGTCATTATGTTTGTGGGTGGTACATGGAATAATGGTATGACAACCTTGCTTGTAAAAGCCAAAACCAAAACCCTTCCATGCACAAGGCGATGCGAAGGTGTGGGCAAAATGGTGATTGGTAAGTGATTGGAAGTCAATGGAAAATGGGCGGGGTTGTGATGGTGGTTCAGGTGTGTAGGTGGTAGTATCAAGTCCCCATAGGTGAGACTAGTACGAAGATGAGGAGGACCATAAAGGAGGCATTCTCTTATATGGTGATCATAGCGAGGGTGTTGGTGAATTCTTATATACTCATGTGGAGTAAGGAATGTGTTAACACTATATAGGTGGTACTCCCCCAGAGTGAGGTGTTGAAAAACACCTTCCAAGGGATTAGTGGTTGGTATGTGGGTAGTCATGTTATGGGCGATGTGTCGGATGCCGATGTAGAGGTGGAGTTAATGGATTGGGAAGATAATGGGTCAGCCGTGGAGGTTATAACAACAATAGGAATGGAGGAGGTATGTGTGGTGAAAGAAGTGGCTGTACTAGTAGGTGGGGTGTAGGTGAAATAGTATTAGTTGTGAAGTAGATGGCTTGACAGGTATGAGCACATCATTGGGTTAGTAAAGCATGTTACATGTTTTGAAAGGTGATGGGTTATTGGAATGGTATAAGTGTGTCCTTTGTGTTCAAACTTTACACAATGATGCAAAGTGGAGGGAACACAACCCATGACATGGATCCAGGGTCTACCAAGCAACAAGTTATATTGGAATTCCCCCTCCAAAACATAAAACAATTCTGGAATAGTGCGGGGGCCCACACGAACATGAAGGATGATAGTGCCTAGTGTGGAGGTGATAGCATCATTGAATGAACACAACATGACCAGATGTTTGTGCATGTAATTGTCAGGTATGCACATTTGAGAAAATACATGGGATGAAATGATGTTAATGCTAGCGCCTCCATCAATCATCACATGGTGTACCCATATGTCATCAATGTGGATAGAGATGAAGAAGGTGGAGTCAGGTCATCATTTTGGTATGGCGCAATCTCTACCTCTCCGAGAAGTTGAGGAGGCCACTTGGTGATCAAGGTGACATGAGGATGAAGGTGGTAATTCGGTGAGAGAGGCTATATGATGGGGTGTTATAATGGAGGCTATGGGTGTAGGGTCTTTGGGTAAAACCTCGATATATTGAAGAACCTCCATGAGAGATTAATAATGGGATTCCAAGGTTTAGATGAGGTCATATAAGGAAATTTTGAGGGGAAATTGGTGTACTTGTTTGAGCATGGTGCGATGTGTGATACCATTAGAAATGGGGTATGTGGGGCCACGAGATAGTGATTTTAGGTATGGGTGTAGATGGTATGTTGGGTATAGGATTGGTTGGTGGGTTAGCTACCTTTTCTTTACCCTTTTGCACACGCGTAGTGACGTGTAGCATGTTGATTTGAGGAAGTTCTCAAATGGAGAAGGTATAGGGTAAGTGGTATAATGACATGAAGGAAAAAAACTACTGGAGGAGAAAATCCTGTGAGGTCGGTTGGGCACAACGACATTTGGTTGGTGGCGTGGAAAGTTCTCTCGATGTGAACCGTGTTAATTTAAAATTTTGTGTGTGGTTCTAGGAGCTGTGAGGGTGGAGGTTGTGGTTGTTGAGTGGGCAGTGTGGTAATGGGTGTAGGTGAAGTAGGATCCTCATCAAGAAGGTCGTCGTCATCAAATTTGGTTTCTAGTGGACACAATTAGATACGGATGGTTTTCAAGGCCTTACAGTTCTCCACATCATGCCTTGGCACATGATGGTATGTGCAAATTTTGGTGTCATCAAACCCCTTTGGCTTGGGTTTAAGGGGGTCGTAAGGTCGAGTGGCGATAATATGATAACAAAAGTCTTAAGGAGGTTGGCTAAAATTTTGGCGTAGGACCATCCTAATGGATCACAATGGGAAGTGAATGTGGGTTTAGGTGTAGGTGTGGTTGATTGTCGGGAATTGTTTTGGAAGTGTAGGAATGGGTTGAGCTATGGGTTTAGGCACGGTGTGGTTTGAGGTATCAGCTTGGGTTCATTTGGGTAGGGGCACAGTAGATGGATGGGTAGGAGGGTGTGTGGTTGTTTTGACTACCTTGTTGTGGGGTAGTGGGGTTTTGTTTTTGGGTTGTACTTTCGTGGGTAAAGGTGATGTGGGTGTACGAGGTCTAGAAGGGAAAGCAGATGGAGGAAGAGGGTGATTTATCCATGGGGATAACGAAGTGCTATGAAGGTAGATGACACAGTCGTACTTGGGGTGTGAGGGACAATGACCAAGTGTAGTGGGCGGTGAAGCAATGGTGAAGGTATTAGAGGTATTAGTGGTAAAGCGATTGCAGGTGTGGGTATGAGTTGTGTTGTGTGCACAGGTAGGTTAGAGATTTGTGAGGAAGGAATGGGTGGTTGTGTTATTGGTTTATGGATGGGTGAAGGGTGCTTGACCATGTTGGGCGAGATGAGGTCTTAAGGCAAACGAGATAAGTGGAGGTGTGATTGGTGTAGTCGAGGTATGAGGATGATGAGTTTGTTTCTTTGGTTTGGGTGTCGGGTAGGTATGGTATTGATGTTGGAGGATGTAGCTAATTCAGGTTTAGTAGGCGGATGAGTAAGGCTAGTGATTGGGGTGACCCCTAAAGTGGTAATAGGTTTGGTGGAGGCAAATTTTGTGGGTGTGGGTTTTGGTTTAGATATAGGTTGGGTCAAGGGTAAGGGTGTGGTGTGAGTGCTAACAGTATCATGGAAGGGGTTGTGACAATGGTGGTTGTATGTGGTTTGATGGGTGGAAATGTGTTTGGCTAGATAGTGGAGGTGTCATCGAGGGATCTCAACATCTGTGTTGAGATAGGGAGTAAGAGGCACCCCCATAATAAAGCCCTATCCGCATAATCCAAGTGATCGACCAAACGTGAGAATGGCACATTTGTGGGTGAAGTTGGTGAGGACCTAATGGGAATTCCTATAAAATGCATATTAGAGACAGGGAATCAGCCAGCTTTAGCTTCCATGGGTAAGAGAGTTGAAAGTAGGTCTGTTGGATGTTGGGTAGCTAATGGAGAATGCTCGCTAAGAGGTAAAGGTATCTCCACCGGGTCTATGATGGGTGGAGGAGATGATGGGAGTTCCTATATAAGTGGAGGGATGGATAGGTGCTCCTCTGTGGGTGGAGGAGGTAATCTGTGCTCCTCTATAGGTGGAGGAGGTAATGGGATCTCCTCTATGAGCCGAGAGAGGTAAGGTAGGTAAAGGATCCCTAAGTGGAGAAGCTAGGGGTGAGATGGTCTCAATGTTAGCAGAATACTCCTTCGTAGGTGATGTAGGAGATGAAAGGTGTTCTTTTATTGGTGAAGGAATAGTGACGGTTGGTTCCAATGTGGAAGGAGGATTTTGGGCTAGGATTTCCTCTATGGAAGGGATGTGAGGTAATTGAGAGGTGACAGATACCTCGTCAAATATTGCGTGAACCTCACGGGTATGGGTATTGTGAGTGGATGTCTTACTAGTTTGATTGGATTAAGGGGCATGCTTAGGAAATTATTTTTAAAGATTTTTAGATTTTGGTTAGGGGTGGTGTTGGGATTATCCATAGTTAACTCACCTTTCTCAAGAATTTCTTGGAAAATATTCTTGAAAGTGATGCATTTTCCGTCACTATGACCCTTCACTCGGTGATAGTTACAAAAATCTTGTTCCTTATACCACGTGGGCATGGGGCGAGCAAGGTCAAAACTAGTGTGTGGTTTTATGGGTGGAAGGGTGATGACGCCACCTTTGATAAGATTTTATAAGATAGAAGAGTAAGATTCCCCAATTGGGGTATATTTTCATTGCTTATCTTGTCCGCAATCGAAAATTCACGATGGGTGATAGATTAGATGAGGGTGTAACCTGATTGGACGGATGAGTGGGCCAACCTTGAGTACCACTTGTGTTAGTGGTACATTTAGCCTTTGAATAATTGGTTGGTGGTTTGGAAGAAGAATAGGTTTCATTCGAGTTGAATGCTGAATTCTTATTTTGTAAGTGAGAGTGTTGTAGGAGCGAAAATCGATACCTCCAAATGTTCGCATCTTGTTCATCATCAATTTAATTAGGTCATTGGTGGGTTGTGATGATTGGATGCCTCCTATAATGTGAGGAGGTTGGTTTTGGACATAAAATGGGTGTGGCATTCTAGTGTATGGGGCTGCCATGTAAGGTGGTGGAGAAGAAGGTAATGAAATAGGGGTACATACTCGAATTAATAATAGATGAAACAGGTGGTTGTTGGTAGTATGTATATGGGGGAGGAAGGGTCGTGGTAACCCTAGTGGCAATAGGGGCTAATGATTGTGGAATGGAAAGAAATATGTTCTAAAATGAGGTAGGGGCCACCAACACTTTGGAGGTGGGAACATAGCTATAGGTATGTGTGAGACATGAGGGTGGATGAGGTTGTGTTTTGGGTAATCGTTGAGGTATGGTGGATGTAATGGGTTCCATAGAGATAACAAACATGGCGGTCATGACGGTATAGAATGTAACCGCAAAATGACTTGGGGTAAGGTGGATGTGGGTAGCACGTAACTAGATGGGGCTGATGTGGAAGTGGGTGTGAGAGTCATGGGGATAGATACGAGCATGTCAGTATATCAACCCGACTTGAGGCGTCTCGAGTGGGAGAGATAAAATTGCAAGGTAAATAGGGGTTCTAGTCAAGGAGTCATGCAAACTCCTCATCTCTGGTAGCGATATTAGTAGGCTGGATAGGATCCATGGCTGGTGATAAAATAGAAGGTGGTGAAGGACTAGGTGGGAGTGGTTGGAAACTGGCGTGGAACATGAGGGCATTCGCCTATGTTTAGGTCGTCAGTACCATGTGAACCAGTATTGATCCGGTAGGGCTACTTCTCTGTAAATGATATAGAGAACAACAGGAACAGGTGAATCTGGTGATAAAAAAATGGATGAAGTAGAAAATGGTGGGTGGAATATGAAATAGGCTAACGATTCCGGTTATGGAAAAATGACATTAGTCAGGGGTAACCACTACCGGTCACTGTAGAAAATAGGCAGTGAGTAAACAATGAGGTAGAAGCAAAATCTAATAAGTATGCCAAATTTGGGGATGTGTAAAACATCAATGGGAAAAATGACAGTGACAGAGACTGTGGAAAGTGGAAAAAAGTGAAGTGAAACTTTTCTTTTGAGTAGGTCAGCAAAAGGACCTAGAACCGACATCGGTTGGGTTTAACCGATGGTGGTCAGAGGTAACCGATGACGGTTACTATGAAACAGTGATGAGAAAAATTGGTTGTGAATTAAAATTTGATGTGGAATCAGACCCGATTCTAGGAATGATGGTGATATGGCCCATGAACACTCATGTGAAGTTGAAATACACCAGCTATGATGAGGAGTGTGCAAGGATAAACAAAAAAAAGTGATGAACGTGATCTTTCACCACTCAAAATGGAAGCCAAGCGAAACACTAAGAAAATGTGATCCTAAGAGTGCCCTTTTCTATTATGTTTTTTAGCTTATGCTATTTAAGGACCGAAACATGAATTGTGAAATAGAGTTTTTGGTGAGGATTCCTTCCTACAAAGAAGGAGATCTAAAGGGTGAGGTTTCAGGTATGTTATGGTGGGGTGAGCTTCACTCTGAAGTATGACTCAATAGAGTAGCGAGCTGAGTGCCCACTATGCCATGATCATGTGATCACCTACAACTTCTTCCAGGTAGGATGTTGTTTAAGAATGTATGTATTTGAATTTTTGTGTGGTTTGGTAAGACTCAGAGAAAGAGAAAAGGATAGAAGTGCTTTTCTACGATTTGTTTGTCAACCATCAGCTGGTCATGACCTCCAACATATAGGTTTCCCTCATTTAATGTGAGCTAATGCAATAAATTAGAATGAAATGCGATTGTTTTTAAACCCAAATCGAAAATGTGAAATTGGATGACACAATAAGATGAAGACGAAGAGGGATGCTCTTTCACTACAATGCAGAAAACATGAAGAAATGATTATTTTTAAATACATCAAAAGAAAAGTTTCCTTTAGAGAAAATAGAAAGAAGAAGTGGATTACCAGGGAAGAAAATTAGTGTGTACGCTTTTTTTAGAAAGGAAACAAACACACAAATATTTTTTCCTAGGAATGAATGAAATGCAAGGAACCCCGGATGGGTCCCACTGGCATGCCAAAATGTTTCACCTTTTTCTTAGATTGTTTCTTTGAATTGTTGATGAAATAGATAGGGTAACAGGCGTAGGAGGAATACCTGTTCAAATTTTGGTTGATGGGTTGTTGCACATGTATGACTTCCGAATCCACAAATGACCATGAGCGCTTCCCTTTGGGTAGGAGGAACTACACCGTAATGAAAACAAAACCACCAGAAGGAATTTAAACAATATGGGCAGTGAACTACCTAGTGTGAGCTAGATCCGGGAAGTATGATACTTCCTAAATGGTTGTTAGTCCACTGTTTTAAACAAATTAATGCTATAAACAAAGTAAATCGTATTGTTATTTTAAAATGATCTAGGTATCTCAATTAAAAACACAATAAGAAATAGATCTAATCTAACAGGCTAAGCTAGAATAGAATCCAAGGTCAAGGGATAGGTTTTGGGTCTTTGCAAATCTGATAAAGGTCTCAGGTAGGTCAAAGGTGAGTGAGGGTGAGGTAAAATGAGGTGGGTAGGTCTTTGTTTAAGACTGTGTAGGAAAACACATAGATCGGCATTGGTCGAGGTGATCGACCACGGTTAGGTATAATTGGCACCGATTACTATGAGATCTGGAAATGTCACCGAATAGGGTTTTGGTCTCCTTTGTGATTACACACGGGATTTTGGTTGGTCGTGATGAGGTATTGGGTGACTGGGAATAGGTTTTCAATAGGGAGAAGAGGTTTTAATGAGTCTACGGTGGTGAAAATGTTGGAGAAGTTCAATAGGGAGAAGATAAACAATGGATGATAAAATAATGATGAAATGATATAAACAGGAGAGTATGATGTTGTACTTACTTGGATTTCATTCCTAAAGGTCTATGTGTGAAGGATGGAGGTTCGATGATGGGTTTGAAGGCTACAGTGATCACCAACAAGGCATGGGCTGCATGCACACTCCTCTTTGCTTAGATAGATTAGAATGTGGCCGGGATGGTCATCCTCAATCTCCTTCCTTGGATGTGAGTTCTTGCTGGAATTGGCTCTCTGAAGATGTGTTATCTCTCGAGATTTTTCTTGCTCTTCAACTTTGTTGCTTCCAACTTCAAAGTTCCAAGTTGTGTAACACCTTGAACTATTGTTACTTCCTCCTGGGCATTCAAGTGTTGATATATGATTTCTTTTGTAAAAGGATGTGTTCCTTTTGTGAAGTCATGCTGATATAGATTATATCTTCTTTGCATTTGAAGATCTTTGACTGAGCCAGGATATGCTTGGACTCTTTTATTTCTTTCATTTTTGCACCTGAGTTTAATCTGATTTCGGAATAAATTGTGGATTTACCCGTCTATATGACTCAGCCTTGGATCAGTGGCATTGATCCAAGAGATGTTTTAAGTTTATTCTGGATGAACAAAAATTATAGACCTTACGAAGGTTGCAAGGTCCGAATGTGTGGAATGAGCAATTCAGGAGTTAACTCAGGCTGATCTTGTTAAATGAATTGGTTCCCGATATCGTAATATCAGGAAGGTCTTGATCTTGAGCCAGGTAATAAATTCAGATACATTTATACTACTAGCTTATTATCAGTGCTGGAATGAATCCTTTTCGTGAATGTATATTTGTTGGTTCTTATACTGAATGATTCTAATTGTTAGACCTAAACTAGATTTATTAAGGTTAATAACCTATGGGTTGGATTAGTGTTAATCTAACCTAGCCCTAAGCTATAAGCTAAATGTTCCTAAGGTTAGCAACCTAGCACTAAGGAAGTTAGACTAAGTATCACCTTATGATCTAACCTATGTTTCTAACCTAACTAATGTTAGTGGGGGAAGGGGACCTATGAAGGGGTGCGAGCCATGGGCGGTAGTTTCTATGGCATTAAATGAAGGGGATAAGCATGAAGGACAAGGATTTAGCTGAGGTTTCAAACGGCCATTGAGGCCGATGTGGCAGAGTCACCAAATTTGGAAATGGTCTTTGGTTTGTATTTGTCCATCGCCAACTATGGCGGTCGGTGGCAATGGAGATTGAGCGGGAATTTTGGAGTTAATGCAATTAAAGAACTCGGTTTCCGAGCTCGGATTGCTCGGGAAGACATGCAAAATGGAAAACTGGTTGTTTGTTTGGTTTTCCATGCGCTCCGGTTTTCCCTCTGTTTGATCACTGGTTCTTCGAACCAGTCTACTTGGTGTTGCATGGCAACTATGAGAATAACTAGCTCTTTTCTCTGTCGAGGAAAGTTTATAAAGCATGGAAATAACAAATTATTGTTGTTGAAACTAACGTGGAAGAAGAGGAGAAGGCTCGAGCTCTTTCAGAGGTCTTCTTCGGATTTTAAGTGGCATTACCAGGAATGTTAGGCCCTAACTTTTAAAAATCCTGCTTTTCTTTAAATGATTTCATTAGAACAACTCTGTTCAGGTGATTTCAATTCAGTTGGTTGGAAGCATTGTTTTGGTTCTTCTTTTCCTGTGAAATTAGGAATCTCGGATCTTTAGAAGACCTTGAAGGAATAGTTTCTGTATTTAATCTTCCTTGTGGTTTCGCTTCATTTGAAACCGGCTGTACTTTTATGGTTGCTTGAATCTTGTTGGATCTTGCTATAATACTTTAAGTTACTTCTGGTTGGATAACTTGCTTGTGTTTATACTATTTGAATGTGACTTTGTAGAAGTCCTCCCTGTGTTGCAATTTTTGGGATATAATCCGTTGAAAGTTTGCAAGGAATATATATACGAAAATGACTCTGTGGAGTCCTTGGAATGTTTCGTATATTTTGGACTTCTGTAGAAGTCATGAATGTGAATACTTATTAGTTAGACTCAGTTGGAGTCCTTGAAAAGTAACTGGTATTATGACTTCTGTTGCTTTGTTATGAATACTGTTGCTTAGTAGTGAATATCATTGGTACAGACTCAGTTGGAGTTCTTTTTATGTTTCGTATGTTTCATCTTCTGCTTAAGCTTAGTTTCGAATGCTGATGTTTAGTTGAGATTACTTAAGATATTGATTCAGTTGGAGTCCTTGATATGTATCTTGAATTATGACTTCTGTAGAAGTTTTGCTGGGAATACTATTGGGATTCTTGAATTGTTGTCGCATGAAATCAACTTCAATCTAAGCCTTGTTTATGAGCATTAGTTGTTTGTGATTTGTTGGAGATCTCGATATGTTGCGAGTTGGCTCGACTCTCGATTTAAACCCTCGCTTGTGCATGCATATCGTTCAGACTCCTTCTTAACATTCTTGTGTTCCTTTCTGTTTACTTCTGTGGAAATTTAAAGGAAGGGTTTTCTTTACAAATTTTACTCGGTTTGAGACCCTGTTGTATTCCGTAGTAGCTTGGCTTAGGATGAAACTTTGAGGAAAATACTGATATGGAATTTCGGCTTCTGTGAAGACCTTGTTGTGATTATTTTTCTTGAAAATGACTTCTAATATAAGTCATGGCTGTATTATCATAAGGATTTGTTTCAGTTAAATGAAGTTGTGCATGTTTGTGTTAGATTCAGTATGAATGTCACTATATATGCATAAGGAAACATCATTTGTTTTAATGTTATCTAGCCTCTTGTTTGACTGTGATAAAGAGGTTGTTCTTTTGATTTCGGCTTTGGATTTAAGTCCTTGCTGTGTTAGTAGGGATTAGATTGAGCTGTATGTTGCTGAGTGTTTCGACTCAGTGGGATTGATGTTGTGATTGTGCATGGTTACGTCTTCTGTTATTGTGATTATCTAGTCTTGTGCTTGACTGAGATAAAGAGTTAATAGTTGTGCCTTGACAAGCGATGGCGTTGGATATTTTCTCGTTTGTTGAATAATATGGAAAGCTATGTTAAGTCTATTTGTTGGATTATTTATTACTGCCTTGCCATGAGGGCTATTGTATTGCTCAGTAAGCTACAGGTAATTTTTATACTTGAATTTTTGATGAACTGTAGTTCTTCCTGTGGTCTCGACTGGCTTAGTCGCATGCGTATAATGTGAATGCATTACTCTTGAGAGGACGGTACAGTCATGAGCATGATTGGAAGGGAAATCTGAATGTCTCGGTTTCTTTCTCTTCTGCTGTAATGTATATGTTGATATATTTATATTTAACTGTTGGAATTGTTTTAACATACTGATGGATTCATGAATTGTTATGATATTCATTTTATTATGTTGAATGTAATGGTCTGTCGGATGTTTGCTTGTCCTTGGGATTCAGATGGATAGTTGTTTTGGATACATTTGTTCTCCTTGGTCACTTATATTTATGAAGAAATATCTGAAAAGTATCTAGGACTATTTAGTAACTATAATATGAGTTACGCGTTTATAGTCATGTTTGAATTACAAAAGAGCATAGTCTGAAATATGTCTACATGTTTGGTGAAATGATTTCATTTAAATAGGTTGTTCAATGAGAGCAATTGGTGGATTGCATTTGTTTTAAGAGTTAGTGCTTATCATGCTCAGTTCACCGAACTGACCCGTGTTGACAATTTTTGCAGATGGCTGCCGTAAGTGGTAAAGGCACGCAGATCTGATATGATGTTCAGATTGTTTAATTTGGTTTTACGATGAACTTCAATTTGATTATCTAAATGTACTACTTGAAGAAAGATGTTCTTTGGCTGTTGAGTATTGTATCAAATATGCTGAATGAAATAAATGTATTTGATTAGCCTTGAAAGGAATGAAAAGAGGTATTTGTTACTTATGTGTTTGTATTCGTATCTTGATGGTTTGATCTTCTTCGGTTCGAATGATCTTAAGAGCATTGTTATTATTGTATAACTGGAGACTTTTGTGATTATCTAAGTAAGCTTGCAAGGTTATGTGACTGAATACTTAAGATTGTTTAGTAGTTCTATTATGTTCTATCTAAAGCTAAATTGGAATTTAGATCACTGTCTTTCGGGAAGCTAAGGTTAAAATAAACCTGAGCAGGAAGCTAAACGAGCTGAATAAATTATTACTTCCTAGTCTTGATCTAAGTCAAGACAATGTTTAATTGGACTCTTAATCACTATATCTCGATGCTAATAAGTAAGATATAATTTCAGTTATGAGAACTGATATAAACCTAAAAAGGGTATGGTTAGCAATCTCATGTGAAGATTATGGGTTATTGTCCAATTTCGTTGATTTAGATTTATGTTTTTCTATGAACTCCTTGATAGGACCTCAATCTTATTAAACTTCTCTTGTGTAATGGGTTTTATTAAGAAAGGTAATTCTAAGGTGAGGAACCCAAGGACTGGGAAAGACTACCCTTAAGGGAGCGACTGATAGTATAATTTTAACTCAACGTAAGTAACACCTTAAAATTTAGTAGATCTTATCGAGGCGGATTTGAAGGTTGATGGCACAAGTCGATTGCAGGGTTGTACCTTCGAGAAGATTAGGATCTTCTCAAAGATACAACAATGCAGGTGACTTATGGCGACACCCTTTGCATTGATTGTTAAGATTTACACCTTAAACTCGAACAAGTTTTACTCTGGGACTGATTAGGAACGTGGTCATGTTATAAGGCTGCCCCAGGAGACTCGGGGTATCTTGACACACTGGGTTAACTAGGGTTGACCCAGTATGTCAGCATATCCCTAGTCCCAGGAGCATCCTTATAACGTTGTCATTTTACTAATCCGTTCCTGAGTGAATAACTTGGGGTAGGAGAGACTGTCAAAAGTCAGTATAAGACATTCTACATAACAAAGGAATGGGGTGATGGATGTATTCCGGATTGACGAGTATGCCGTCAAGGAATACGAGACATAAGCATATGTTTCAAATCTTTGGCCAAAGTATCGCAAGCTGCTGATTGCGTTGTCCTATGTCACCTAGTCTAAGGGATGAGATGCTGATGAATAATGGTAACAATTATTCAGATAGGTTCCTTGGACAGAGCATTCTAAATCCCAGATTAGGGAAGAGAACCGCAAGAGTGAGGTGTTAAAATAAAAACGCCAACTCTTGATACTCATGAATAGATCGGTAGATTACCAAGTCATGGAATGAATAGATCGGAGGTACTCCGAGTCATTCTGACCACATATGGTTATCTCTGTTATAAGAATGGTTGTTTTGATTTGTGAGTTCTAAATTATGTATTTAGAACTAGGAAGCATTTATCAAATTTTTTTTTTTACTTGTTCTAAAGTACTAAAATGAGGACGTTACAAGTTAACTTTGAGAATAAGGTTGTTTTGGGTTAAAAGGGGTAATAGGCAGCGGTCCAGCTTAACCGGCGATGGTTAGAGGTAACCGACATCGGTCAAGGAGGGATTTCCTAGGTTTACTAAACTTAGGAGATCCGCTGATTTCCTCGGATCTCATGTCGTTATCCCACGGATTAGACTTGGATCCTCTTACGAGCATGCGTGAATATGGTTAGAGGGAATGTAGGCATTTATTTTTAGGGTTTGGGTAAGTCTTAGTTAGTTGTGGTAACTTGCTAAGAATAGGTCTTAGGTTGAGTTAATTTGGTGAGGTGTCTAAGTGAATCAGTATGTGTAGATATTATTTAAATAAGATATTTAAATAATAAATATAGTGAGGATAAACCTTTAATATAATTAAATTGATTAAATTAATATTAGTGGGGTGAAGGGGGTCATGGCTAGGTAAATGTAATAAAGGGGGGCTTATATGTCAAGGGACAAAGGGGAGTGTGACCTAATTTTAGTGTCTACAATATGATAGGGTCATGAAGCATAATGAGATCTTGTGTAGGAACGGTAATAAGTTTTGTTTCATGACACCAAAGGTATGGTTGGGATAAACATCAAGACATTAGGTAAAGTAAGGTCATTAGGCTTAACAACACGGGTAATGGCATCACAAGTTATAATGAGTACACAAATTCAAATGTCACCAAAAAGGTGATTCAGGTTAGGGTATATTGGGTAAGGCACATGCAAGGCCGAGGTATAGGTAAATAACATATCCATAAATGTAGTTAAGGAAATATACATATAATGTAGGCTTGCGGGTAAGGTTTTATAGGTGTTATTAAGGTCAAAGGTTGTTGGAGAAACACTATATGTAAGTAAAATGAGCATGGTGTGGGTCAAAAGGTAATATCAGGTGAACGATGCCAGTTATGGTATAACCGACATCAGTTGGCTAGGGCACGGCATGACTGATGTTAGTCATGTTGATTCAGGAATAAAAAATAAAAATATGTGTTTTACGGATTCATTTTGACTTTGCCACTTTTAAGAAATGATAGAGGAGAAAGTGTTTCTAGAAAATGATAGTACAAGGCATTGAGCTGAGTTGGCAAGCCATGTATTAGGTGATTGGTGTTTGATTAGCAGGTCTATGAGATTAATTTGATGGATTCAATTGAATTGATTCATTTAGAGGTGAGGAGTTGATTTAGACATGACAGAGGTGGGAGAGGGATCGGGTGGACCATCGGCACAAAGGTGGCCGATGTGCCACCATGGAGACATCACCAATTAGAGGTAGGAGACAATACAAATCCCTCATATTTGATTGAAAAGAGTATTGGTTGAAATTGATTTTTTTAAAAAAATTTGGGTGGGATTTTTATTTTGAAATTGTGGGTAAAAATGAAGGAAATGAGGAGTGGGAAGGTCACACATAAGTTAAATAGGGTTGGGAATGAATCTAGGTTAGGTTTGGGTGGGTTAGAGTAGGTGTTTAGGTTAGGTTTTGTGATTTTTTTGTGAGAAAGGGGATGATTTTTTTTTGTTTTGGTTACTGCGATAGAGACCGACAAAGGTCGGGAGTTATCCAACATCGATCACTTTAGCTAGCATTAGTTAAGGCTTAGGTGACTGACACCGGTTAAAAGGGACCAGTGATGTGATCAAGAAAAACTAGAGCCGGTCAAGGTGATTGGCGATGGTTAAGGTTAAGAGTAAATAGGGGTAAGAAGGGCTAGGTAGGAAAGTAAAATAGGTGAAGAAGGGGTAGGTGAAGATTAATGTAGGTAGAAGAGTGTAAAATATGATTTTGGTGATATGGGATAGGTAAGTCAGGTGAAATGAATTAAGATAATGGGTAAGGATATTATGGGACAATAGGTTTGTAGGTGAGTATTGTGTAGTGGGTAAGAGGTGATTTGGGGTGGTCAAGTCTTGACACAATTGTATTAGATGATGTAGGCAATAGATCAGTTGAGGATGTGGGATAGAGTACCACCCCTACTAGTGTAAATGCAATCTAGTGTGACTACAGAGGAGTGGGAGCACATGATTGAGGTTGGAATGAGTGCAATCCAATGCTATAGGCATATATCCTAGGATCATAGTTTGATGGTTTCTCTCATCGATAGATGGGATTCCACGACCAATACCTTTCACTTATCGACGGGTGAGATGACTATCACCTTGGAGGGCATATATAGGATTCTGCGGCTTCCTATTGTTAGGGAGAAAATATACTCCATTTCTTCGAGAGGTTCGATGAGGCTGATAGTGGCTATGTTTGGTGAGGTGACGGGTGAGCTGAGGTATCACAACGTGATTCTCACTTATAGAGATATGCATGTAACCTATCTGCATGAGACTAGGTTATCTATGTTGATGATGGTGGCAATTTTGTGTTTTACATTTCCATATTTTGAGGGTAGTAGGTTTCTGTGAGCACTGATGGGTATCCTATAGGATATGATCAAGGAGCACATACGATTTTCTTGGGCACTGAATTTCCTAGTTGAGCTATATAGGGAGCTATGGGCCTATGGGAGATTGAGGTAGTTTGATATGTGTTGTACATTTTTCTTACACTGTTAGACATATGAGCACATTGTGTATGCGAACCCGATCAATTTTCCATGATAGGATTTATTTGGGGGTGGCTTGTTCGAGTCATTTTCGAGATAATGGCTACTAGTCATTTGGACAACCGAGGGTGGCGAGGACACATATGATGTGTCATACTACATGTAATGATTAGAGGGCCTTTCTGCAGTTGATATTATGTGGAGACCATATGTGGACTATCCATCCTAAAGAGGCATGGATGAGGAGCTTCAAATACTTAGATGGATACAATGGAGATGTGCTAGGGAGCATGAGATGATTCCGTGGACAAGGTTAGACGACAGTTTGGGCTACAAGTAGGATGTACCCCCACCTTTTCCACAGTACCACAGAGATGACATGGAGAGACCCATGTCTCCACCACACCCGAGTATTCCTACAATATAGGAGGAGAAGGCATGAGATAGGAAGATTGATGATGTGAGAGTCACTGATGAATATAGGTAGTGGTGGGTGGCCTAGCTATGGGCGACACCGCCAAGGCCGGACCAACGAGATTTAGCCACTGTCATAGTGTAGAGGGATACTTTACAGGGTATGGTGGCTGCCATTTAGGCATAAATTATAGTGTTACGGGGACAAATCACAAATTCATATGCATAAGTAGCCACTTTACGAGGCTCGGTGATGGCCCTACAGCCCGGGTAACATAGGGAAATGTGCACACATAGAGTGGAGATGGGGATGGTGGACATATAGCTACCCTATAGGCGTAAGTGATAAGTTAACATGGCCAACTCAAGCTCTGCATAGACCTAGGTTGTGGCCTTATAGGCCCAGGTTACAAAACAGGTACATGTACCCTAATAGGCCCATGGATAGGGTCCCATATTATGGCACTTGCACTAGGAAAAAGTCCCATGGCATAGGCTAGAGGGAAGACATCGGGGAAAGGGGCTAAGGCCATTATTAGTAGGGAAAAGTTCACAGGTTGTAATAAGACCCATTACACCACTTTAGACTATGTTAATGGCGAGGTTCAAGGATGCCCTAAATGAGGCTCGCTACTATCAGGATCACTTGACGACTTCCGGTATAGATGTTCCCTTGTATGCCGAATACGATCCCAAAGAAGCGGCTATGAGTAAACAAGATCTAGGACTCATATTTTATGGAGCATAGGGGGCCATCGAGCCCATGGACTTTTCCAGGGAGAGGTTACAAGTTCACAAAGGCTAGGCCCGAGAGAGGGCTAGGAGGAGACTAGATCCAGATCCATGAAGGGTAACGAGATGTTGGTAGGGTAGTTGTCAGGTAGGGAGGAGGAGACAGGTGAGACTGGTCAGGAGGATATCATGTGGGGTGATGATTAGTCACTTGATATGATCATTGTTTTGATTTTTGATATATATATGCCACTACATGCTTGAAGATGTGAGATTGTATATGAGAGTTTTGAGATACTTGTATTTATTTGTATCTGTGTATATATGTATTGATACATAGACTCTCCCATTTATATAGTTGACGATATTTATTGGATGGATGATGTACTTGTTTTTAATTTCCATTGTTATTGTGTATTGATGGAAACTAGGTGAATTAGGCATGATTGAGTTGAGGTCATGTAGGCACAATTGATTTTAGGTCGAGTTGGCATGATGGAGTCAGGTTTAGGCATGGTGGAGTCTAGGTGGTTTAGGCATGATTGAGTTAGGTATAGGCATGGTGGAGTCTAGGTGAGTTAGGCATGATTGAGTCAAGGTCATGTTAGGCATGATGGAGTTTAGGTGATTTAGGCATGATTTGGTCATGTGTTTGGGTTTAATTTAATTTCCAAGTTATTGGTAGTATTGAAAATAAATGATGATGTATATGTATGTTGTGGTGTAAATTTCCCAATGTTTGATATCATGGAAATGTGAAATGAGTGATGTATATTTTTATGATTATGTAATTTCTAAGTTTTGTGTAAAATGGAAACTAACTAAGGTAGAATGTGAATAGAAAGGGGGAAAATTGTTTAGGGGAAAGAGTGGCCAAGCTAACCTCTAAGGGCCCCATGCCCTTGGAGTGTTACCTACATAGACCGACAAAAAGGGGCCTCAAGCCGATGTAGTTCTCCCATAAGCTAGGGAAGAATAACAGAAGATAGATGAATGGGTTGGTAGGTTTTTAGGCATGATTGAGTCTAGGTCCTTTAGGCATGATTGAGTCTAGGTCATTTAGGCATGGTTGAATTTAGGTCATATAGGCATGGTTGAAATTAGGTCATTTAGGCATGGTTGAATTTAGGTCGAATAGGCATGGTTGTTGGCTATGGTGAATAAATATGGGTGATTTTGGTGGAAGAGGAATTTCTAGAATGTAGGTGTCAAAGGTTTGGTCCTGTGTAGGAGGATCAATAAGTAAGAAAAGAGGTGAATGGTAAGAGGAGACAAAAGATCCACCTAATTGATAAGAACCATTACAATTCTATCATACCAAAGATTGGCTTATGAACATAAAACCCTAAAAAGAAATGCATGATTGATTGTTCTATGGGTGAAGAAGGTCACATGATCTAGAAATGTTGCATTTGAAACACATCCCTTAAGTAGGTGGAAGGTTAGAAAGGCAAGGTGGTGAGGTGAAAGAAGGCTTGTTTAGTGTAACTTGGTGTGATACATCACACCTATTGACAAAAGAACCATGATCAAAATAGGCAAGTACATGATGAAAAAGTGATCTTTTTCTTTTTTATTTTATTTTTATAGTTTGGTCAATGCAGGAAGTCTATGTGGGATGAGTAGAGTATCTCTTTAAGGTCTTCATGAAGCTGATCGATGTAGGAAGCTTCAAAATATTTTTATCTTGATTTTTGCAGGAATAGTCTTCTTTTTGTGATAGACTATATATAGTATGGCTAGCTATGTATAATTCTCCTTCAAGGAAGCAATCTATTTATATCAACAAGATAGAAAGATAGAGGTCCTTTTTTAGGGAGTCATCTTATTGTGAGAAGTTTGACTCAAAGGAGTGTGAATTTGAAAATCTCATATATTTCTTTTACTTTTTGAATTCAGTTTTTGGACTTTTAGGTCATGGACAAGACTATAGAGAATGATAGGCTCTTGTTATGAAGAAAAAAATATAGTACACTTGGGTTAACTATGAAATAAAGGCTTTGAGTAATGAACAACCATGGGCTTCCATCCCAAAAGGATGAAAAGTTTCCATGAGAATCATGCCATGAGCAGAGCTATGATACTCATATTAAAGGTAAGGATGAAAAGTGATGGGTAATTACATGATTCTTTTTAGTCATTGATCCTTAAAATAGGTAAATTTAAGGTGAATGGTGCTCAAGGGACAAGTTCTTAATTGACATAAGGTGATCTAGGGCCTGATTCAACAATATAATGGTCGAAGATGCAAGTCATTGAGGGATCAGGTTTGGGTTTACCTTTGAGTGAAGACAAATGATAAGCATTGAGCCATAAGTATGAGTAATGATATAGGGTCCAAGATAATTAGGAGCAAAGTTTCCCCATTTACTCTTCTTCTATTTTGTTACATGTTGATTTTACTTCAAGATGAGGTCACCGACCTCAAAGGTTTGTTTGTGGACATGTTTATCATAGGCATGTTTGATACATTTTTGGTAGCTTTGGAGGTGATCGAGAGCACTAAGAAGAAGTTCATATAATAACTCGAGTTGTGTCAAACCCGGAAAAAATCATCATCATTGAGAATCTCTTTGAGGTATGAATACTAGTACGATAAACCACTAAGGAAAAAGGAATGTGCGAAAAAGGTATGTGTAAATCCTTTCCAAAGTATCACCAACCACCTTCATAAGAATTTTGTTTAATATTTTGTTGGTTGATTCAACTTGGCCATTTGTTTGAGGGTAATAAGGTGAAGAAAAACTGATTTGAATGCCAAGGCATCACGATTTTCAGTAGGTTTTTTTTTAAATTGTTTTCCATTATCGGTGATGAGGTGGTGAGGAAAACCAAAGAGACAAATGATGTGATGGTTGATGAATTCACATATTTTATTAGCTTTCGTAGAAATGAGAGACATGGATTCTACCCATTTAGTGTAGTATTCAATATCGCATAATAATCCCTTAATGGCATTGGGAAGAATGATGATTGATTTCTCCAACAAGATCCAAACCCCATTGAGAGCAAGGAAAAAGTTCATGTGTGACCTATAAGGCATGACCAGGTGTGATGAAGATTAACATTTTGCTGAAACTTTGCACAACGCTTGACATAGTCACAAAAATCATGATTTAGGGTTGGACAAGAATATACATACAGTGAAGAATGTGTTTAGAAACAACTAAACCAATGAAGTGACCCACAAATTCCATCATGAAATTCCTCGATGGTGTAGGGAATTTTAGACCTCTGATAAGTAATTGTAAGAGGATATCGTCAAAGCCACATTTATAAAGAATACCACTCATGATGAAATAACGAGAGCCACTTTTAAGGAAGGATCTTTCCATTGCGAGTAAGATATGGGGGTAGAATGGAAAGGAAAGGTAGTCAACAAAATACTTATACCAAAGGTCATGTGGGTCAGTTTCAATGGTTCCAAAAAGGTTGACGTCTTGAAATAGATAAGAAGGTGATTGCAACCTTTGTATGGTGACAAATATTTTTAAGTCGAGCCAAACATGACATGGTATCCAAAAATTTATTAGTGGAACGCGAGGTGGTTTGAAGTTCATAATGGTCAAAGGTAGTCAAAAGTATGTCAACATGATGCTTATACTTTTGAAGTATTTCATTACGACATTGGTATATACCATTAACTTGGTTCACAACTAGTTGGGAATTGCCAAAGATATTAATTGATTTAACATCTAAGGTGATGGCGGTTTAAAGACCTAATACAAGTGCTTCATATTTGGTGATATTGTTAGTACAATCAAAATCTAGTTTGAAATATAATG
Source organism: Taxus wallichiana var. yunnanensis (assembly GCA_018340775.1). Taxonomy (NCBI): domain Eukaryota; kingdom Viridiplantae; phylum Streptophyta; class Pinopsida; order Cupressales; family Taxaceae; genus Taxus; species Taxus wallichiana. Next base: position 691,568,353 of record CM031241.1, read on the forward strand.
ACATAGGATCACCATCAAGAGGAATGAGGATAACTCCGGCACCACCCCCATGCTGAAATTTGGAACCATCAAAGAATAAGGTCATCTAGTAAATGGTATCATCTAAAGAGAGGGTGGCGATGGATTGATTTCCGAGAGAGAAGTGTGTTTGTGAGTTGGTCAATGATGGTTTGTACTTTGGCATATTTTTGATAGATGAATTCGATTTCTACATCTGCAAGAAGAATGATCCAATGTGCAACACGTTTATGTTGGTAGGACTTAGCATACATGTAATGTAAGGGGTTAGGATTAGTGATAATGAAGGTTTTTTTGTTAAGTAGGTAATGATAAAGTTTAGTGGCGATAGAAAAAAGGCTAAGAAAAGTTTTTTGGCATGAGTATATCTAGTTTCATAATCTAAAAGCATACAACTTATATAATAAATTGTTTTCTCCTATGTTGCTCATTGTGATGAGTGACAATGACACCTAGGGAATGATCAATAATATAAATGTAAAGGTAAAATGGTTGGTCATCCTTAGGGGGAATGAGAAAATGTGGTTGGAGGAGGTATTGTTTTAGGGCGTCGAAGGATTTGTGGCATTCATCATCCCATTTGAAGGAGATACCATTTTTAAGGAGATGATGAAATGGGTGGCAACGGTTGGAAAGCTACGAAATAAAATGACGAATGGATTACAACTTACCTAGCAAACTGCAAGTTGATGAAGGTTAGTGGGTGGAGGAATTTTGAGAATAGCCTTGATATTAGTAGGATCAAATTCAATGCTACACAAAGAAATGATAAAACCAAGAATCTTGCCAGAGAGAACCGTGAAGACACGCTTCTTAGGTTAAAGGTGAACACAATACATGATGAGACGGTCGAAGATGACCTTAAGGATGGTAAGGTGTTCGACCCAATGTTTGGATTTGGAAAGAATATTGTCAACATAATATTCCAATATGCGATGCATAATGTCATGAAAGATATAAGTCATAGCCCGCTAATATGTACCACCATCATTTTAAAGGGAAAATGGCATGAAACAACAACGAAGGTCCCCCGAGGAGTGATGAAGGTAGTTTTGTGTTGATCTTCCGAGGAGAGTAATATTTGGTTATAACCTGAGAAACTGTCCATGAGTGATAACATCTCATGGTCGGTGGTAAGATCAACTAGTTAGTCAATGCTAGGTAGAGGAAAGTAATCTTTGGGGAAAGCTAATTTAAGGTCGTAGAAGTTCATGAAAATGCGAGTCTCCCTGTCACTTTTGTGATAGAAACAATGTTAGAGATCCATTGGGGATAATCAATTGGTAGGATGAATGAAACCAAAAGGATGCACTTGATTTTTTCTTTGACAAGAAGGGAAATGTGAGGATGCATTTTCTGCAGCTTTCTATTTCATGGGTTTTTCTTTAGGAATAGTTACGATATTGTGGACCACAATGTTTGGATTAATTACGGGCATATTAGTGTAGGACCAAGAAAAAGTGCTCTATGATCCAAAGGAAAGAAGTAAAAGCTTCCTATTCAAAAACATCTAAAGATTGACCTATCTTTAGAATGTGCAGGTCCTCTTAAGTGTTAATATTGATTTTGATGGTCAATTCATTTAACATGGTTTATGTCTCAGAAGCTAATAACTAGTGAATATATGAATCTTCCACACAAAATTAGGTGAGAATAGACTCATTTTCCTGACATTCAATGGTGTTAATAAAAGGTGTATCGCCATCAATTATGCTAGGATGTAGGAAGGGAAGAGAAGACAGAGCCTCACCATCTTGTTGATAAGTTAGAGGTCCCAAGGAAATGGTGTTCATGATTTTTTTAGGAGGAATGGATTCTGGATCCATAGACTCTATAGGTGAAGGTGGTGAAGTTGGTGAATAGGGTGGAGAAGTTTTATCATCCTCAATGAGTTCGACTCGGGCCTTCTTGGGTGATGGTTCGACAAAGCCAATACCACTTTGTTGTCTTTATGTTTACGAGTGGTGCATGGGATGATAGTATGGTGACCTTGTTCATAGAAACCAAATCCAAAGCCCTTCCAAGCACAACGATGGAGGAAGGTGTGGGCGAAGTGGTGGTTGGTGAGATATTGAAGGTCAAATGAAAATGGTCAAGTTTGGGAAGGTGGTTCAGGCGAGTAGGTAGAAGCATCAAGTCCCCCATACATTAAGTTGGTGCAAAGGTGGGGAGGACCATAAAGGAATACCTCACCTATGTAGTGATCATAGTGGGGATGTTGGTGAAGTTTAAAATACTCTTAAGGAGTAAGGAATGTGTTAATGTTATAAAGGCAAAGACTACCCTAGAGTGAGACATTGAAAAACACCTTCTAAGGGATCGGTAGTTAGTATGTGGGTAGTAGGAATGGATGAATTACTGGGTGTTTGGGAAGAAGAAGCATTGGTTAGTTGAGAAGTAGATGGGTTAGTGGATGAGTCATATGTATAGGCTACGGAAATAGTGAGAATAAAGGAGTTAGGTGTGGGAGAGGTAGAGGCAATGCTAGTAGATGGGGCTATGGGTGAAGGAGAAGTGACAATGGTGGTAGATGCCTTAACTGTCATTAGGACATAATTAGGTTGATATAACATATTAAAAGTATTGAATGGTGAATGGTCAGTTAGAATGGTATAATTATGTCCTTCATGTTCAAATTTTAAACAACAGTGTAAGGTTGAAGGAACACAACCCATCACATAGATCCAAGGTTTGAAAAGCAACATGTTGTCTTGAATTCCCCCTCTAAGACATATAATAATTCTAGAATGGTACAGGGGCCCACACAAATGTGGAGAATGATGGTGCCAAGGGTGGAAGTGATGATGTCATTGAATGAACAAAACATAATTGGGTTATTATGCATGCAATTGGTAGGGATGCACATTTGGTTGTACGCATGGGAGGAAATGATGTTGATACTAGCACTGCCATTGATCATAACACATCGAACACGTATATTATCAATGTAGATGGAAATGAATAGGGTGGGATCAAGATCATCTAATTGGAGAGGTATAATCTCATCATCAGAGAAACTGAGAGCGACTACTTGATGAGTGGTAGCGGGTGCAGAGGAAGGGGATGAAGTGGTGAGAGAGGCCACATGATGAGGAGTGATAATGGATGCCACAGGAGTAGGGTCATTAGGTAAAACCTATGTAGATGAGACTCAAAGGTTTGGACTAGGTCATAGAAAGACATTTTTGAGAGGATATTGGTGTAATTATTTAATCATTGTATAATGGGAAATACCATCAAAAAAGGTATGTGGGTCCATGGATGATGATTTTCAGTGTAGGTGGAGATGGGATATTGAGTACAAGAGTGGCGATGGGATGGTTATTTTATCCTTTCCTTTGTCTTTCTAGGTGCGAGTGGCAATGTTAACCATATTAATATGGGGTAAGGAAGCAGATGAGTCATGATAGGTGTAGCGATAGGATGGGTAAAAGTATGGTGAGGGGATGTCTTGGTTTTGTGAGAAGAATGTAGTACATTGTAAATTGGGTGAATTTTTGGCTAGCTCTCTTATGTGGACCATATTGATCTCGAATGTTGGAGGTGGATAAAAGGGATGTGGAGGTGGAGATGAAGGTCACTAAATAGGTAAGGGGTGAGGGTGCATGGTGATAGGTGAAGGTGGAACAAGTCCTCATCTAAAAGATCATTGTCATCAATTTTTTTCTTTAGGAGGACATAGTTGGAGAAGAACAATCTTAAGAGCCTTATATTTTTCCACATCATGCCTTGGCACACGATGGTAAGCATAAATTTTTATATCATCAAACCCTTCTGGTTTAGGTTTGAGTGGTTCATAAGGTCTAAGGGGGGCAATGTGATGATAGATGTCTCCAAAAGGTTAGCTAAGATGTTTGCGTAAGACCTTGCAAAGGGATCACAATGTGAAGTAAGTTTGGATTTGGATGGAAGTGTGGGTGATTTTGGTGGGATAGGTGGCACGGGAGGTGGAATAGGTTTGACCATTGGTTTGGTAGGTTGTACTATTTTAGGTTTGGGTTGTACCTTATTGGGAAAAGGTGTAGTAGATGAAATAACTATTTAAGGTGTTGTAGGTTTAACTACCTCTTTGGAGGGTAGTGTATTTTTGGACTTTGGTTATACCTTCTTGGGTAAAGGTGAAGAAGGAGTGCATGATGTAGAAGGGAAGGAAAATGGTGGAAGAGGATGGGTTAGCCAAGGTGATAATGGAGGTGTGGTGAAGGTTGTTGGAAGAGGCAAGGTGGAAGGTATTGGTTGAAGAGAAGTAAATATCATAGGTAATGATGAGGCTATTGGAAGTGGTGTAGGTATAGGTGGTAGAAAGGATGCAGGTGATAGAGAAGGAATATGATCTGTAGGTAATTTGGGTGTAATAGAGGCTCATGACGAGGAGGTGGGCTGTTGTGATTTTAGTTTACCTAGAGTAGGAGGCTACTTGGGCAAATTTTATGGGTGGGTTCTTAGGATAGATGGAAGTGGTGAAGGTGATAGAGGGGTATTATGAAAAGCTAGTGTATGTGACCTAGGAGGTCGATTCTTCCTCTTAGGTGGGGAATAGTATTCAAGCTAGCTTGTGAAAATGTGGCTAAATCTAGTTTGACAGAGGGATGCAATAGGATTGATGTTGGCATGACTCCCAAGGTATGAGTAGATTTGGATATAGGTGAAGGTGTAAGTGGTTTAGGTGCACATTGTTGTGGAGATAATGGTAGAGGTGTAGATGTGGACGAAGGTGATGTGGAAGATATTGTCATGAATACCTTAGGTATGACGTATTTATTTGCTCCAAATTTTTTTGGGTAAATGGTAAAAGTATCAATGGATGACATCTGCATTTGAGTTGAAACATGCATTTGAAGGAAACAATGTTGAAACATGCATTTGAGTTTTGAAACATGAGAATGATGTGGCAGTAGAAGGAACCAATGTTGATTTCATGGTAACTCTTATAAATAATTATGGTGCACAGCCAGAAATAGGGAAATGATTAGCTTCCAAATCTATGGTAAAGAGATGAGAGAAAATCAAGTGGATCCTTGAAATCCAGTGGATAGTTATCACCAATAGGTAGGGGTGCCTCTAATGGATCCCTTATGGGTAAGGGAGATGACAAGTAGGATGAGTCAGGTTCTTATTTTAGTGAATAAGAAGGTAAGCTTGAATCTCTCTTGGGTAGGATAGTTAATATTATGGGCCGTTCATTAGATTAAGAGGTACATGGGGAAAAACATTAGAAAATATGGTGAAATCCTTTGTGAATGTAGGGGAGATGAGGGAGAATCCTCTGTGGGTAAAGGAGTCAACGACATAGGTTCCTTCGTGGATGAAGGAGCTTGTGTAATAATTTATTCAATAGATGAAGTAGGAGGAAAATGTGCGGAAGGAGCTGGTAAGATGTCAAAAACATGAACCTCATGGATATTACCATCATTGGTGAAGAATAACCGGTTTGGTTGGATGAGGGGGTGTGATTTGGGAATGTATTCTTAAAGATATGAAGGTTCTGGTTAGCTGGTGCATTCAGATTGTCCAAGATGAGATCTCCTTTATCTAACATTTCTTGGAAAATGTTTTTGAAAGTGATGCAATTACCATAACTGTGACCTTGAATGCGATTGTAGTTGCAGTAATCATTTTCATTGTATGATGCGAGGCACAATGTGTTTTGACAAGTGGAAGGGTAATGGCTCCAGCTTTTAAGAGTTTTTCAAAAATGGTAGAGTAAGGCTCTCCTATGGGGGCATACTTGTGTTGCTCTCTTCTAAACTGAAAGGTTTGGACAGGGGAGAGGTTAGATGAAGGTTTTGCTTGGTTAGATGGATGAGACAGATGGATTTTAAAACGACCATGTTGGTAGACCCCTTGGTTTTATAATAGGTATTTTGGGGTTTGGAAGAAGAAGAAGTATCATTTGATTTGAACGCAACATTTTTGTTACGTAGTTGTAGCTTCTTTTCTTCAAGGGAAAAATTTCCAACTTCCTGGGCCATGGTAAATGCCTCATCAAAGGTGTAGAAGGTTTAGACCTGGAGATTTGGTGATATATGTCTGACACAAGCCCTGGTAAATAATTCTATTAACTCTGTCTAAGGTAATTGGAATGTAAGTTGGTTAATCAGGTTGCACCATCGAGTGAAAAAAATATGTGATAGATTCATCTTCATACTGGTGTGTGGCATATAAGTCAGTCATGGTGAATTTCTTGACAATATTGATAGAAAAGTGGTCAAGAAAATCCTTGAGAAACTTGGTTAAATGAGAGGATATAATGTCTAGGTAAATAACTATACCAATCCAAAGTGGGTCCTATCAATGACATTGGAAATGTCCAAAGGAGCAATGCATCATCATGAGTGATCAGGTAGCAGACATGTTTAAAAGACCGCAAGTGTTGTTGCAGATCCTCTTTTCTATTGAACCATTAAATTTTTGCATTTCCCAATGCATAGGGTATGAGTGAATAGGAATGGATGGGTGAATAGGATCATTGCAAATATCGTCATATGTTAGAGAGTTACACGAACTTGAGACAAATGCTTCCAATGTCTGCATCTTGTCCATCATCATTTTGATTAGGTCATTGGTGGGTTGTGATGACGAGGCACCCCCTGAAGTATGAGGAGGTAAATAAGATTGGTATGAGGTAGAAAACATCCTAGTGTGTGGTGGTGCCATGTATGAAAATTGTGATGGAGGGATATGAGAGGGAATGGAGGTGGAGGGGAAGTAACCAAAGTAAGCAAGTAGAGGAAATAGGTGGTTATTGGTAATACATATACGTAGGTGGGGTGGATGTAAAGACCCTAGTAGTGATTGGTGGAAGAGACTGGGGATAGAGAGGATGAGGTTTTGGAAGGGAGTGTGGGTTTCGACACCAAAGGTGGCTGGGATGTGATAGGTATATGGGTAGTGGAAGACATGGGCATGCCTATACTGAAGGTGGTGGATGTCAAAATAGTGGATGTCGTAGGGGCAACAGATGCCATGGGTGTGATAGATGTCATAGGTACAACATATATCGATGAGGCGGGGTCAAGATGGGAAATGAAAAGTGGTAAGGTGAAGGAAACAAGGGCAATGATAGTAGTGGTGGAGGCACAAGTGGGTGCAAGTGTAGGTGGGATGGATACGGGCATGTCAGTAGATAAGTTTCCTAGATGAGTCACGAGTGGATGAATGGGATAAGTAATATTGTAAAGTGATGAGGTTCTAATCAAGGAGTTTTACGAACTCCTCGTCACCGGTGCTAATGGTGATAGGCTGACTAGGATCCATGGGTGATAGAATAGAAGGCGGAGATGGGATAAGGGGAGTGGCTAAAGGCTAACATGGAAAATGAGGGCATTGGCTTGGATAAGAATAAAAACCATGTGGGTTAGTATAGAATTGGTAATTTGATCTATGTATATGACATAAAAGAATGAAAGGAATGGAGAAAATAGTTCCGAGAGGTGAAAACTGGTGATGTTTTAAATGAAAAATTAAAACACAGAACCGAAAACAATTGGGTAATTGATGTCGGTGACAAAGAGTGGCCAATGACGGTTAGGGTAGCCGATACTTGTTACTATAGAAAATCAATTTTTGATACATGTGGCAATAAATGATGAAAATGAAGAAAATCTAGGTTTGACAGTGATTTCAAAGACCCAAAGGTATGGTGAAGTATCTGAGGAACCCTAGAAAGAACATAAATGTGATGAGTGCTACTTTGGTTAAAATGACCAAAACAACAGGAAACTGACAATAGTTAGGTAAACTCGATGACGGTCAGATGAGTAAACCGATGATGGTCGTTGGACTGACGTTGGTCACTATGAAATTTGAAAAGATGGAGAAAAATGAATTTAGTGACTTAGATCAAATAAAAGACCAACCTAGAAACCTGAGTATGGCAATGATGAACCCTTACACACTCAAAAAGAGTTAGAATACACCAACTATGATTATGGAGTGTGAAAGGAAGAAAGGATGGAGAACACAACCTTACACCTCAAAACACAAATCAAGCAAAAAATAGCAAACACAAAATCCTATGTGGTTGATTTTATGTTCCAGCTTATGCCATTTAGGACTGACTTGTGAATAGAGCAGAGTTCTTGGTTTGATAAAAGGTGCCCTATGAAAAGCCAAGAACTAAGGATGGTTTCAGGTAAAGTTTTGGTGAGGGGGTCCTTTCTCTAAGATAATGAATGGACAGAGAAATCATTTTGGATCCCATTGTCAATCCTTTAATCGTGTGATCATTGAAAAATTCTTCCGAGTAGGATGTTGTTTAAGAAAATGTGTAAATTATTTTGTGTGGTTTGGTGTAGAGAAGAGAGTGTGCACTACGATTCAATTAGTCAACCATCAGTTGGGCATGACTTCCAGTGTATAGGTTTCCCTCAATTTAATGTGAGCTATAATGCAACATACCAAAATGAAATGTAAATGTTTTAAGCCCAAATCCATAATTAAGTTCGATGTAGAAAATAGAGAACATAAAGAGGAATGCTCTTTCACTAAATGTAATACAATAGAAAGGAAGATGTGTTCTTTTTAGAGCACCAAAAGCACAATTTATTTAGACAATAGAAATAAGGATAATGCTCAAAAGGAGAGAATTTAATGTGAATGCTTTCAAAATGAAATAGACACACAATAATTTCACCTAGGAATGAATCAATGCAAAATAACTCCAGATGGGTCCCACCGAGTGTGTGCCAAAATGTCTCACTTTGAATTGTTGTGTGATAAAACATATAAAGTAAATAGTTAAGAAGGAATACCTATTGTTACATTGGTCGAAAGTTGAGTGTGTGTGTTTCGATTTCCAATCTAGGCTGATTGTGTGAGCTTCCTTTTGGCTAGGAGGAACTACTTGTAATACAATTCAAGACCACAAGATATAATTAATAGCAAAATTTAGTGGACTACCTAGCGTGAGCTAGATCCAGGAAGTGTGATACTTCCTCGATGGTTGTTAATCTAGTGGTATGCAACTCAATATAAAATAACTAAACATGGAAATAAAAGAATCTAATGCTCGTGTTCGATTTATGTGTCTCGGACTACTATCCACGTCAATCCAATTAAATGCTTGATAACTAAACCGATAAAGGTACCGGGTCAAGTTACAAGTCAGCAAGTGGTCCGAGGGTCGTAGACGGGATCTGATAAGATTTGGTGAAGTTTGAGTTGGTTTTGGTGATAAGTAATATGTCCGGTCTAATGTTGTTTCACTAGGCACAAAGACCGATGTCAGTTAGGGTGACCGATGTCAGTACAGGTATGACTGATTCCAGTTACGGTATAACCAAAAATAGTTACTATGGGAAATGGAAGAATGTCAAAATGGGTGTCTAAGATCTCTCTATGTTTGTACAAAGAGTTGGGAAGGTATTTTGTTAGGTTGTAGGTGGGGTATCATGTTTGAGTTATGTTTTTGAGGTTTTGGGGAGGTTCTGGTGAAAGTTGACAGAAAACATAGTAACCGACATCGGTTGGGTGACCGATTCTAGTGAAGAGGGGAAACTAATGACGGATAAGATAACTGAGGTTAGTAGGGGAAATTTGGTGGTAATTAAATAAAAGGTAGATTTGGAATTCTCTGTGATTGCACAAAGGATGAAGGGAGGATGGTTGGGTTCATAATAATGTTAGGAAGACTCAAGAATGCATAGAGATCAAGTACGAAGAGCTAGAAGGTTGTGAGTGGTTGGATGGGTAGATTGGTAAGAAGGTGGGAATGGGGAATGTAGGAAATAATAAGATCCAATAACAAAAGATAATGAACTTACACTTTAAGCAAGTACCAAATGATGAAAATCAAATACACTTACTTGTATTTGTAGGTCTGGTAGGTGAAGGAAGGTAGTGGTTGATCCGTGAAGAAATATTTGGTCACATCTATGGAAAATCCTCTAGGAGTGCTCTTGTGAATATTATAATGCCTTTGGAGGAGTATCAAATGCTTTCTTGGGCCTATGGTTGAGTGTAATCCATCATTTAGATGATGAGAAGTCTCTGGTTTGTGCTTGAATGCAATAGATCTCTCAGAACTCAAAATGACCAAATTCAATAAAATGTTTCCAAAGGGTATAAAATGTGACCGATGATAGTCAAGGTGACCAACTTTGGTTGAGGGATAATTGACGTTGGTTAAGGCGAAAAATCTTAGGTTTTCCAAAAATTGGAAAATCTTTGCTATTTTCAGCGTGTTGTAATTGTCAATTCGAGTATGGAGTGAGGGTTAGCATTTAGATAAGCAGGAGTGTTGTTGGAGAAGGAATATGAATTTAATTTTAGGGTTTGAAAGAGTCCTAGTTGGTTAAGATAAGTAGAGACTTAGTCTTAGTTAATTAATAGACTAAGAATAAGTCCATGGTGAGGTGTAAATTAACTTAATTAAAGTAATTAAATTAATTAATAATGTGAGAATGAACATTAATTCAATTATAAGTAATTAAATTAATATGAATGCGGGGTAAGGGGTCATGGTTAGGTGAATACGTTACATTAGTTAAATAAAGGGGACCAAGGGGAGTGTGACCCAAATTTGGTGTCTACACCGACCTCCATTTATTTGGATCATAACTTATGTATAAAAGTTAAGTTTTAAAGCTTATTTGAGTAAGTTAGAGAGTAGGATGAATAGTACGACCTAGAGGGTTGTTTGAAGGAGGTGAAGAAGGTATTTGTGAGCTTGTTGAGAGGAAAATGAGGATGTGATTCTATTCTAGAGAGAGATTAGGTGATTGCGAGCTAGGGAAAATTTTCAAATCAATTTAAAAAAGTTCTTATGCATGAAGGATGGAGAGATGTTCTAAAAGAGATAAAATGAGAAGCTCGTGCTTCATTGATTCATCATCGGTTTTGCAACAAATCAAAGATGGAAAAAATTTTAGATGGATTTTGTTAGTGCTCAGTCATCTTGGGGGTTATAGCCTCCTTGCAAGGTTGGTGCTCTACTAAATATGGTGTTAGTGCTCCTTGTGGGTTTGATGCCCCTTGTTGATTTGGTGCTCAACTAAATTTGAAATAATGGCTATATAAAGTTTTGTTTCAAGTATTTTATTTCCCTTGAAGGTTTCCCACTTATATTTGGTGTAGTTATGTCACTTATTTCTCATAGTGCATGCTTATGTGGTTGATTTATCATTGCTAAATATATATGTTGTTGAATGATTTGAATGATTAATAGATGTGAATGTTTAATATAATGAAATTTTTAGTGGCTCACCGATTCACCCCCTCTCAATGAGTTTTCTTCCAACATTGTGAAAGTTTTGATCATTGTGGTTTCTTATGATGTGGGGAGTATCGATAGACAAAAATGCGAGATGAAAATGTTAAAAACAATTATCTAAAACTTTTAAGAAGTGGAGGCATGGATATGAGTGGATGACAACAAGTAGAAAATTCCACAAGCTAAAGATAAGTCTCTGTAAAGTCTTTAATCAAGAAAAATGAGGTGGGAGAGGTGGTATTGCACCAAATATAACCAAAATAAGGTAAAATTTTCCAAATCATTGGGGTGTCATAGAAAGGTACTGTGGAAAAACACAACATGTAGAGAGCATCATGGACATTAACAAGGTGGCATAGCTCTATGAAGTGGTACATGGAAAATACATGCTTCAAAGGCTCCACTCAATGATTCACCAGTGGTTTGTGGCTTCACAAAGTGATGTGTGGCCTCAGAATATGTCCATGGAAAAATGTATTGCACTATGTTGTGGGGGTTTTAATATTAAAAGGTAAATTATCTTAATGCAAACCTGAGCCAAGGACTAACGATCATGGAATTTAAAAATATATGTAATGTATGTTGATTCCCATAGGGGTTGACATTTGAAATTAAATGCAAGAGCGACCCAAATAATCACTCACCATGTATAAAACATGGTGATCTCATTAGAGATCGAATATACATGCAAATGCAAGTGAAAAACACTGAGAAAATTTGATAACAAAGAAGTGTGAATGCATGTGTGGAAATAGTGGGAGTGCTAGGTGAAACATATATTTTTATCAATAAAGATAAGTGATTTTTAGTGGGTTTTTTTACCTTATGGTTTTCCCACTTATATCTTATGTTCTTGTGTTGTGTTGTGTTCATTTAATTTCCTCTTTATGAATGTAATCTAATATCTAATCGATAATGTGATGTAATTCATATTAAATTGTTTAATCATAAACTATAATCCTTAGCTATTTATTTTGGTGGATATATAAATCTGTTGTATTATCTATCCCCACATTTCTTGACATGGTATCAGAGCTAAATGTTATTTTTTTGGAGGATAAACTTGTTTTTTAGGTACAAGTTCCTATGTACATCGATTGGAAGAAGATAACTTGAAGTTTCCAAAACCCGCAAAGGTATAAATTTGTGCTTTGTGGCCTTTTCATGATCTACAAGTGTAAAATTCCAATTCCTGTTATTTTGGAAGTTTTAAAAGGTTGAATTAAGTTTGGAAGATAAAAACCTTGTGTGTACTTTTTTCTTCCTTTTTGTAACCTTTAGAGTGATTGGATTTAGGTTTTTGGTCATCTCATCCTATTTGAATGTTTCACGACATATCTACTTGTTTTACATTTTTTTAGTATTTCGTAGCTTTTTATGTGTTCCACATCCTATTTACTTGTTATGAGGCATTTATAAGTGTTTCTACAACATTTTTGAATGTTTCAAATATTTATGCAGATTATCACGTCCTTTCTTAGTATTTTTAGTCATTTTTGACTTTCTCGATCTATCGTGGCCTTTTTATGAATTCCGTAGCTTTTCGTAGTCTTACGCGAATTTTTTGCAATATTGCATGGATTTGCATTTCCTTTTGTGTAATTGTTTAGTATTTCACGACTTGTTTTGCATGTTACATGAATTTTCTTAGTATTACAAAAACTATTTAGTCATGTGTGGCATTTTTTCTATGTGTGTGGATTTTCCTTAGTTTAGTAGCTTTATGCAATGTTGTGTAGAATTTTTAGTCTTGGGATACATTTTTGTTATGCACATATTTTCCTTAGTTTCATGGCTTTCTGCGGTGTTATGTGAATTTTTTTAGTCTTGTGCGGAATTTTTGTGTTTTGCATGGAGCTTTTTCCTTAGTTCTGTGAATCTCGATGTGTTGTGCATACGTTTTCTTTTTCTGCAGACTTTCATTATCCCATGACCTTTATCCTTTGTTCCGAGACTTTTCTTTTACTTTTGGAGCTTTTTTTGGTTGCATATTTTTCTAAAATCCTTTTTCTATGGATTTTTCCACTCGCATTCCTATGATCTATGGCTTCATCAAATTTCCATAGAACACTTATCCTTTGTTCTCGTGGCCTATGAAAATTTGGATTTTCTATAATTTTTTTCTAGTGCATTGCGGCCTCTCGCGGATAGTTTCTTGAGTTTTACTGACCTCGCTTTTTGGTTCCCATACATATTAAGAGCGTGTTTATTAAATTTATAAGTTTATTTATTTATTTTTAAATCCATTGAAGCTATCTTCTTCTATTCTGGATAACCGCAACTATTAAAAACCACATAACTCTTTTTTCAAATTTGACAAGTTTTTAAAATAAAATATGTCTAGTTCATCTAACATTTCTATAAATAAATCTCAACATGTAAATGGTTCTAATTATATTATTTGGAGAGTTAGGATTAAATATATTTTTATAACTATAAAGTCTGCGACATTTAGTTAGTGGTGTTGAAAAATGACCAACTGGAAGAAAAACTACAACTAATAACTTGAGTATCTTCTCCCAAAAATCCCAAGAGGCCATGTCTATTTTATTGCAAAGTATCAATTATGAGTTTTGTTGCATATTGGACATATGGAGTCTCTAGCTAATGCATGGATGTAATTGAAAAATATGGATGGGGGTATCTATCTCTCTAAGATAATTCAAGTAAATATGGAATCATTTACAATTCCAATGAAAGAATATAAAATATAGTTAATTGTATAAAAAAATTAAGAACATAAAGACTCAATTAGATGGCTGTGATTGTCAATTATTTCAAGATAAGTTATTACACTTTATCATTTAGATTAACATTCATGAAAAATTTAGAAATTACATTTCTATTTTGAATTCTAAATATAAAAATGAATATGATTTCCCTCATTTAGATACCTTGTCTTTATTACTTATTCAAGAAGAAAGATTCGTGGAGAAACTTGATTCAAAAGAGAATTCCTCTCAGACATTATTCTCCCAAAATCAAAAGTCCTTTAAAAATAAGAATAACAAAAATTCTAATCAGCAATCAAATTTTAAATCCAAGTTTAAACCTTGGAATAATAAAAAGTTTAAGGTCAAATTTGATGGAAAATGTATAAAATGTGGTAAATTTTTTCATAAAGAAGATGACTGATTCTCTAAAGTTAGTAAAGTTCACAATAATGATAGCAATAAGAACTTCAACGATAAAAAGAAGAAGAATAAAAATCAGAATCAATCAAAAACTAAACTAGTAATGTTGAGCAAATTATTCTCTTTATATTGCCCTTTCAGCCTCTAATGAGAATGAATGGATTCTAGATAGTGGTGCATCTAGGAATATGAAATATATTCATGAATTTTTAATGATGTTGTATAATTTTATGAGAATATATATAGGTGATTATTATTTCTTTAGGGTTGAATGTTGTGGTAGTGTTAAGTTAGAAAATGAAACTATTAGAAATGTTTTATTTGTTCCTAACTTAAAGAAGAACCTTTTATCTTGCTATAAACTATATAAAGAAAACTATTAAGTTTTGTTATTAAAAGATAAATAGTATGTGAAGAATGATCTTGATGTTATTGGCATTGGTTGTCAAAAGAATGACTTGCATATCTTTGAAGTATTTGTTTATGAATATTTCCTTTCTTTTTTTTCTTATTGCAATGACGTTCATTTGTGGCATGAAAGACTTGTACATGTGAAATTTAAGAGTTTGTATGAAATGTCTCACCTTAACCTTATTATAGGTATCCCTAAGTTTAAATTGGGTCATCAATCTTGTAAAAGTTTATTCCGTGGTAAGAAAAACATTGAATCATTTCACAAACATCAAGAGGCTAATTCCTCTAACTTACTTTAGTTAATCCATAGTGATGTAATAGGTCCTCTGGAAGTTCCTTATATTGGTATCACCTTGTATGTTGTTATCTTCATTGATGAATTTTAAGAATGAATTGGCCTTATTATATTAAGAAAAATCTGAAGTTTTGTCTAATTTTCAAGAGTTTAAATCCTTAGTTGACAATATGGATGATATGAAAATTAAGAGAATAAGAACTGATAATAGATTTGAATGTGTCAATAAGAATTTTAATGACTATTGTGTATCTTATGGAATTCAAGGGAATCGACAACTCCCTATTCTCCTCAACAAAATGATATAGCTGAAGGAAAGAATAAAAAATCATAAATGGTTAGGACCATGCTTCATGCTTACAAAGAATGTAAGTTTATGTGGGCTAAAGATATGAACACTACCATGTATATTATAAATAGAATTCCTACCAAATATTTGCATCAAACTTCACCTCATTAAGTTTGGACTAAAAACCTTGATATTTCTCATTTTAAGATATTTGGTAGTCCTGTTTCTCTTCTCATTCCTAAATTTAAGAGACAAAAATTGATCCTACCTATTATTCTTATACCTTTATTGGATATGGTATTCACACAAAAGGATTAAGAGTGTATGATCCAGTCAAACATGTGATTATAGAAAATAAGAATGTTCATGTTCTTGAGAAACCATTTTGATAATCCTCTTCTCTTCCCCTTCCGTATTACACGAGTCTGAATCTCTTCATTTTGATAATCATTCTTTAGATAATATGGAAACTGATTTCGAAGGGGATGGTTATCCTTCATTTAATATGATGGATGCTGATATTGAGGAGAGTTTTCTCAATATGTGTCTCAGTCTAGATCTCCTAAATGATCTCAAAATCTAGTTTCTAATTTTGAGCCTTCTAATCTAAGAAAGATGATCTTCTATCAACACAATTATTATGCCTTTTCAACTTTGTATGAGGTTGAACCTCAATATTTTGAAGAATTTAGCCTAGATAAAAGGTGGGTCAATGCTATGAAAGATGAATTAAATGCTTTAATAAAGAATAAAACTTGGGAATTATCCCCCCCTTCCTCATAAAATAAGTATTGTAGGATATACATGGTTGTACAAAATTAAGTATAACTCTACCTCAAGATTGAAAAATTTAAGGCATGATTATTTTCTAGAGGGTTTACTCAAAAACCTAGTTTAGATTATGTTGAAACCTTTGTTCCTATTACCAAAATGAGAACTGTTAGAATTCTTCTTTATCTAGTTTCTCAACATGGATGAGAGATTCACCAAATAGATGTTAAAAATATTTTTTAATGTTGAATTGAAATACAAAATTTACATGCATCAACCTAGAGGGTTTAAAGAACTTGGTAAGGAATTATGTGTGTGTAATCTTAAAAAATATTTGTATGATCTTAATCAAGCTCCTAGAGCTTGGTATGCTAATATAAATAACTTCTTTCAAGTTTTTGTAACTATTTTGATGATAATGATTTATTTGTAAAGTCTAAAATCAGTCACATTATCATTATCTTCTTATATGTTGATGATCTCTTTATCACTAGTATGATAAGAATCTAATTATTAGAATCAAAGAGAAATTAAATAAACATTTTGAAATGACTGATTTATGACTATTAAATAATTTCTCAAGCATGCTTATTTTTCAAAATCACAAATATATTGTTGCATCTCAAGAAAAATATATTCCTAACATTCTTATAAGATTTAATATGATTGATTGTAAGCATGTATCTATTTATATAGAAATTGGAATTAAATTAGATCTCAAATTTTCTTTTGATAAATTTAATTCTACTTTATATAGAAAAATTATTAGTAGTTTGATTTATTTAACTATCACCGGGCTGATATATCCTGTGTAGTTGGAACTGTTTCTATATTTATGCAGGATCCTTATGAGGACCATTGGAAAATGGAAAAAAATTCTAAGGTATATCAAAGGTACAATCAATTATGGTTTGTATTATGCTTCTTGTGATGATGTAATTTTATTTAGTTATTGTGATACTGATCATGTTATTGATATTGTGGATAGTAAATCTATTTCAGGGTATGTTTTCAAGCTAGGTACAGGTGGAATCAATTGAAGTAGCAAGAAGTAACCAAAAATATCTATCTCTTCTACTAGAGAAGAGTATAACAATGTTATAAGTAACAAAGGAAGCTATGTGGCTAGAAATACTATTAAATGAATGTCAAAGGAATTAATATTATTCTTTCTGAAAGCCAAAGTTACATTGCTCTTGTAAAAATATGGTTCAACATAAAAGAACAAAGAAAATTGACATTCATATGCACTTCATTCAGGAGAAATTTATAAATGGTGACATTGATCTCAAGTCTTGTTCTACAAATTTTTGTAAATTTTGTGCTACATTGGGAATTTCAGATTTTGGCTCAAATGGTCATGTGGATGACATTGATCTCCACCTATGAATCATAGGAGAAAGATTCAAATGATCATGTAGTCTTTTATTACCCTAACCATATCTAGGTGCATTGGCGGTTCTTTCGGACAATCCTGAATGCTCACCCAAAGCACACATAGCCACCAGGTCCATCCTTTGTTATTCCTACCAAGGTATTAGCATGGTTGTTTACCATGTTTATGACCAAGCCATTCAATCATGGTTAACCTTCAACATAGCAATTTGGAAACACATATAATAAGGAAACACTTAATCCATGTAAATAAAAACTAATATCAATTACACTATCAAATCACCATGATCATATCCATGAAATACCATTATCCAACCACAAGTATCCATCGAAAACCATAATTCAACACATAAAAAGCTGAATACATAATTAGTCATTACAAAAATGCATAGAACCATGCGTGCCATCATCAAACCCTAGATCTGCATTAAAACAACATAACTCTGCTATAACCTACACAATCTAAACTCTAAATATATAGCTTATGACCCCAAAAACAATGACATACATCATATATATAGGGGTGGGGAGTTTCCCTTAAACACCTATACACCTTCCTAATAATAGACGTTCTCATAAACTAGCCTACATCCTTTCTTTCTCAAAATAGCCATGCGTACAAATCTTGCAAGACTTTATAAATGTTGCTAATAATATACTATCCTAAATATATGCCTAGCTTTAATACTATTATTATATCTCTTACCATGTGGGTTCCTTAACTTGATCTGCATGTCCTTTATACAAATATATACTTTACTTGTATGACAAGTCATCATGTTTTTAGTCCTTTACTAGGTTGAAAATCAAACTCCATTTCTCCTATTTTTAGCCTTGGGTTGGAAAAAGGATAATTCCTTGTTCTGTGCACTTAGTCTTGCATGCTAACTTATCTAATATCTACACGTTCCCTCCTATGTACTACTCTAGCTCTACACGTGCATGCGTTACATTACACAATGACTCCATGGTGTTCTAATACTTTACAAATACCTCGACCAAAATTACCCCACACTAGGTATGTTGTCTGTCCTCAATAACACCAAATCAAAGAATATCCCACCAAAGAATGCATGACTCAAGAATGTCTCTGATGAATGAACTAATGAAAGAATATGGCTTGCACCAAAGAATCAAAGAATCAAAACTTCATGACTTTTTAGGTGGAAGGAGTCCTAGAAATTCCTTGTCTAAAATATTCTCTAACTCCCTCCACCCTTCCATCTCTTTATTTTCCTTAATTGACACATAATTAAAAATATTAGGGACCTCCATGGGAGTCAACTCATCAATATTCCCCTTCATTGTGTGATTAAATTCTCCAACTATTTAGTTGCTTCATCAAGTGCATTCATCCCGTGTGTGTAACTTTGGGGAAGAGTTCTTGTAACCTATCCTTGAGTGTGGCCTTTAGAGTGGTTATTAAATCCATCTTTTGCTCTACTTTAGCCATCATCTTTTCCCGATCACCCTATTATTTCTCATCTTGACTTGAATCTCTTTCAACTTTGCCTCATCATTTTTGGCAATCGTAGTCACCACTTGATCAAAATCTTGGAAATTATTGAAGAAAAATTTGGCCCTTCACATAGCCTCCTTAGCCTCCGTAGCTAGTGCCTCATCTTGCAAGATGTTCCTCTATTTTCTCCCTATCACATTTCTTCTATGCGGATAACTCTTGATTTTGGCATGGTACCCTTTCTTTTCTCATGAGAGAGAATCCATGCCAAGTACTCAAGTAGTATAATGCCATTTCATACTCTTCCTTTTCATTCATGACAAGGATTGATACGCATAAGTGACAATATTTACAATACACTCCACTAGTATGTGCGTTATGCCCTTCTCTTCCCTTAACTCCTACTTCAACTGCATAATTATTTCATCCTTTTCTTACATCTCCTTATACAATCTATTGATAACATTATCCTTATAAAAGATATTCACTCATACCTCGATGCCGGTTTGTTAAGTGCATTACAAGAGTGCTCATCGGTAATAAATTGCTTGTTGAACATGGGGAATGCCTCTCCTAGAGCTGATTTGATCTGATTTTATGATAACGATTATGTACTAATATAGAACTCAGGTTCCTCCATATATGATTGGTATGCCCATGAGGGCATTTTTATTGTGCATGGGAGGGCCTCATTCTTATCAAAGAATGACCAACAAAAGAGATATTTTGTGGCCACTAAGCTCGGTATCTCACACGTAGGACCTTTGTAGGATCATCAAAATACTACAACAAAGGGGTCCCAGGGGCATACCTTCATTTTATTCCCTTTCCTCAGGGTCCCCTTGGTACCTCCTACACAATATAGTAAAGTGCACTACTCACTTCCACCATGCATGTATCCTCTCATGTAGTTGTTTCTTTAGTTGTCTCTTCCTCCTCCTTACACTTGGCGTCACACTATTCTTCCACCTCTATGTCTCCACCTATGTTTTTATGAAGGGATCACCATGGAATTCTCCTCATCATTCCTCCTTGGCTATTCCTCTTAACACGTATCACTCTCCTCTTCATCTGTGTCCTCTACATGATGGATGACTAGAGGGCTTCGTAATATCTCTTCCCCACCTAAATTCTCTACGTCCTCTGTTTCCTCACTCAAAACCACTCAGGGTTTCTTCTTCACTCGTGAATTCTTCTTTGGACTTCACCTCTTTGGAAAATTCTTGGTTTCTTTGGATGTAATCACACTTAGCCCAGATTCCCGCACTTTGGTTGTTTCTTTTTTCCTTGCGTTTTGATTGAGGGTTGACCCCTCTTCTTCCTCGTCATCCTCTTCATCACCCTTTCCTTCTTATTATTATTCTTCATGAAAGGAGGAGTTTTATTGCATTTCCTTTTTGTACCCACTATTTTCTTTCCCTTACTTGGCCCTAGGAGTGTGAGATCTTCATCAACATACTTTCCATTGGCTAAATTAGACTTTAAGTAAATGTATACTTTAGCTACATCTTCATTACCTATTTTAAGGTCATGTAATTAATATTGATATCATCGATATCATTATTTCTAGATATGATATCTTTCCAAGGTAGAAATATTTCTTGTGAAACATGTGGTGATCAAAATCCACCTTGTACACATCGAACTTCAACTTTTGCACATTTGAAAACTTGTTTATTGATGCTTGGAAGTACCTCACTTTGTAAAGGAAAAGGAATTTTTCACCAAGGGATATTCCCTCCAGTATTCAAATAAAACCTCCTAAGGTAGAAGTGTTGATATACCAAAAATTCCACTTTCCCTTCCAAGACTAAGGGAAACTCACTTGGAATGTGTCACTCATGTTTGAATTCCTAGTGCATTTTCCTATACCATTTATCCACCCTTAACGTATAAGAATTGTTGATCCCGTCATATGTATACTCAATGAATTTATTTTTGAGGGACTTATCTTCTGGGGAAACTTCCACATATTGTCATTTGGTCCATCAGGTACACCAATTTGTGAAAAGAAGATCAAAAGAAGAATTACCTCCAAGTTATTTTGTCTTCTACATGTGCTTCTTCTATGATTCCCTCAATAATGAAGCCAACAAAGATTGTATTAAATTTTGTTATCCATCAATTTGGATCCATCTCTTATTTACTTGAGTCCATATTTCCTGCACTCTCAACTTACAAGTGACTCGATGCACAACGAATCTTACAACAGGTTCCGTGAGTTTAACAATGTCCATTGTGCAACCCCAAATTTGATACTTCAAGGAATTGGAAGTGATCTCCACTCCATAATCATCATCTAGACCAGTTTCTATTTCAGTGCTCAAACTACACAATCTAGTGACTCTCCCAATTAGTTGCGTGGTAAGGTGCATCCTCCTTCATGTGAAATAGAAATAGTAGTTGTGTACTTGTGACATCAATCATTGATAAAAGCACGTGAGTTTTCTAAATTAAGGAAACTCATAGAGTTGGAGAAATCCTACATTGTCTAATTCCCTATACCCCTTGTCATCATAAATATATTTTCCATCATAAGTCATCTCATTCACCTTCTATATTAACTCATTTTCTATTTTTCACTCATTTATATCTAAGTGATGATTGTAGTCACGACCTTGCACTTTCTTATGTGAGATTCCCATGTCTGCCCCATAATTATGCCCTCCGAGTAAAACATTTTGAGTACCATTCCTTCAAAGCATCCTTGACCTCAAGATTATTTACCTTTCCTTTCCTTTTCCTTTAGGTGAAATGGTGGGTGCCTTTCTCAGTGCCATTTCTTCAATCGCACAAAGATTTACTTCATAGCTTTAACTTTCGTGCCCTAAGTGCTCTCTCTATCTAAAAAACCTAAATCTAATGAACTCAAACCCTAACCTACAAAATTAAATCTTCCATGCCTTCCCCTTACTCTGACTTCCACCTTAAGGATCTCCTAAACTAGGTCATGTGCTTTCTCAATCTGCATTACTTGCTTCTTCCAATTCTCATGAAAATTCGTATAAGGTCACAAAACTTATCACTCTCAAATGCCTAATTTCTTCGCAAGGTAATGTGATTTTTTTTTCTTTGGTGCCCCTTTTATGGATTTTAAAATTTTTATTGTATTTATTACTACTCACCTACCACCATACAATGAATTTAAATATGTTTTTTCTTTTTCGTGCTTTAATCTATTTTTTTTTCAGCATGTTATAGTCATACCCTTCTAGCATACTACTACTACAGTGCGAGAAATCCTTGTGCGCACTCTTCTATGCCGCAACCCTTCTTCCTCTACACCATATACAAAGTAGCACATCCTACGATGCCTACCTCATGTTACACTTTGTATGGCCTCTTCCTCATCGGTATTTAATCTAAGCAATTTTTACTATCACCATTATTTTTAGTACTTGTAAAACCTTTTTATTTTTCTTGTGTGCACCCTTTAAACAACATCCCACCTTTCTACCATGGCACACACATCTACACAAAATTTATCACGCATGCAAACTTGGTTTAACCCACACTAAAATTATGCATGGTCCTTTGTGCATCATCTCAATAAATAGTGATCATATTTCTACATGCAAGCATGCTTATTACAACAAAACAAATAAAGAAAAGAAAACATAAAAGGAAATCTAATCTAAATTAAAATACTACCTTATTACAAAAACAAATAATCTTATGTATAATAGGGTTTCAACCTACTCCCATTAAAGTAACTAGGAAAAATGGTTCCATCTAGCACCTATAATTAACATGCATCTCCTTCAAGTATCTTTATTATCATAAAATTTCCTGTTGTTGCAAATCAAGAGCACCCTAGATGTTGATTAGATTTCTAGTTTGATTATCCTAAGCATCCAGGTGTGATTGCACAACATTGAATCCTCTCCCCAAGTGTGGGACTTGTAAAAATGGGAGAGGAATCTCCAGATTAAAGGCTGTTTCCTCAACTCCTCTGATCAGATTTATCACTTACAAATTGCAGAGGTTTATATTCCTAATTCCTACTCTAAATTTCAAAGGGGCAAAGATAGAGGATGCAAAAAACTAAAAATAATGCTAATAAGGTGATGCACCAAAGGAGTGGTGAGCATTTTTTACTTCTACAGATTGACAAAAATCATGGAAATGCAACAAAACATCATGCACAAACTGATGACATGTAATGAAAGATCAGAAAGGAAGCAAACAACATAAGCAGAGGATTGAAACTCATTCATAGAGCTTGCATTGTCATTTTAATATCAAAATACATGCATTACAACACCTGAGAGGAAAAAATAGGTTGCAGTTCTTAGAAAAGGTCTAATATTCCACCAAATCACTTCCAAGGTGAAAAAGGGAGCCTGCTATACACAAAAAATGTTCAACCCTTTGAAAATGAGCCAAATCTGGCTTTTACAGTGCAAGGGACGAGCCCAGGAGAGAGAAACATGGGAAAACATGGAAGGGATTCAACCATTGACCAAAACATGATCAAAACAGCATGGGCATCCTTACAGGCCCATGCCCTGAAATTTTTAGCCATGCTTGGAGAGAATGCGAGCCATTCTTCATTAAAAACGGTGGTTGAAACATTATTTCTGTCCATGACCACATGCCAAAGGTGTTTTTGATTTTATCTCTCCAAACTCCATCAAAATGCAAAAATGATATCAGAATCTTGTAGAGAATTTTACCAGATTTCCATTGATATAAAGAACGTGAAAAATTGAGATCTGGATTGAAAGATATGGCCATTTGAAGTTTTAGGGCAAAACAGGGCCAAATCGGATTGGCGGGTGAAAATTTGAAATTTTTCACCTTTTTTGCATTTGGGAAAAATTCCCAAAAAATCCCTATGCTCCGCCATTCTAGGTGCCATGTGGCACATTCTTTGATTAGGCGCGGGCCCTCTGTGCTTCATTTTCCATCGCTTTTCCCTTTGGAAAATTTTCCAAAAATCCCCGTCAAGCCGATGAGTTGAGGACACGTGGCATGTTCTGATTGGGCGCGGGATTTTCCTTTCTGAATTTTCCGTGGGCTGCTTTGACCATTTTCAACCTGGACACATGGCATCACCCCATTGGATGCGGGCTTACCCCTTATAATTTTACTTATGGGCTTTTCCTTTATTTTTTTGCCAGCACTTGACACGTGGCGAGATCCCATTGGCTCGCATCTTGGGGCGGGCTTTTTTTCCTTTGGGAAAATTTCCCAAATTCTCCCCACCTCCCACCATCAAACACATGGCAACACATTACTTGTTTGTGGGCCCTTGGGGAAAATATTTTCTTTTGTTCCAACACTTTGGGAAAAAATCCCAATTCCCTCCCATGCTCCGCAGCTCTCCACCCCGAGGGACATGTGTCAAACACTATTGATTGGCTGGGGTAGCGGGCCAAAAACTCCTTTGAAATTTGGCGAAACACTTCACCAAAAATCCAACTTCTCCTCCACCCTCCGAAACTCCATGCCATAGGACTCATGGCACAATATGATTGGGCGTGGACCTTCTCTCTAAAATTTTCCATACGCAACACTTAGCCAAATTTTTTAAATTTCTCCCCTGGACACATGGCATCATCTGATTCGTCGGCGGGCTTGCGGGGAAAAATATTCCTTTTGAAATTTTTCCAAAGCACTTGGTAAAAAACCAAGTTTTCCTCCGACCCCCGCCGCTTCCTTGGACACGTGGCGGCATCTCATTGGTTGTGGGCCTTTCAGGGGAAAATTTCCCACAAAAACTCCGTCGAGCCATAACTTCAAAAATACATGGAGTTAGGAGGAAAACTTTACCTTTCTGGAAAGCTGAGAGAGAGCTCTATCCAATGGTGTCATTTCCAGAAAGTTTTGAGTGCCTAAAAGTAAAAATTATGTCTGAGGTACAAGAGAGGGAAGAATGAAAGGATTTAGCCACAAAATGAGCAGGGGGGCACATTTTGGATAACAATTTTGGTGACTCAGAGGGTCATTTTCCTCTGGAAAAAATTACCGATTACAAGTAATCCATTGGGCATGGAGTCATCGAATTCTCTGTTTGATACCCCAACTAACTAGAACACTGCAAGGAGGAAGATGGAATATCACCTGATGGAGCAAGGCCTGCAAACACATCTCTAGGAACAACAAGCTTGTGCTAAAGC
Source organism: Taxus wallichiana var. yunnanensis (assembly GCA_018340775.1). Classification (NCBI taxonomy): domain Eukaryota; kingdom Viridiplantae; phylum Streptophyta; class Pinopsida; order Cupressales; family Taxaceae; genus Taxus; species Taxus wallichiana. The sequence continues at coordinate 691,593,462 of CM031241.1, forward strand.
ACTTAGGGAAAACAAACTAACCTACAGCAAAATAATGTGCACAATCACTTGGAGGAATGGAAACCTAAGCTAATATGTACAAGGTGGAGAGTTCCTTTCAATAACAATGCTTTAGATGGATTCCATTGACTAGAATCTGCAGTTCTTCGCCATCCAATGAAGACAATTGGAAAGCATTGCTATCCTTACACTTTGTGACCATGTATGGGCCACTCCAAATGGCATCAAATTTTGAATGCCTTCCCGATTTTGCTCTGTCTGCATCCCATTTTAACACTAGATCTCCAACTTGGAAGGATCTATTCTTGGCCTTTCTATCAAATGTCTTCTTTATCAAAGTCTGATCCTTCTCTATTGCTTGGGATGCTTGATTCCTGATTTCTTAGAGCTCCATCAATTCTGCATATCCGACTTCCATGGGCTCAAACTCCAAAAACTCTAGTTGTTTCATGAGTTCAATGTTGGCAACTCAAGTGACATGGGCAAAATTTCCTCTCTCCCATAAACAAGCTTAAACGGAGAGTTACCTATAGATCTCTTGGGAGTTATCATGTTAGCCCATAAGGCTGATTTCAACTTAGTATGCCAAGACCTCTGATTTTCATCAAGAGTCCTCCTAATGATCCTTAACAAGTTCTTGTTTGTAGACTCAGCCTAGCCATTACCCTGAGGGTAATAGTTTGATGAAGTACTTAGGTAGATCCCATTCTTGACAGCCCATTCAGTCACCTTGGACCCAATGAATGCCAATGCATTATCTGATATTATTGTAGTAGGTATGCCAAATCTGGTTGCTATTCCCTCATAGAAATCTAGGATGCTAGATTCATTTGCTTCCTTGAGTGCTACTGCTTCAGTCCACTTAGTGAAATAATCTGTTCTTTGTTAGAATCCATTTGTGCCCTTGGCTTGAATTGGGATTAATGACTCCAATGAAGTCTAAACCCCATTGCATGAATGGTTGGTCAACTAAAATTGGATGCAATGGAAGGGCAGCTAGCCTCTCTTTACCTATGAAGAATGCACAATTCTTGCACCTCTTGATCCATGCATAACAATCATTGAAAATCTTGGGCCAATAATAGCCAGCCCTCATGATCTTTAGAGCTATCAATCTTGGTGAAAAATGACCACCAGTTGGTCCACCATGGAACTCTTCCAACACCCTATGAATCTGATTTGTACCAATGCATCTCAGTAGTACTCCATTCACATCTCTTTTGAACAAAACACCATCAACAAGGGCATATGGGACAGCCTGCAATCTGAAGTGTCTTCTTTTGGTCTTGTTCATCTCTGGAGGGCATAGGCCTGTGCTTAGGAAGTGCATTATACCTTGGCTCTAGCAAGGAGTGGGGACACCATTATTTTCTTCTTGAGTGCTTCCTTTCTCATGGCTGTCTTACAACGCCAAAACAACCTCCTTCTCATTGCATGCTTCCTTTTATTTGCTCAAAATTAGCTGCTCACACAATCCTTTTCCTCTGACCATCTTGGTGACTTTTATCTCTATTTCATACTCCATGACATGAGTAATCCAACCTGCCATTTTTTCATTCAAGTCTTTGTTGAGGAGGAAGTCCTTAACTCCCACATGAGAAACCAGCAATTGGACCTTATTGTTTGAAACTAAATGCTTGAATTTCTTCAAGCTCCTGATTACTACAAGAACATGCTTCTCAATGAAATAATATCTCACCTCATAGTCCTCTAGGATTTGGCTGAAGAAAGCAATTGGCTACTCATCATTGTCTTTGTTCTGCTGTACCAAAATTGTAGAAATAGTATCATCACCCCCAAATGCATAGAGGATGAAATCCTTGGAGAAATCTAGGTTGATGAGAGTTGGTGCTTGAGAGATGGCTTCTTTGATTGCTTCAAAACTTTCCTTGCCTTCTGCTATCCATTTGAAAGCCATGCTTTTCTTTAACATCTTGGTGATAGGCTTGACTAGGGCTGCAAAATTTGGGACAAACCTCCGAAATTTTTTTATTCTCCCAAGAAACTTTGAAGGGAATTCTTATGGCTTGCAATGGTAGTGCTCTTATAGCTTTAAATATTTACTGGATCAATTGCTAATCCTTCTTTGGAGACAATGTGGCCAAGGATCTTTCCTTCATGGGCTAGAAAATACATTTTTAGGATTCAAGGATACCCCAAATCTTCTCGCACCTTTGGAACACTTGTCTCAAATGAAAGAGGTGTTATAGCATTTTTGAAAACAAGTGATATCATCAAGATAGATTAGTACAATGTTGTTAATCAAACCTTTGAATGCCATGTCCATTGCTCTTTGGAAAGTAGCTCCAGCGTTGGACAGCCCAAATGGCATTTTCTTGTATGCATAAGTTCCCCATTTGGTTGTAAAGGATGTCTTGAACTGATCTTCTTCCTTCACCATAATCTGATTATACCCTGAATAGCCATCAAGTAATGAAAACCTCTTAGAGCCAGCAACAACTTGCAAAATTTTCTCCATAGAAGGAAGTGGATAATGATCCTTGAGAGATGCTCTATTCAAATCTCTGAAGTCAACACACAATCTGATTTCTTCACTTTTCTTTCTTACTGGAACCAAGTTGGCTACCCAACTAGAATGCTTGATAGGGAATATGATTCTTGATTCTATCAACTTATTCAATTCTTTTCTCATGAGAGGCTCCATGTGGGGGTTGACTGGCCTTTGTTTTTTCCTGATGGGTTTAGTACTTGGATGCAATTCAATGGTATGCTGAGATAACTCAGGATTGAAACCTTTCAAATATTCATAGCTCCAAGCAAACACATCAGGGAATTCTTGACAAAGCTGGATGAACTCATACATTTCTTGCTCAGTTGTCATCTTACCAATTTGGAGTGATTTGCCTCCTTCTACCAAGATGGACATTGAATCTTCTCCCTTGACTTGGATGTTTTCTTTCTCCTTCCTAAACTAATCATTAGGATTGAAAATGGACTCCAAAGTAATAAGCCCCTTTGGTAGCTTGTTGGTTCTCAGCTGCACCACTTGGTCACCATACTGCTGCTCTAACTTTCCCTGATTTTTAGCTGAGAACTTAGCCTCTTCTTGCAAGAAATGGATGATTTGCTGATCATTTTCAAACACTTGCCAACTTACATTGTTGTCTGGCACTGAAGGCCTCACAATCACATGGATGTTTGGCTATACCTTGTCTTTTTGAATGCTTTCAACAACGTCAAAGGCTTCCCCAACTACTGCAAGCCTGTCAGCAGCTTGGTTCTCTTTTCTAGGAATGGATTTTATGCCAAAACCCTCAAAATCTTCAATGAGGTCCCACACCCTGTTCTTGTAGCATTTGAGTAGATCATTCTTGACAACATGCTGCCCCTTAACTTGGTTGACAATCAACTCACTATCACCAAAGAATTGCAAGTTCTTTATTCCTCTCTTGATTGACCAATGCAATCCTTGTATCAAAGCTTCATATTCAGCAGTGTTATTAGAGCATGCAAACTGAAATCTAAAAGCTGAATAATACTTAACTCCTTGTGGTGAAACAAGCATAGCTCCCCCTCCTGCACCTTGTCTACTCCTTGACCCATCAAAAAACAACTGCCATACCTCATTGTCATCCTTGTGGTCTGGCTTGGTGATGCTAGGAATAGGCTGATTTTCTTCATGCATGCAATAGACTCCTAACTTAGATTCTTCTATTTCTTGATAAGGATCAAAAGCATGCACCTTGTTTGCCCATTCATCAAGAGTTAGATCTAGGATACTTCCAACCTTGGTGTCAGCTTCATCAGTGCTTGGATAATCTTCTTGATCAAACATTGAACAATTGGTATTGATTTGGCTTGGAGTGTAAGGCTCAATGTGAAAGTTTGCAATAGGTTCAGATCTAATTGTGGCCTTGGTTCCATATCTCATTCTAAACAACATGTGTGACCAATCAACGATAAGTAACCTCTTATCTTGGCTGTGAAATCCCTTGAACAACATAGGGAAAAGAGCGGTGGAAGGTCTATTATTGAGACATCTTGCAAAACAACAACGTTGGGGTAGGCATGCAAGGTAAGACTCAAGTTTTTTATCACTCCAACTGTTGTTACTGCTGTCCCATCCAATTTCACTACCCCCTTGGATATGACTTCATACTGAATTCCCAACTGATCAGCTATTTGCTTGGGCATTATTGAACTACTTGCCCCAAAATCAATCATGCAATTGTGTACTAATTGATTTCCAATGATCAATAAAACATAGAATGGATGGGGATTCAAAATTTTACCTTGTTGTCCTCCATGATTCCCCTCCTGCTGGGTAGCATTTTTGAGCACCTTCTCTTGCATTTGGACCTCTGATTCGAAGTTGACCAGTCCTTAATGGCAGCTTGTAGCAAATATCTTTGGCCTGGGATAGATAGTGATTCCCACATTGATATGTTTACATTTGTCTTCTTCATCTGATCAATGATATTGAATGGAGATGAAGTATCCCTTTGCTGTCCCTTGGCCTGCACATTCATTCCTTGCACATGGGTAGCAGCAATTGGCATTTGAGTTGGCTTAGGAGTTGTTTTGGGCAGTCCTTGCGTGTTTGGGATTGAATTTTGTTTGCCAATAAATTGTGGAGTGATAGAAGATTGAGGATTGCTTGGGACTAATGGCTGTTCTTCACTAAAATTTCTCCTCTTTGACCTTGTGTTGGCTACAAAACTTTGGGAAACCATTTGATTCATGCCACAAAAATCTTCTGCCTACCAGTTTACAAGTGTGGTATCATTTGGAGCTGACTGCTGCTGGAATGTTTCTTGACTACCCTCACCCTCCACACCAGTTGTTATCACCATTAATGCTTGATTCAAGGCACCATTGAAGCACATGGATTGGTTATGAGGTTCATTACATGGGAAACACCAATCATACTCTTGAACTATATTGTTTTGTACTGGCACTAATGCTTTAGAGGTAGATGTAGCATTGGGATTATAGGGATGAAATGGTCTATTGGTAGGAGGCCTTGCTTGATTTAGATTTACAGCTGGATTGGGTGGTCTTTGGGGTTGATATGGCTACCTGTTAGGTTGAGCTTGAGGCTGGAAGGGAGGTCTAAAACCTTGGGCTTGCTACCTCTTGAGTGTAACCAGCTCATTACCTAAATTTTGCAGCTGCTTCATGACTTCTTGAAGTTCATTTGAGGCACTAGAAGATGAAGTAGAAGCTTCACTTGAATTCTAGTTTCTAGGAGTGGGGATAGGAGCTAAATTAGGCATTTGATTAGTGTTTGGGCTCTCTAAACTTGGAAACAATGGCATTGGAGGCCTAGGAGCTAGCTTGCCAGCTTGAATCAAACAATTTTCAGCTCTAATGGCAATGCTATAAGCAATGGGGATAGTTGTGCCTCCCATGGATTGAATTAACATAGAAATATCAAAATTTAAAGCTTTGAGGTAATAAAGAAAAGCACCTTCTACTATTGGCCTGACCACCACTGGAATTCTCTCCCAAGTCCTTTGAAATCTGAAGTTAAAATCAGTCAGCTACTCATTGGGAGCTCTCTTGATGGTTGTCAGCTGCTCTAAAAGGGACAAGTTGTCTCCTTTTTCTCCAAACTGCTCATGGAGGGCTATGCATAGCTGGTTCCAATTTTGAATAGAACCTGAGGCAAGACTCCTGAACCATTGCAAATATTTCCCTTTGAATGAAGATGCCAACAGTTTGACAGCAACTTACATCTCATTGATCTCATGGATTACACAAATGTTAGCAATATCCTTGACATGATCACCAGGAGTAGTCTGATTCTCTCCAGTAAAGTATGGGATGTTCTTCAATGCTGCAACTAGAATTGGATTTTGTGCATTGAGAGCAAGTGGGCTGCTACCAGTGAAATTGACATAGGGGTTGTTTTGTGCCATTCTAATTGGCCTCAAAACCCTTGTTGATTGAATGAAAGGCCTACCAGGTGGAGGAGTTGAAAGGGTTCTGTTTGGTGGAGATGGAGACCTTTGAATCCTCATCTATCTTTTCCTTCTTCTTGGAGATAACTACAGATACTCAAAAACACTTCTTATTCTCCAACTCTTGACCTTGTGGTGATTCTTCTCATGAGTTTTTCAGGCCTGCACTTCTAAAACGAGTTGATTCTTCTTCCTTGGAGTCACCAGATGTGTAATTTAGGGATCTTTTAAACAAGAATCTTACAACAAATGAACATCATTTTTTTTGCAATGAAGATGAAGACCTCTAAGGTCCCACCAGGCATGCCAAAACTATTGTTACAAATTAGCAGCACCCCTGGATGTTGATCAGATTTCTAGTTTGATCATCCTAAGCATCTAGTGTGATTGCACAACATTGAATCCTCTCCCCAAGTGTGGGACTTGTAAAAATGGAAGAGGAATCTCTAGATTAGAGGTTGGTTCCTCAACTCCTCTGATCAGATTTATCACTTACAAGTTGCAGAGGTTTATATTCCTAATTCCTACTCTAAATTTCAAAGGGGCAAAGATAGAGGATGCAAAAAACTAAAACTAATGCTAATAAGGTGATGCACTAAAGGAGTGGTGAGCATTTTTTACTTCTATGAGATTGAAAAAAATAATGGAAATGCAACAAAACATCATGCACAAACTGATGACATGTAATGAAAGATCGAAAGGAAGCAAACAACATAAGCGAGAGGATTGAAACTCATTCACAGAGCTTGCATTGTCATTTTAATATCAAAATACATGCATTACAACACATGAGAGGAAAAAAATAGGTCACAGTTCTTAGAAAAGGTCTAATATTCCAGAAAATCACTTCCAAGGTGAAAAAAGGGAGCCTACTATACACAAAAATGTTCAACCACTTTGAAAAAGTGAGCCAAATCGCTTTTACATTGCAAGGGACGAGCCCAGGAGAGAGAAACATGGGAAAACATGGAAGGGATTCAATCATTAACCAAAACATGATCAAAACAGCATGGGAATCCTTACAAGCCCATGCCTTGACATTTTTAGCCATGCTAGGAGAGAATGCGAGCCATTCTTCATTAAAAACGGTGGTTGAAACGTCATTTCTGTCCATGACCACATGCCAGAGGCGTTTTTGATTTTATCTCTCTAAACTCCATCAAAATGCAAAAATGACCTCATAATCTTGTAGATAATTTTACCAGCTTTCCATTGATATAAAGAACGTGAAAAATTGAGCTCTGGATCGAAAGATATGGCCGTTTGAAGTTTTAGGGAAAAATAGGGCCAAATCGGATTGGCGGGTGAAAATTTGAATTTTTTCACCTTTTTTGCATTTGGGAAAAATTCCCAAAAAATCCCCATGCTCCGCCATTCCAGGTGCCATGTGGCACATTTGATTAGGCACGGGCCCTATGCGCTTCATTTTCCATTGCTTTGCCCTTTGGAAAATTTTCCAAAAATTCCCCGTCAGGCTGATGAGTTGAAGACACGTGGCACATTTTGATTGGGTGCGGGATTTTCCTTTCTGAATTTTCTCATGGGGATACTTTGACCATTTTCGACCTGGACACATGGCATCACCCCATTGGATGTGGGCTTGCCCCTTCTAATTTTACTTGTGGGCTTTTCCTTGATTTTTGCCAAGACCTGACACGTGGCGAGATCCCATTGGCTCGCATCTTGGGGGCGGGCTTTTTTCCTTTGAAAAATTCCTTCATTTTTCCTTTGGGAAAATTTCCCAAATTCTCCCCACCTCCCACCAGTCCGAAACACGTGGTAACACATTACTGGCTGTGGACCCTTGGGGAAAATATTTTCTTTTGTGCCAACACTTTGGGAAAAAATCCCAATTCCTCCGCGCTCCACACTCGACCCCACAGGGACACGTGTCGAAACATGATTGATTGGCAGGGGCAGTGGGCTAAAACTCCTTTGAAATTTGGTGAAACACTTCACCAAAAATCCAACTTCTCCTCCACCCTCCAAAACTCCATGCCATAGGACACGTGGCGCAATATGATTGGGCACAGACCTTCCCTCTAAAATTTTCCATGCGCAACACTTAGCAAATTTTTTCAAATTTCTCCCCTGAACACGTGGCATCATCTGGTTCGTCGGCGGGCTGCTGGGGAAAAATATTCCTTTTGAAATTTTTCCAAAGCACTTGGTAAAAACCAAGTTTTCCTCCAACTCCTACCGCTTCCTTGGACACGTGGAGGCGTCTCATTGGTATTGGGCCTTTCAGGAAAATTTCCCACAAAAACTCCACCAAGCCATAACTTCAAAAATACATGGAGTTAGGAGGAAAAATTTACCTTTCTGGAAATCTGAGAGAGAGCTCTATCCAATGGTGTCATTTCTAGAAAGTTTTGAGTGCCTAAAAAGTAAAAATTATGTCTGAGGCACAAGAGAGGGAAGAATGAAAGGAGTTAGCCACAAAATGAGCGGGTGCACATTTTGGATAACAGTCCCAACTAGCGCAACTTTAATTTCCTGGGTGGCATGTAAAATTGGAGTCATACGGAAGGAATATATTACGTTTTTCAATTTTTTCTTGATTTTCCTGTCATGCCAAGCATTCTATCTCGCTTTTTCCATTTTCTAGCTCCAACGTGAAATGGCACACCACTCATCTAATTGTATTAGTTTCTCAATGCACTCCTCCACAATATTTTCATTAGATAATCCACCTACACATGAAATACGTAGGGATGGTAGTAAAAAATACATTGGTAGTACAAATTTCTTGCCAAACACCAACTAAAAGGGTGTGGCCTTGTTCAACCTTTTATACGTGGTCCTATAAGCCCAAAGGATAGCCAATACTTTATTATCCCAGTCCTTCCTTCCAACATCATAGATCTTCATAAGAGTTTTACCAAATATATTGTTAAAATCTTCAGTAGTGCAATTAGCTTGAGGGTGATAAGGAGTGGTTTTATGGAGTGCCACCATAAAATCTGCTAACAAAATTATTATTGTATCATTCAAAAAGCAGGTTCCTCTATCACTTGTCGATCTTAGAGGGAATCCATACCATTGATTATATTTTCCCAAAGAAACTTGGTTACCATAGCTCTTGTGTAATAATTTGTAAGAGCATCCTCTTCCCACATTTTCAAATAATTAGTGCATTTAATGATGCATCGCACCCCAATCCTACACATAGGTGGTGTAATAGGTCATATTAAATCAACAACCTATTTTTCAAAAGATTCCTTACTCGCTATAGTTTGTAAAGGAATTTCATCCATACTTCCCCATTTTCCAAAGTGTTGGTAGTGATCACATGCTTTGACATAAGCCTTGGTATCCTTATCCAATGTTTCTCATTATAAACCTTCTAGATGGATCTTGTGTATGGTCACATCCCCTACATAATGTCCTCTGAAATACCTTGATGATCTTCCTCTATAATAGCCTCACACTCATGTTCAAGAAAACAACGATTGCCTGACCTCTTTGTGACCTATTTTATAAAAATATCCTCCAATGAATTCATAAGGCACAAATTGAATAGCAAGTTTCTTCTTCTCTAACATTTTCATCCCTTGTGGCACAAGTATAGTATGCAAGAGAATACGGCTATGTCCTCCAAATCTCTGGTGTGTGATTCAACTTGAATAACTATGCATCGGGAATAATGTATTCAATATTGTGCACACCCTCCAAAGAGTTGATCCTAGATAAGTGATCAAGTCCTAGATTATTCTTTCATGGCTTTAGAACAATCTGTAAATAAAACTCTTGAAACAAGAGTATCCACCGAAAGATGCACCCTTTCGAACATGTTTTTTGACCAAGTATTTTAATTCCATATGATTTGTATAAAATATGAATAGGTTGGAAAAAAATTACTTCTGAAACTTATGAATCACAAAAATCATAGAAAATGCATTGCATTCTATTGTAGTATAATTTTTCTGTGCAGATGTCAACTTCCCGCTTGTAAAGCATATAGGATGATTAAAATTCCCTTCTTCAAGTTACACTAGGAATGTGCCAATAACCATGCCAGAGGCATTAACATGTACATGAGAGGGTTTCTTTTAGGAAGGAAAGTGCAAAATATTAGGAATATTTAGTCTTTCCTTCAATGTCTCAAACACCTATTAGTGCGCATCACTCCAATAGATCTTTCCTTTAGCCTTGAGAAATTCCTCTAGGGGTGCAAATATCTTCACATACCCCTTGATGAATTTTCAATAGTAACTTATATGCCTCAAGAATCCACGCACCTCACTTTGGCTAGTAGGTTATTCCAGGCCCAAAATCACTATTGTTTTCACCAGATCTACCAATAGTCCATCCTCGTAAATGATGTGCGCAAGAAAATTTCCAAAGGGTATAACAAAGATACACTTTTTAATGTTTAGAGAGATCCTTAACTACCTAGATCTCTTAAACATGATCCTTATATTATCATAGTGATCCTTAACTAGTCCATAACTAGTCCAATCATCTAAATAAATCTGTAAGAACTTGTGGATAAATTCGTGAAACACATGCACAACTATGCATGAGAATACTATGGGAACATTTTTCAATCCAAAGGGCATCACTTTATATGTAAAAATCCCTCACTTAGTGGTGAAATTGGTCTTTTCCTGGTCCTCCCCTACAATGCACACTTCGTGATAGCTTGAGAACCCATCTGTGAAAGAATAGATTTCACACCCTGAAAGTCCCTCAAGGATTTCCTATGTGAATGGTGTGGGAAAAGGATCTATGACACATGAGGAATTAAGGTACCTATAATCTATAAAGATCCTGATCCTCCCATCCTTCTTTATGCTAATAACCATAGGGCTAACTCAATCAAACTCTTCAATTATTTCAGTAATGCCGACTTAAACATTTTTGGATCTCCTCTCTTCACCTTCACGCCTAAGTTTGGATTCATCCTATACAACGTATTCCAAATAGGATGTGCACCTTCTTTTAGCTTAAAATCCATCTCTCCTAATGAAGGATGCACACCTTTCAACTCATGACAACCTCTTAGAAACAAGTCTTGAAATTCACACTAGAGCTCATTGATATTTGCTACCTCTTTTTATGAGAAGTAATCCCCAATGATGTCCTTCTTAGGTGCATCCTCGGTATGAATGTTATCTTCTTTATCTTCATGGAAACATGGTACACACGTGCCTTCTCATCCACAAAGTCCATTACTTCACACACAACCTTAGTATGACTAACATCCATTTTTTTACTTCTTCATCATCAATAAGGTATACTAGCTTCCTTTTTATTTTTCTTTCCGGTCCACAACCCATTTACATCTCTTTTATCTCAAACATGTTTCCTCATGTTTGAGAATCATGTTCCTCAAGTAATTGTAACATGATATCCTCTACTTTTGCACTATCCCTTAGTGTGATATGCTTCATAATCTACAAAGCCCCATGTACATGCATATTATTAGAAAAATAGTCAAAGGTAAGAACAATACCTTCAGTCATCTCACGTTAGATTGTAGTCACCATTTTCAAATCAACATTAACATACCATGCACACACACATCTGCACAGAGTGGAATAGAAATTATGAACCCAAAGTGATGGTGGTAAATCCTCTAGACCTTGTGCACACTTTCCCTCACAGTTATGGAAGTGTACTAAGGTAGGAGTTTTCATGTTATACTCATATATAAGTGCTAGTACATTGTTCTTAATAAAAGCGATGGACAAGGTGATTTTTATATCTCGCTTGACCCTATAGGTTATCTGTGTTTGTTTCCTACCAACACATTACTATCTCATGCAAGGTATAGACCAACATTTTCCTTCTATCACCTTCATTCACCCGATGATTCTCCATAGCATGTAAAAATGTATTAGGCTTCCATTCACCGGTATACCTTGGTAACTATACTATCTGTGCCGAAATCCTAACACTTTGCATGAATTGATCATTATGGTGACTCTTCTCTTCATCCCACACCTAACCATATCATACGTTCCATTAGCCCAACTATCAAAAGCAACACTTATAGCGTCACTAAAAAAATTCACATCTTCCCACATAAATAATCCTTCCTTAGATGGTTTTACATTTTTAGGGTTGTGCACTATTTGTACATAAATATTGTTAATATATTCCTTGCTCAAAGGCTCAATGTATGTTGCAAAATTTTCCTCATCTATTGGTATGATTACATGCTCATCCTTGTTCTCAAAACTGATGTACCTCTTTTTGAAGCATATGTCAACATTGTTGGCATAACCTCAAGAGACTTCTAAGTAAATTTGGGAAGTTATCTGTCTCACAAGATCTAATACCTCAAAATCCCCAATAAACTTGGCTCCTTAAATGGTAATTAAAACATCCTTTAATACCCCAATAGGCATAGCTCTTGTCTTATTCACCATATACATCACATTGGAAGATGGATGTAATGTTGGTCTCCCCATCTAGTTCCATGCATCTAGAGTCAAGATATTCACCTCAAAACACATGTCAATTATAATGTTGCTCACAAGCTAGCTATCAATCATAACATCTAGTGTGATATCCTTGTCATATTCGTGGTTATATGGTGGTAAATTTGTATGGAGGATCTATCACTCATGCTTAAATCCTATACGTGGTATCTTTTCACAAAACTATTTTCCTAAGACTTTGGGATGATATTCCCCTTCCTAAATATATTACATACCTCCTTCACATCATCTATTTATTTATGTGGAATCTCAACATTCTTTGCATGCTCTCTCTCACATGCCTGCTCCTTCAAGAATTGAATTTCTCCTTATAGATCTCTGATTACCCCTATAGTATCCTGATAGACCTCCTTATAATGAGAAACTTATGGATACACGACATGTATAAAGTCCTCTCTCTGATGAGTGGTTTTCCTTAAGTGATCTCATGCACGCATTTTTCTGCGTGCATGGTTATTAACATGGGATGTAAATATGGATCGGGCTTTTTGGCATCCATTGGTCGGTTTTTTCATGTTGTACCTTGATCATTCATTTGATTTTGTCTTTATTTATCTTACACATATGATCATATCGGCTAGGAAATCCTTAACCTTATGTTGCTTTCCACAATATGTGCATACCATATTTTGGAGACATTAAGTGGTAATGAATCGGGTACCCACATGTGTAACATGTTATATGTCTAAATCTTCCTTTACCTATGCGACATCTACTTCTATAATCTCTATTGAATCCACATCCTCCATTGTTACGTTCTTCATTAGAATGGGATTCATGTACACAGAGCTGCTTTACCACTATGGTTTGTTGTAATCTAGTCTCTCATGCCTCATGAATTTTATCTATCAGGTCATAAATCCTTGGTATCATGGGTGTGTGTGTCACAAATATTGCAATATCTGAGATACATTCTTCATCATTTTGCACTACAATAGGGGATAACTTTGGACACCATAGTTCTTGTGGAAAATATCATAAGATTGTAACAACATGCATACTCTCCTATGTGGATAATTATCCTTCATATGTCCCTTAAATTCATAATCAGTGCACCATAAACAATTATGCATCTCATACGATGAATTAAAAGAGATATTCTCCAATTTCTTAGCCATACCTGATATCTCAGTGCCTCAAAAATGGGATTATTCCAATATCAACATTTCCAGCTTCCTTTACATGTAGATATGCCTTGAAGGCCTCGCGCAGGACCTAGATATGTCTTGTGTGATAAGGCTGATATAAATAGAGTCAACTATCCTCCAAAAAACCATTGTGTGTGTTGAATTAGATGGAATTTATAAGACATTTTAGAAAAGAGGGTTTTAAAATGTGTGTCATACTCCCCAATGCTTTCAAATAAGCTCTTCTTAATGTCCTTAAGTGAGTTAATGCTTTATTGTTCAAACTATAGAATGTGTAACTTAACCAAAATGTTGTGCGCAAAGCATCATAGTCCACCATAATATTGCGTGGATCATAATTTTTGTACCAATTATGTGTGCAACCTTAAAGTGTAGTGGAAAAATGACTTTCCTTTCTATCGGGGGTTGTAATTCCTTTATTGCACCATAATAGTTCACACTTGTGCATGTGCTCTAACACATCCTCCAAACCTCTATACTATGATAAGTGAAGATACATCTCGAAGTAGACTAAGGTGTATGCTACTATGGTTGTTGAGGTGGTGTCTGATGAGGTTGGTTCAGTGGTGGATATGGACCATGCCCTAGGATAGGACCAAACCTAGATCTAGATCCCCACTAGGATTTAATCCATATGGTGGTTGACCGATCCTCCCGAGCCTTTACGCACCGCCTACTATGATTGGTGGTCTCATCGAAAAAATTTCTTATTTCCCATTTATAATACTTGAAATGGACACCTACTTTATGTGCTACCACAACACCTACAAAATTACTTCCAATGGTCTATATGCCAATACTCGCCCTATTAACATTCCTGTAAATGATCCCCCAAGAGTATCCCAAACATTGACGCTTGCTCCGTGGCCATGCACGTGTTCCTAATATTCTTCCCTTCCTAAACTGAAAGTAAACTTATTCTACCTCTATCTCCTTCCCTACGTAGAGATGATGTCTATTTTCCTTCACTACACTACCATTCAAAAAGTACATCTAGATATGGAACACCTTACGTAAGGGCTAGGTAACTAGGATGGTTCATATGCATAGCCATGGTTCTTATTATTTCCTCGATGCACTCTCATCCGAGTAAATGGGGTCTCCCTACTATGCTTTCAAAATCTTGGGAGGACATAATACTACATCTTATCATATTCCATGAGGGTATCAAAGCATTCATGATTCATCATTCCTCTTGAAAACAATTTTACCTCAACTTCCCTCTATCACACTTCATTATACTTGAACAGTCTTTCCTCTCTCTTCCTTTCTTCTACCAAAGTGCCACAACCATCCTTATCCACACCTGTTACTTCCCTGTGCATGTTGAGGATTTAGCTAGCCATAGGTAACCTTTCCAATCCCAACTCTATCATCAAGATCTTGATAGCTAAAGGTAGCACTTGAAAATAAGATCCCCTTGGCTCATGCAAGAAGCAAAACTCAGCTTCCTTGGGAAAGAATACATGGAAATTGCATACTCCAAAGTATAATTGCATAGTACACCTTCCCACCAATGATCCTCAACTCTATTCCATATCTCAGTAAAATCAAACATGGTCTGATAGTCTTCCTCCATCCAAGATCTCATTCCTAGGGAGATTTTTTTTTGATGCGTAAGCTACTAACCAATGATACAAATCTACTGGAAAGAAATTGAAGAATGTCTCATACATAGAATAATACATATTATCCTCCACCCACTTTCACACATTAAACTCAGTTCTAGTGCTATATCTTTGTGAAAATAAGTGTTGACCATATTCTACCAAGCTTTCAATACACTCCAAAGACTATCTATATGCCATCTACATGAAACATCCTAGTAGATAAATTGAAAAGAGGTCCTGAAAATGAAACCAAAATGTACCCTTTTATTACCCCAACTAGAGCTATGCGTTGGCACATCATTCAAAAATACTTTGAACACTCACCCAATGTGCACACAACCAATAGGTCCCTCTTTTGTTATGCCTACCAAGGTATTAACATGCATGTTTACCATGTTTATGACCAAAAAATTCAATCATGATTAACCTTGATATAGGAATTTGGAAACACATATAATAAGGAAACACTTAATCCATGTAAACAAAAACTAATATCAATTGCACTATCAAATCACCATGATCAGATCCATGAACTACCATTATCCAACTAGAAGTATCCATCACAAACCATAATTTAACACATAATAGAGCTGAATACATAATCAATCATTACAATAATGTGGAGAACCATGTGCACCACCATCAAACCCTAGATTTACATCAAAACAACATAACTCTACTCCAACATGCATATTTTGCAATCTAAATATCTAGCTTATGATCCCTTAGAAAAATGACATACATCATATATATAGGGGTGGGAAATTTCCCTTCACCACCTATGCACCTTCCTAACAATAGGCGTCTTAATAAAATAGCCTACATGCCTTCTTTCTCAAAATAGCCATGCGTATAAATCTTGCATGCCTTTATAGATGTAGCTAATAATAGACTATCCTCAACGAGATACCATGATTTAACACTATTATTAGATCTCTCTCCATGTGGGTGTTTTAACTTGATTTGTATGTGATTTTATAAATATAGATTTTACTTAGGTACAAGTCATCATGATTTTTAGTCCTTTTCTTGGTTGGTACCCAAACTCCACTTTTCCTATTTTTAACATTGGGTCGGAAAATGGATAACTCCTTATTTTTTGCACTCGGTCCCATGTGATACCATGTTTAATATCTACGTGTGCCCTCCTACGCACTACTTTAGTTCTACATGTGCATGATTTCCTCTATGCACTGACTCTGTACTGTTCCAATACTTGGAAAATCCCTAGCCAAGATCATGTGAATGAAATTGATCTTCACCTCTAAATCATATGAGCATGTTTTGTTTGAGATTTATCCTTTCATAGTTTACCTTGAGGAAAAATAAAGAGGAATGAACATGTTTTGCATGGTTTTTACAATGCCACCTATTTACAAATGCCAAACCTTATTAGCCTAATTGTGTAATTTGAAATATCCCTATATTGTTTCCATTTTGTTTGAGTAAATTATCACTTTATGTGATTTACTTGTAATACCCAATGAAACTTTA
This sequence comes from Taxus wallichiana var. yunnanensis, assembly GCA_018340775.1. Taxonomy (NCBI): domain Eukaryota; kingdom Viridiplantae; phylum Streptophyta; class Pinopsida; order Cupressales; family Taxaceae; genus Taxus; species Taxus wallichiana. The sequence goes on from CM031241.1 coordinate 691,610,087, forward strand.
GATATGAGAGTTTTTAACTACATAATCTTATGCAAGACTTTATAGGTAATCACCTTATCTTGAAAATTATGATTTTTCTTGTGTATCACGTGTTTTTAATTTTAAAAAACCCCAGAACATTATGTAGTGTACCAAAAAAAGTTGGGGTGATAATGTCAAGTGGGGATACCTCTTTGGGAGGACCACCACTTTACTCCCCATATTATTTTAAATTTAATTTATTAAACTTTATTATGTCAGTCTTCCACATTTAAGAGTGAAATGATGCGACTGATTCACTGTGATCCCTCTCGGGATTGGACCAATGTATACATTGGTACCCTATTGATACATAACTATGAACATATCAGTTTGGTAAGATCATGGGGATCAACATATTGATGATCTTTGTATTGAACAATTGTAAAACTATTACGTGAGACCGAGGAGTGAAGTGGAAGTGTTGGGTAAAAGTTGTATATGAGATTATTAATACAATTAGTGCTTTACTCGAGTGGGATTTTTTTCCTCAAGGTTTCCCCACTATAAATTTTGTGTTCCTATCTCTTTACTTTATTGTTATTTACTTTTTGTTCATGATCAGTAATGTGTAGTATAAATATATAAATCTATGTTTAATCACTGTAATTCATAATCTATAATCTTTTGAAATTATATTGTGGATTTATAAATGGTTTATTATACATTCCTTATACATCTTGACATGGTATCAGAGCTGGTGATTATGCTTGTGCAGATCTAGATATGGATTTTTTTGATTTACAGGGTGAAAAAACTTGAAGTTTTTCAGATTTGCAAAACTTAAATTGTTCCACCATGAACTTCAAGTGAAACAACTTCAAAATTTAAAATTTTTCCACCAAATATTATGAATATTGGTTGAATTGTTGATTAGATATGGCTTATACATTTTGTTGTGCTTAGATATGTGTTTCTGTGAACTTTTCTAGTTATTCCTAGTTCTTCACATTCTTTTGTAGTTTTAAAAATATATTTCGTACTCTGTATAGCCATTATATAGCTATGTGGCTTATTTAAAATAAGCTATTTTATTTTGGGATTGTTTTTTTAGGTGGATTTCAAATTTCCACTCCTTTTTGGATTATTCTGTGGGTTTTAGGTCCGTACTTTGATTTTCCTTAGAAAAGTGATGGAATTGCGACACTTGTCCTCACCGAATCATAGAATTTGCACCATATGATTTGATTTGATTTAATTGCATAAGGAGGAGTGGAACCAAAATTATTTTTATTTTGGATCATTTCGGTGACTTCACATCCACCTAGAGCCATCTCTCAAAATTTTGGCAAAATCTTTGTGAAGTGTTCTCCTCATTCAGTAGATTGTTGTCATGTGGTGAATTTTTATTTTTATTTCTCTCTGTCTTCCATTTTTGTGTCTAGCTTTGGTTGGTTTGGGGATGGGGCATTTTTCTTTCCCCATTGTCCATTCTGAAAGTGCTAACCAATAATAAAGCTCCATATGGTTTTTTTGTGTCATATTTTTAGTATTTTTTATCTTTGCGAAGTTTAAGCCAATCATAAAGATCCATGTAGCTTTGTCATGCCAAAGTTTTAATTGAATCCTTTTTTAGTTGTGAAGTATGAATCAATAAGGTTGTTCCATGCTCTTCGTAAATTCTATCTTTCATTTTGTTTCTAACTCATGAAAAATATGATCCAATAGAAAAGCTCTAAGTCTTTTCTTATTTCACATTGTTAGTCACTTATTAATCATGTCAGTGGATAACCAATAAGATTAAGCCACTATTTTTTTATTTTAAGACTTTTTCAGTTACGAACACATAGAATGTGTCCACATTCTTTCAATTTCTGTCATTCCTTTGTTATAACCATGTCAGAGTGTGAAAAAGTGACTCAATAAGTTGTCAACACATGTGCATGGTTTAATAATGTATTTTTACTATTAATTATCTTCAGACTTGTATATTGCAACGCAAAGTGCCATTTAATTGCTAAGCACCACATTTATATTACTTTTCACAAGTGTCAAACCTGGTTATATATATTTTCCACGCGGTTCTTTGTTTGTTCACCAAATATTTTGGTTGAATTTTCAACCCTGTTACGAACCTAATAAGTTATTTGTTTTAATTAAATTCCAGGGACTTCACATCCACATGAGGGATCTACTTTAGAATTTTCCATAACGCTGACACGTGTCTTTGTTGATTTCTTTGATCTTTGACGTGTATCGCTGCCTACTTCAGTTAAGTTTCATTTTTTTTTGTTTGGTTGCTGTTAAGTAGCTTGTTTGAGCTCGATTAGTGTTGGTCTATCCATATATCTACCCACCCGATAGATTTTTGGACCAACGGTGTGCGTGGCATAGCCCCTCTTTGAGTCGGCAAAGTGAAACTAGTTTATTGTTATCCTACCGGTAGGAATGCATGCAAGTCTCACAATATTCTACCTTCGGGGTTGGGATCTCATCCCAAAGGTAGAGGTATTTCCAACTATAAAAGAAGGGAAAGGAATGAGGTGGGGAGATAGGAAAGATCAAGGGAGAAAAGAAATGAATTCCAAAGCGAGAAGGTCGAAAGGTCTATGATTTGGGTTGGTAGTAAACAGAGCCGAACCTACTTGCATAGACGAATAAAGCAATACTGATGAATAAATGACAAAAAAGTAGAGATAGTTTCAATAGAATAAACACATTAATCTGACATAAGAGAGATTAATTGCTTGTAACGCGCATATTCAAAGCAAAGTCTTAATATTTGTATTACTATTTTCTTCTGTTACAAAATCTCAAAGTCTTTTCTTCTTACTTCTATTTTTCATCTGAAAAATATTCCCCTTTGAATACAACAAGTATTCAAGTATTTATAGAAGAAGAGAAGAAAAGAAGGCAAAAACAAACCAACCACTTAATTACAAAATATCTAAAAGTCATTTGTTGACTTTTGGCAACTTGGTGGATGACATCATCCCATGGTGCAACATGGATGATGTCATCATTTGTGTCAACATACTTTTAGATATTTACAAAAAGAAGATTGAGAGGAAGGAGACTATTCATCGTCGTCCCGCGGCTGAAAGGGGGTATCCTGCTTCTGCTGCTGCTCAGGAGAGGTGATGTGGAACTGGGCCCGATATTCCATGAACTTACTGATCATGGGCTGAAGTTGATCCTGGGAAGGATCCTTGTGATGATCAGCGATAGCCTCGCAAGTTTCCGCACATCTGTGATATTTTACTCGGGAGCTTGGAATATTTGTTTTTGCCTCTATCGGGTACCCTATGAAGTCATGACAGGCCAATAGATTATTGATGGATTTGGCGTCGAAAGTGACTTCTGGTCCCAGCCCTTGCGAAATGATCTCCTTGAAGATCCGAATAGTTTCATATGCCTTTCTCAAGGTGAAAGAAGGAGTGAACAAGCCCAGAGACATTCTCAGGACAATTTGCTCCATTTGATGCATTGCATCTAGGGCTTCCTCCTTGAATTTTCAATCTTTTCTAGGACAAACTCCAGCTGATCAACCCGGTAGTCCAGAGTAGAAAGAATTTTATTGAGGGCTCTAGGGTGGTAAAGACACCGAACTTGACTAGATCTTGGTAGACAGTCGAGCATTTTCTGGAAGGTCTCATGCTGCATACAGCATGGTTTAGTTCTTTGGAGATAGGTCCTACAATCACCTAGAGCTCTTTGTTCGCCCGACTGATATTCTGATACAATTCGGTGAACTTGATGATTACTCCCTCACTTTATTTGAGGATTTGGCTTCTCCAGGCGGAAACTGCCATACTTTTCTCACTGATTTTTGTGTATTAATTTATCTTATCCTAGCTCAGAGGCTCAGGAGTTTCGGCGGCAGTTGTCGGAGGTGCACTGCCCATTTTCTGCAAGGCGTGGAGAAGATGTTTATTTTGCTCCTTTAATAGCCTCTTTTCTTCCTTTACTTCTTGGAGCTTCTTGCAAAGGGCGTCAATGCAGATAGGGCCTCTCCCTGAAAGATTTTTGAAGACATCCCCATTGTGACTTGGGTCACTATATAATCTATCGGAGACAGATCCTTTTTATCCTTTAAAGGATTGGGATACGCTATCTCCATTACTCTCTCTCCTGACGCACTCTGATAGAAGTGGGTTATAGGTTTTTGCTTCTTGGCCCCCTTTATGGGATGACAAAGAAGTCCATCGATGCGATGGGAACTTTCCTCTTTTATTGGCTTAGGTCTTTGAGAGATCCATCTTTGGACTTATGAGAGAGGGACCAAAAGTAGAAAAGGGAGCAGCTTTAGTAGTAGAGGAAAGTGCGTTGAGACACTAGGTGGCGGCATTGAGAGGAGGCCGAGAAAGTGCTCACGGGAGGAAAGATCTCGTAGGGGAGGTAGACATGGAAATGGAAGGGAGCCGAGAGATGAGGGAAGAAATGGTGGAGGACAGCTCCGTGAGAGAAGAGAAGATGGATGACGAGGAAGGGGGAATAGTAGAAGATGGGGAGAGGATACGACCAAAGGAATGGTCGCTTGGGTCATGCAAAGAGGGAAGGAGGTGAGGGAGAAGGGATAGAAGGGACCTAAATAGTTGTAGTAGTGGCAAAACCACCTGTGTGGATGTGCCCATCGAACATCTTCGAGCTGCTACTTTCTCGGGGAAGCCAGAGTTACAACTTGTTCTCGTGTGGCGGAAGGGGGACTCTCAGGAGCCTCTTCTTGGGCAGAGCTTGACTCGCCCTCTTTGTCTTTGCCTCTGCCCTTTGGCAGATGTTTTGGCCTGGAAGGTGCGTTTCCCAATGGAGATGTGGTGAAATCTACCCCGAGGTAGATGAGGCCATTCATCCTGCACTAGTGCTCTGTTCTCCGCAGAGTTTCTTTGACCCTTTCTTCAATGGTCTAGGGTGCTTTAGTTTTGTCAATTACAATGCATGACTAGTTGTCCCCATCCGTGTCAAGATATACCTGATCAACTTCTTGATCAGTAGTTTGATAACCTTTTGGGACAATGGCTACTGCTGTACTGAATGATTTCGGCCAAAGCCAAGCGGGAGTGATCCTTTCTTCTGAGCTCGACCTCATGATATAGGTCGATATAAATGTCCTCAATCTATGGAATGTGGATTGGATCGAGTTTGGCCCTAGGAAGGAAATTTCTTGGATTGAAAGTGGGCCTCGCCAAGTTGTGCTTCATATTGAGCGGTTCTAGCTCTGCAAACATTTCCCAGGCTTTGTGGTGGGAAAGACAAGTGTACCTGCCCACTATGAGGGGGAAAGGAGTTCCACCCTTCTTTCTCTTCAAACACTTTTCGTGGTAGGTTATGAGCTGTTTGGATAGCTCCAACAGGATCAGCTTAGGGCTGGCATATCTTGGCAATTTTGTGGGTTCCCCAAGAAGTTGGCTGCCCTAAGATAGGTGAAGGTGGGAAATTTCGTGAATAAGGCCCCCACTTCTCTGTTGCTACAACAATTCTCTTTGTCATTCGAGTGAGTCATGTTTGGCCTCTAAAGGTAGACGATGCCATAGAAGAAAGCATCGTTAATCTTTGAAAACTGTGAAATACTATTTCCAGCTTCAGCTCTAGGTAGTATTCATATATTTTTACTTAGGGCCAAACCCCGCATAAGCTCAATGTTGGATAATCCCTCTCAGAGGCTGCAAAGCATAAACTACATAGGAGTTCATGCGAGAACCTCCCCATTTTGGTGAGTTGTTAAAGCTGCTCGGATATAGTGCCGCTTATGATCTCTGCCCATTTGAAGCATTGATGCAGGCGTTCTTGTTCATTGTCTCCGTACACAGCATCCATTTATGAAAGTAATGGGTGTCAGAAAGCCCAAATACTCTACTTAGGAACGTGATGGTATCACTTAGTTCCTCGGAGAAATCACTACGGTGAATAACCTGTGGCCATCTGGTTACCACCTTCTTGTTCTTTAGGTACACCTCATTCATCAGTTGCATGCACTGGTCTTCATTGTCCTCCCAAGCCTTGGTGCAGTCTTCTTGGCTTACGGCCACAAAGTGCCGGTGGTGAGGAATGCCAAGCATAATTTTGAAGTGTCGGGTAGTGAGGTTGATCATGACCTCGCCCTTCTCATTTTGGACACACCTCATGTCTTTGTTGTAGCAGTGGGCCACTACCATCATGAATTCATTGTTTATTGCCTTGGGGATCCCCGAGGAAAAATGTAGGCCACTTTGCCTGCCGGTTTGTCCATTCGAGGACTTCGAAAAATTAGAAAATTTTGAAAAGTGTTACTTTATTTTTCATGTTACGTGGTTCATTGGACTCATTGCGATCGTCTTATTTTTGTGATCGTTTCGGTCTTCGTTTTGTTTCGTGATTTTCGGGCAGAACTCTTCCCAGCCGGGCTTTAAAACGTGTTAAAATACATTAAAATAATTAATTAATATTTAATTAATTAATTGCTCCTTGTTTGATTAAATTAATTTTTAAAAAATCACTTAAGGAGTATTTAATTAAATAAATATAAATTAAAGTTCATTCGACAAGTTTTAGTGCCGAGGGAAGTAAGCTTTTGTTTCAATTTCTAGGGTTGGCTTCCCGAACCAGTTTCCACTTTCCTGGCAATTTCCTTCAAATTTCCCACACGTGGGTTTTCTCTCTGCCAATTGCCAAATCATGGATTGGCAAACGGGCATAAAATTCCCCAATTTCCCACATGGGGAAATTAGACGGGGATTGCCAACCCATTTTTCCATTCCGTTGGCAATTGTCATTGCTTTCCCCATTTCCCCTGGCACTTAAGCCACTACCGGGAAGAGAGGAAGTTGATTAATTCTCGTAACTTCCTCCATCAAACCCATTGGAAAAATTCATGCGAGAAGCTTTCAATTTTCTTTTTCTTGAAGAAGACATAATATTTTGTCGGCATTATGCAAGAGAAACTAACACCATTGTGAAGAAGAAAATACAAGAAAGTTTTGGTTTTGTTTCCAAGCTCACGCATTGCATAAGAAGAAAATAAAAAAGTAACAAAGAAAGGAAGGACAACAATCTCCCACGCATGGAGAAGGGAGAGAGAACAGTTTCAAAGAAGGCAAGCCACCCACCCATGAGAAATTCCACACATTAAAAGGACAGTTTTAATATTAAAAAAAACAAAGGAAATTTTGTTTTGTTTTAAATACACGTGGGAGGAATAGAAAAGTTTCCATGCACTGTCCACGACCACGCATTGAGCGAAAGAAGAAGAAGAAAAGAAAATTAAAGAAATAAACCTACACCCGAGCCCAAGATTCATTCTCCATGCATGCGAAAGGAGAAGCTCAGCGCACGCAAAACTAGAGGAAAGAAATGAACTTACGTGCCGGGAACAGATTAAACACGGTTCAAAAAGGAAGAAAAAAGGCGCCGGGATAGACAAGACAGATCCCACGCATCGAAGGAGAAGAACACCGAAAGCTTTCCATGCATGCAAAGGATGAGAATGCGAAAGCAATTTTAAATCCCGAGGCGAGCACTTTCCAAATAATGAGGAGCACCTCCAATGATGCCTGAATGTTTCACACCAAATTTTATCGACCATCTTCATAGGAGTTTCAATGATCCACAGACTAGCCGCAAATTCGGTGGGCTGCTATGCATGCATGGCACTTAGTACAAATGGAGTTGGAGTCTCTTCTAGATGGCAGAACCACTGCCCTTTCACTTTGGTGCAAGGTCCACTAGGGACGGACACACACACGGTCTAGGAATGTTGAATGTTATTCATCTTGTTCAATATCAGCACTATTATGGTGCACTTGCTTAAGAAACTTGCTCTGAAAGCTACGGGCAATCCTATAATAAATGCAATGCAATAGTATTTGACATTATGGCACAGATCAATCGATGATGTTCTTGAGTATGGATCGCACACTTTATTCGTATGCTTCCTAAACTTTTCCCTAAACCACGAATGCTTGTTTGCGCTCCATCAAATGCTGCAACAGATGAATTGCTACAGTGTGTTCTGGATCGTGGATTCATTGATGGTGAAATGAAGGTCTATCGCCTTGATGTGGCGAGGGTGGGTGTGGATTCTCAAAATCGTGTTTGCACGAGCGATATCGATGGAGCGTATAACTGAAATTCTCCTAGGAAAGTGCCGTGAGGAAGTAGTTGGCTATATGCAGCAGCTACAGGGAAGAAGAAGTCAGTTTCAACGAATTTGCAGGGATTGGATAAGACAAATAGAGCTTGTATTTTGTCTAAAAGACCACGTAAGGAGGACAGATCTCCACGCAGGCCCAAGCACAAGAAGATTCCACGCGTGAAGAGAGAGAGAGAGAGCACCAGGTAGAAGCAAAAAAACGATAATTTAAAAATGGAGATTGTGGATTGTTGTATTGGGATACCCGTATATTTCACGGATCTTGAGCGTAGGGCGATTCTGGATGTAGCATGCAAGTTTGTGTCACCACTTTCAAAAGGGCGAGCTTAAGGTTTTGGCTCATGCTTTTGACAGAATCTCTCGGAGGAAGAGATTTTGAGGCCCCTCCCTCTTTAGGCATTTTGTGGCAATTTTCAAGCGGTATATATATTGACGTGCCTTCTAATGTTCGTAGCCATCACAGAGGCCGAGAACTTCTGCGAGAAATTGAAGAAGGTTTTAAATGCCAATCGGAGGTGCCACTTAATATTGAGTGCCTAATCGATTAAGTGATAAGCGGTGAGAGTGTTACTAGGAGACTGATGAAATTTATTACAAAGATTCTCTAATGAGACCTTACTTGTTTCTGATGTAACTCGTGGGAAGAGAATCTCATAGAGGTGGAGTGCATTTCATATCGAATATTCATGAAGCACAATTTTCTTTGAATTATATGAAGCATCTTCAACGAGTCACTAAGTTGGCGAGGCATCCGAGAAACCCGAGGGGATGCATGGCAAAAATCTTTGGGAAGAGGAGATAGGATGGCACTAGAAGATCAATGAGGGATGATAATCGGATGTCAATGCGACCCACCGAAGAACCATGGGAAAGTATGTTTGAAAAAATGAATTGTTTTTGTGACTTGTTATATTCTACATTTTCATCGGCCTTCAGAAAGAATGCATAATGCATATGGATGGATCTGGGGCCCTGATGAAGCTTATAGTTTAATTGCTAAAAGCTGCAACAAATGAAAGTCACAAGTAGCAAACATAATGCAGCTGTAAGCTTATCCTTATTCTGAACTCAGATCCATGGCAGCTGCAGGAAACAAATATTCACTGCCGTGTACAATGGCTTGGGAGAAAACATTCAAAGCTTCATCTGACCAGAGACTAGTTGCTGAAATGGGGGCATTGAAATCAAGTGAAAGTGAATCAGCTTTTGGATTGGTAGGAGGTTCAAGTGCAGCTAACAGTGAAGATTGTTTGGATGCTACAGGAGATTCAAAGGTAGTGGCAGTCATACTTCCATCATTTCAAACAAGGAAAATGTTATTTTTGGTGATTATTGGTGATGTTAAGTGAATCAATAAAAGATAGGTTATCTGTGCAGTGAGATGGAAGAGTCAGGTTATTCAATTTGTAGAAAGTGTTTGCAAAACTAGACAATGTTTTCGACTTCATCAAATCAGATGTATGGTGCAAATAACTGGTTATATTTATTCATGGGGTGTTGTTAAAGCCATGTTTTGTAATACCATTGGAGGTGAATTGCAATTTTGGCTCTTGGAGATCTTCTCAATGGCGAAAGACCAGAAGCTGGATTCTGATAAACCAAGGTGGCGTAACGACTACGGTCTCGCGACAAATGAATAATTCACCATGGAAAGGTACTCGGAGCATGTGGATGAATTGCTCAAGTTTCAAGCTCAGCACGCTCTTGTCATTTGGAGGATTGCAGAGCACAGTCAATGAGTTCATTCCCATACGATCGGGATAGGCGGACTCTTGGCCCAATGGATAAGGCACTGATCCTAGGTGTCTTGATCTGGGTGGCACATTGCTGACTAGGATGTCTACGTGTGCATACAAGTCATTTAAGTGGGGTCCACATGTACCCATTTTCTTTTATTTATGTATTTTTCCTTAAATGACCTTTTAACTTAAGTGGTTTCTATTTTTAGTCACTTTTTAAAAGTTGGTTGAAAAAGTCAAAGTCACTTAAGTGCCCTATTTAATGTGCATTTAAAACCCTAACTACTTTGTAACCAACTTTTGGGTTATAAAAGGAAGTGAGGGGCTCATTTGTAAGGGTGACTTTGAGAGAGGAGAAGAAAATACTTTTGTGCAAGCTTTGTTTCAAGAAGAAACTTTGTGTTCTTTTGTGAAAAACATTTTGGAGTTAATGGAATAAGAACTTTGTGTCTCATTCATTGTCTCTTGTAACATTTGGTGTTCTTATGTTCATTAGATGTTAGGTGTTTGAATCTTGCATGCAAATATTATCTTTGATCTTATTGTCAACATTAGTAATCAGTTGTTCTAGTTCACAGTGATCAAGCTCTGATTATCTACTTGCTCATGTGTGTTCCCTTTTACATGTTCTTGTTTAACTAACTCAAACTCCGTTTTATTTGTGTTGGTTATTCATCTTTCCTCTTCATGCAATATTAGGCTCTGTTTTTACCTAACTCTTGCATGTTCTTTCAGTTCATTCCATTCCACTCCTTTCCTTCTTTCTATTCCATTTCCTTCATTCACTTTTCTTCCATTGATGTTCCAAAACACCCCCCACATACAATTTTGAATGTACAGATGTAAATACAGTTTTTGGTTTTCAATAAAGGCAGCCTCACCTTCATTGAGGAGGGACTTCGTTCCCACACTGTTGCATGTCATTTGCATGCGTGCAAATCCATATGCTAATAGTTTTTGGACTCCGCTGGGGATTCAGAAATCGTTAACCAGTGCTTGGTTAAATCTTTATGACTATCCCCTCTGCACAAGCTCGTTCTTGGCCGAACCTTGTGCCCGAAAGATTTCGAGGAGACATTGCTTGCCAACCTTTGAATAGTAGCTTGGGAAAACCGTGAAAGCTTGCAGCAATTTGTGGCTATTGATAGAGCCATTGACAGAGAAATCTACATCGAAGACCTTAGAAGAAGAGCACCCGCACTTGTGGCCAGAAGACCTCTTGGGCACGTGTTGATAGTTGTTCACCGACGCGGTCCTCTTCCACCCAGGTAATAAGTTGTATGACTATTACAGGTAACCCACCTATCTTGCAACCAAATCTTGTTTTTGCAAGATACTCAAGAAGACATATCATCAGATTTGAGGCAAGCTATTTGGGAAAAGCACACAAGTAACCATCATTTTCATCTCGCCACATCAGTACTAGATAACGAAGAAGAGAAAGCCGCGAGAGTTGTTAGAGTTATTCAGGCGCAAATAGCTCAAGAAAGAGAGCAAAGAGAAAAGGCTAGAGCTGGTCGGAACACGCCAGTGATCTCTTCACCATAAATATTCCAAACTGGAAGGAAAGAGGTTTACGCGAGGAGAAAAAGCTAAAGGTCGATCTGACCCCACTTTTGACTTTCAAGGAAAATTTGGTTTCAAGTTATCTCCTCCCAAGAAGAACACACCTCGTAGATCTGCAAGCCTTGCATCAAGTCCTGAAAGAGCAAGCAAGGAAGGAATCACTACCAGTCAAGCACTTGTCCTTGCTCACATTGTTTTACCTTCGCATACCACCTTTTCTCCAATGGCAGCCAATGTACCATGGGGAAATGCCATAGGCCCATTGGCCTTACCTGCTCGACATGAACTCCCACGAGGATCAAGAAAGATTCTTCCCAAGTTCGACGGAGATGGGAAGACGTCACCAGATGATCATATTTCTACCTTCTTATTGCATGTGTTGTTTTTTCGGTAGAATATGAAGATGTTGCTATTCGTCTCTTCATCGAGACATTGCATGATATTGCTGCAGATTGGTTTCATCATCTACCCAATGGATGTATTACAAGTTGGGATGATATGAAAACTAAGTTTGAAAATCGATTCAAAATGGCGGAAGATGAACATGCTCTTCTTGCCCAACTATCTCAGGCAAAGAAAGAGCCTACAAAACCCATGAGGAATTTCGTGGCCAAATTCAACAAGATGGTAAACAAAGTTCCCACCGGGATTCGTCCCAACCTTGATGGACAAAAATGTTTCTTTATTAACGCACAACAACCAGAAGTGTGCTATCAGCTAAGAAGGGCCAGGGTGGCTACTTTGGAACTTGCTCAATCTTTGGCCATAGAAATTGAAGATGACTTAATCATGGCAGGAAAATTCAAGAAAAATTCCCTCAAAGGAAAGAGTCAAGAAACTCCCAACGTTTCAGAAACTATACTCACTAAGTTGGCTAATGATGTGCTAGCTTTGAAGAAGCAAGTTGCTCAAAGTAGTAAACCTGCTCCTTACAAAGACATCCCATGAAAAGGATACGTTCCCAACAAAGCCAAGATTACAGGTGCTCCAACAAGGCTTGCTATTGAAGCGGCTCCATGACTAATTCCAAATGTGATGTCATTGAAGAAAGTGATGATGAGATTGAAGTCATCGAGGTTGATGAGGAAGAGCCTGATTCTGAGACATCTGAACCTGCAGTTGAAGATCCTGAGGAAGAAAGTAATAATCATTTCTTTGAGTACCGTTCCGATGAGGAAGACGGATATGAAGAAATTATAGAAGATATGAATAGTCAATCCTTCGTTGTCTTCACACGCTCTCAGAAAAAGGACCAAGATACCACTAAGGTGGGAGATAAAGAGGTTTCCAAGGAAACTCTCAAAGAATCCAAGATAAAGGAGGCTCCTAAAGAGTCCAGAGATACTGAGGTTTCAAAGGTCAAGACTATCTTAAAGAAAGGAGAGCCTTTGTTAGATCAATCAGTTAGTAAACCAACTACGAAGAAAACTTCTTCTTCCACATCCGTATCAACCAAGCCCGAGACCAAGGTCAAAAGTGTGCCATCATCAAGTTTGAAAGAACTCATATATGAGACTTCAAGTGTAATTACTTTGCCTAAATTTGATATCATTGATCATATCAATAAAACAAAATTTCCATGTCACGGGCGAGTACTTGAAGTCCAACAAGGATCAGCTCGAGAAGTTGGTCCAGTTTATCAAAGGTGACTCTATTGTTCATTCCTCTAAAGGAATTCTAAAAACTCCCAAAGATGGGAAAACTCAAAATATTGTGGCGGCCACTACACCTTCAAATGAAAAGATCGAACCTTTCTTTGTGTCTTTTCTGATCAACGGATGCAAGTTAAGTAATTGCATTATAGACTCTGGAGCCTCGGATAATGTGATGCCGGAAAAAGTAGCACATGCTCTTGGTTTGACTTGTACGAGAACATTCGGATCATGTTACTCTATGGAAACCAAGCAAGTTCCTCTGATCGGGTAGATTAAGGACGCCCAAATGGTTTTAGCCCAATTCCCTCAAAAGCGAGTTAAGGTAACTATTTTAGTTGCTGATATCCCCACCTCGTATGGAATGTTGTTGAGCAGGAAATTTTGTAGGGATTTGGGTGGTGAGATTCAAATGGACTGGTCTCATGCCATGATTCCTATCAATGGAGAAATGAAGAAACTTATGCGGAAGCTCAGGAAAAGTTCACGGTAACTAAAACTGAAGATCCTCGCATGCATAGATCCTTTTCCAAGGCTCAAGTATGGGTAATTATATGATGACTACAGAAGTTCATACCCCTGAGATCATTTGCCAAGATTCCAATGAGATCTGGACTCTTGAGTTCGATGGAAGTTGTTGCTCAACGGGCTCTGGTGCAGGAGTGGTGCTCATATCTCCAAATGGTAAAATTTTCCTTTTTCCTATAAACTTGAATTTTCAAATACTAATAACACTGCAGAGTACGAGGCATTAATCCTTGGCCTCCAAGTTGCAGAAGAGAAAGGGATCAAAAATTTGAAAGTCTTTGGAGATGCGGAATTGATCGTGAAACAAGTAAGAAATCAGTTCCAAGTAAAGAATGATCGTCTGAGACACTACAGAAATAAAGTTTGGGATGCAATAGAAGTTTTCGACACTTTTTCCATTAAATCTTGTCCCTCGTGAAAAGAATGACAAAGCGGATTCTCTAGCAGTCTCGGCGCGTCATTAATGATTCCTCATTCAAAGTTTGATCAAGACAAATACACCATTGAAATGGTTTTTAGGCCAAGTGTTCCTGACAATGCAAAAAATTGGCAAGTATTCAATGATGATCAACAAATTATTGCCTTCTTGGAAAAGAGAGATAATTTTGAATAGTTGTACTTTGAAGGAAGTGATTCTACATTTCACAATCAACTACCTCACCCATTCGGGAAGGAGTTGAGAATGAGATCTGGTGATGGCATCATTCAACTCAAAGGAAATAAAATTCCCAAAGGATTGGTTTCACTTGAAGAACTTTTTGACAAACATGATAGGTTTATTAAAGAGAAAGAGCAGGCGGGACTTGCAAATTCTGCTGACTATGAGCAAATTAATATCGGCACCAAGGATAAACCTCGCTTGATCAATATTGGTAAATGTTGCTCACCTGAGGAGCGCAGGAAATTCATAAATCTCCTTACCAAATACTCTGACGTCTTGGCATATTCATACGAAGACTTGAAGTCTTTCCAACCCAGGGAAATGGAGCATGCCATACCCTTGAAGCTTGGCGTAGTTCCATTCAGGCAGAAGCAAAGACAATATAATCCCAAGATTGCAGGGACAATATTTCATGAAGTTCAAAAGATGCTAGATGCATGAATAGTTTTCCTATTCGACATTCGACCTGGATAGCTAATATTGTACCGTTTGCAAGAAAAATGGAGAAATTAGGATTTGCGTGGATTTCCATAATCTTAATCAGGCTTCCTTGAAGGATAACTACCCACTGCCAGTCATGGACCATATTCTGCAGGAATCAACTGGATCGGAAATGCTATCTATGCTAGATGGTTTCTCTGGCTATAATCAGATTGAAGTGGCTAGAGAAGATCAACATAAAACTACATTCACTACCCCCTGGGGTATGTTCGCATATAGAAGAATGCCCTTTGGTTTAATCAATGCTGGCGTAACTTTTCAAAGGGCCATGGATATGGCATTTGCAGACTATAAAGACAAGATCATTGTGATATACCTAGATGACTTGACAATGTTCTCAAAGAAGCGAGAAGATCACTTAAGAGATTTAGAAAAAATTTTGCAAAGGTGTAAACTTCATAAGATTTCTCTGAATCCAAAAAAATCTATGTTTGGAGTTACAGAAGGTAAACTCCTAGGTCATATTGTTTCTAAGGAAGGAACTAAGATCGATCCTGAACGCGTTCAAGCTATAAAGAATCTTTCCTTGCCTACAAGTAAACTTGGAGTCCACTCCTTCTTTGGAAAGGTGAACTTTTTGAGAAGGTTCGTGCCAGATTTCACCGAGCTGACTAAAGAAATCGCTGATATGATGAAAGGAAAAGAATCTTTCAAATGGTCAAAAGAAGGTAGAGGGCATTTGAGCAAATCAAGGGTGCTATTGCAAAAGCTCCTACATTGGTGTGTCCCGATTTTAAGAAGGATTTTATAATTTATTGCTATGCTTCACCACACACAATCTCTGCCATTTTGACTCAGCACAATCAAGAGGGGATTGAATCTCCTATCGCATTCATGAGTTCGGGATTCAAGAAACATGAACTTAATTACACTCCTCTTGAGAGACATGTATGCGGTGGTAAGAGCCCTGAAACACTTCAGGTATTACGTGTTGAATTCTCACACCAAAGTCTTAGTTCCGGACACCATGGTGAAATCAATGTTGACACAACAGGAACCAGGATCTAAAAGAGGTAATTGGGTCTCCAAGATCCAAGAATATGATCTGGACATCAAACCTACCAAGTTGGTTCGAGGGAGAGGACTCTGCCAACTCATTGCAGAGAATGAACCACGAGATAACTTTGAAGAAGAATTAGTTGAAGAAAATTTACCAATGGTAGTTTTTGTCAGTACCACGGATGAATGGTATTCTGATATTGCCTACTTCCTCACATACGGTGAGTGTCCAGAGAATCTTACAGCTAAAGAGAAATGAGCTATCAAACTAAGAGCTTCCAGATACGTCATTTGGGATAACACGTTGTTCAAGAAAGGAATTGATGGCATGTTCCTCAGATGTGTTGATAAAGAACAACAACCTAGGTTGTTGGAAGCCTTCCACAATCATGCTTGTGGCGGTCATTTTCTGGCCCGGTAACAGCCCATAAAATTCTGAGAGCACATTATTACTGGCCCACTATGTTTTCTGATGCTCAGAAATGGGTGACCAAATGTGAAGCCTGTCAACAATTTGTTGGAAGACCAAAGTTGGCAGCACTGCCTTTGAAGCCAGTTGTCATTGAAGAACCCTTTCAACAATGGGGTTTAGATTTCATCGGGGTCTTGAATCCTAATTCTAGCGCTGGTCATACCCACGTGCTCACCACTGATTACTTTACTAAGTGGGTAGAAGCTATCTTGGTGAAACAAACATCTCTTTGCGATGTATGTGATTTCATCAAAGAAAACATATTGGTTCGTTATGGAATTCCTCACAAGATCGTGATAGACAATGCCTCAAATTTTTCTTCTACAGAGATGATAGGTTTTTGTTATGGATATGGGATATCTTTGTCTCATTCATCAGATTACTACCCGCAGGGAAACGGTCAAGCTGAATCCAGCAACAAAAACCTCATTACCATTGTGCGCAAGTTAGTCGAAGAAAATCAAAGAACTTGGCACAAAAAGTTATACGATGCATTGTGGGCTGACCACATAACTCCCAAAAGGGCAATTGGGATGTCTCCATTTCAACTTCTGTATGGAACTGATGCTCAAATTCCCATCACATTGGAGCTACCGGTGTTAAAATTAGCTCGGTAGTTGATGATGAATGCTTCACCATGCATTAGATAAAGGGTCATGTTCTAAGCAAGCTCGAGGAAAAAAGAAGTCAAGTGGCCAACGGGATCGAGGAACATCAATCCAAGGTAAAGAAGTTGTTTGACGGAAAACTAGAGAGAGACAGGTTTCAAATCAATGACTTAGTTCTTCTCGGGATAAAAGACGTGAGCCGAAGAAAAGCATGGGAAGTTTGACTCACTTGTGGTGGGACCGTTCAAAATAAGACACTTACTGTGGAGATAGTACCTACTTACTTGGCATATCTGATGGAACTCATTTGCCTTTGCCCTACGGTGGGTAATATCTCAAGTATTACCAAATTGAAAATGGGTTGTTCCCATATGTACATAGGTAATTAGGATTTTGGTTTGTTTGTTTCCTATTTTTCGGTCTCCTCTCTTGTGTCGCCCCATTTTTGTGCCCCATCATTCTGTGATCATGTTCATGATTATTTTGGTCTGGGTCCATTCTTTGCGTCCATGAAGTCCTTGTCCCCAATCAGAGCCAGCTGTTATCAGCCAATTTTGACTTCGCAAAATTGTTAAAAAATAATTAAAAAATGAAAAATTAGAAAATTTTGAAAAGTGTTACTTTGCGTGGTTCATTGGACTCATTGTGATCGTCTTATTTTTGTGATCGTTTCGGTCTTCGTTTCGTGATTTTCGGGCGAGAACTCTTCCTGCCAGGCTTTAAAACGTGTTAAAATACATTAAAATAATTAATTAATATTTAATTAATTAATTGCTCCTTGTTTGATTAAATTAATTTTTAAAAAATCACTTAAGGAGTATTTAATTAAATAAATATAAATTAAAGTTCATTCGACAAGTTTTAGTGCCGGGGAAGTAAGCTTTTGTTTCAAGCTGTAGGTCAAGGTTGGCTTCCCGAACCCGTTTCCACTTTCTGGCAATTTCCTTCAAATTTCCCTTGCGTGGGTTTTCTCTGCCAATTGCCAAATCATGGATTGGAAAACGGGCATAAAATTCCCCAATTTCCCACATGGGGAAATTAGATGCGGATTACCACCCATTTTGCCATTCCCATTGGCAATTGTCATTGCTTTCCCCATTTCCCACGGCACTTAAGCCACTTTACACCGGGAAGAGAGAAGTTGATTAATTCCTCGTAACTTCCTCCATCAAACCCGTTGGAAAATTCATGCGAAGCTTTCAATTTGCTTCTTTTTCTTGAAGACATAATATTTTGTCAGCATCATGCAAGAGAAACTAACACGCCATTGTGAAGAAGAAATACAAGAAAGTTTTTGGTTTTGTTTCCAAAAAAAGCTCCACGCATTACATAAGAAGAAAATAACAAAGCAAAGAAAGGAAGGAAAAATCTCCCACGCATGGAGAAAGGAGAGAGAGAACAGCAGTTCAAGGGCAAAAGCGCCTTGACCACCCATGAGAAATTCCACACATTAAAAGGATAGTTTTTAATATTAAAAAATGGAAAAGAACATTTGTTTTGTTTTAAAGCATTGAAGATACCACAAGGAAGAAAAAGGTTTCATGCATTCCACACAAAGACACACATTGATTGACGAAAGAAGAATTTTTTTTTTTTTCAACAAAAAATTAAAGGAAATAAACCCCACACAGCCTTCATTCCCACGATGTGGAGAAAGGATCAGGAAAAGACAAGCAGATTTCACGCGCCGAGAGAAACAGTTAAAAGGAAAAGAAAAAGGCGCCGAGATAGGACAAGATCAGAATGTCATAGCATCGAAGGAAAAGAACACGAAGCTTTCCATGCATGCAAAGGATGAGAATGCGAGAAAGCAATTTTAAATCCCGAGGCCATAGCACTTTCCAAATAATGAGGAGCAGCCTCAATGATACACTGAATGTTTCACACCAAATTTTATCGACCATCTTCATAGGAGTTTCAATGATCCACATGACTAGCCAATTCGGTGGGCTGCTATGCATACGGCACAGTACAAATGGAGTTGGAGTCTGCTGAGACGGAAGGAAACCACGACCCTTCACTTTGGTGCAGGTCCACTAGGAGAGAAACACACATACGAGAGGAATGTTGAATGTTATTCATCTTGTTCAATATCAGCACTATTATGGTGCCTTTGCTTAAAAACTTGCTCTGAAAGCTACAGGCAATCCTATAATAATGCAAATAGTATTGATGATGATATTGGCACAAGATCAATCGATGATGTTCTTGAGTATGGATCACACACAACTTTATTAAGTATGCTTCCTAAACTTTTCCCTAAACCACGAATGCTTGTTTGCGCTCCATCAAATGCTTTGCAATAGATGAATTGCTACAGTGTGTTCTGGATCATGGATTCATTGATGGTGAAATGAAGGTCTATCACCTTAAAGTGGCTAGGGTGGGTGTGGATTATCAAAATCATGTTGCATAGGCAGTATCAGTGGAGCGTATAACTGAAATTATCCTAGGAAAGTGCCGTGAGGAAGTAGTTGGCTATATGTAGCAGCTACAGGGAAGAAGAAGTCAGTTTCAATGAATTTGCAGGGATTGGATAAGACAAATAGAGTTTGTATTTTGTCTAAAAGACCACGTAAGGAGGACAAATCTCCACGCATGCCCAAGCACAAGAAGATTCATTCAGCGCGTGAAGAGAGAGAGCCCACGCAGGTAGAAGCAAAAGCGCTGAAGGATAATTTAAAAATGGAGATTGTGGATTGTTGTATTGGGATACCCGTATATTTCATGGATCTTGAGCGTAGGGCAGTTCGGATGTAGCATGCAAGTTTGTGTCACCACTTTCAAGAAGGGCGAGCTTAAGGTTTTGGCTCATGCTTTTGATCTCTCTCGAGGAAGAGATTTTGTGAGGCCCTCTTTAGGCATTTTGCGGCAATTTTCAAGCAGTAGTATAATATTGATGTGCCTTCTAATGTTCGCACAGGCGAGGCCGAAAACTACTGTGGAAAGCTGAAGAAGGTTTTAAATGCCAATCCGAAGGCGCCACTTAATATTGAGTGCCTAATCGATTAAGTGATAGTGAGAGTGTTACTTAGGAGACTGATGAAATTTATTACAAAGATTCTCTAATGAGACCTTACTTGTTTCTGATGTAACTCGTGGAAGAGAATCTCATAGAGGTGGAGTCTGTTTCATATCGAATATTCATGAAGCACAATTTGCTTTGCAATTATATGAGCATCTTGATGAGTCACTAAGTTGGCGAGGCATCGAGAAACCCGGGGATGTATGGCAACAATCTTTGGGAAAGAGGAGATAGGATGGCACTTGAAGATCAATGAGGGATGATAATCGGATGTCAATGCGACCCGACCAAACCATGGGAAAGTATGTTTGAAAAAATGAATTGTTTTGTGACTTTTTATATTCTACATTTTCATCGGCCTTGAAAAAAGAATGCTTAATGCATATGGATGGATCTGGGGCCACTGATGAAGCTTATAGTTTAATTGCTAAAAGCTGCAACAAATGAAAGTCACAAGTAAAAACATAATGCAGTTGTACTTATCCTTATTCTCGAGATCCATGGCAGCTGCGGAAAAAAATATTCACTTGCCATGTATGCTGATGGCTTGGGAGAAAACATTCAAAGCTTCATCTGACCAGAGACTAGTTGCTGAAATGGGGGCATTGAAATCAAGTGAAAGTGAATCAGCTTTTGGATTGGTAGGAGGTTCAAGTGCAGCTAACAGTGAAGATTGTTTGGATGCTACAGGAGATTCAAAGGCAGTGGCAGTCGTACTTCCATCATTTCAAACAAGGAAAATGTTATTTTTGGTGATTATTGGTGATGTTAAGTGAATCAATAAAAGATAGGCTGTGCAGTGAGATGGAAGAGTCAGGTTATTCAATTTGTAGAAAGTGTTTGCAAAACTAGACAATGTTTTTGACTTCATCAAATCAGATGTATGGTGCAAATAACTGGTTATATTTATTCATGGGGTGTTGTTAAAGCCATGTTTTGTAATACCATTGGAGGTGAATTGCAATTTTGGCTCTTGGAGATCTTCTCAATGGCGAAAGACCAGAAGCTGGATTTTGATAAACCAAGGTGGCATAATGACTACGGTCTCGTGATAAATGAATAATTCACCATGGAAAGGTACTCGGAGCATGTGGATGAATTGCTCAAGTTTCAAGCTCAGCGCTCTTGTCATTTGGAGGATTGTAGAGCACGAGCACATCAGTGAGTTCATTCCGTACGATCGGGATAGGTGGACTCTTGGCCCAATGGATAAGGCACGATCCTAGGTGTCTTGATCTGGGTGGCACATTGCTGACTGGGATGTCTACGTGTGCATACAAGTCATTTAAGTGGGGTCCACATGTACCCATTTTCTTTTATTTATGTATTTTTCCTTAAATGACCTTTTAACTTAAGTGGTTTCTATTTTTAGTCACTTTTTAAAAGTTGGTTGAAAAATTCAAAGTCACTTAAGTGCCCTATTTAATGTGCATTTAAAACCCTAACTACTTCGTAACCAACTTTTGGGTTATAAAAGGAAGTGAGGGGCTCATTTGTAAGGGTGACTTTGAGAGAGAGAGAAGAAAAATACTTTTGTGCAAGCTTTGTTTCAAGAAGAAACTTTGTGTTCTTTGTGAAAAACATTTTGGAGTTAATGGAATAAGAACTTTGTGTCTCATTCATTGTCTCTTGTAACATTTGGTGTTCTTATGTTCATTAGATGTTAGGTGTTTAAATCTTGCATGCAAATATTATCTTTGATCTTATTGTCAACATTAGTAATCAGTTGTTCTAGTTCACAGTGATCAAGCTCTGATTGTCTACTTGCTCATATGTGTTCCCTTTTACATGTTCTTGTTTAACTAACTCAAACTCATTTTATTTGTGTTGGTTATTCATCTTTCCTCTTCATGCAATATTAGGCTCTGTTTTTACCTAACTCTTGCATGTTCTTTCAGTTCATTCCATTCCACTCCTTTCCTTCTTTCTATTCTATTTCCTTCATTCACTTTTCTTCCATTGATGTCAATTTTGAATGTACTGAGATGTAAATACAGATTTTGGCTTTCAATAAAGGCAACCTCACCTTCATTAAGGAGGGACTTTGTTCCCACACTGTTGCATGTCATTTGTATGCATGCAAATCCATATGCTAACAAAGCAAGGAAGGTTTGCATGACATTGTGTTGCTGTAATAGGGGATGCACCTACGCCGTTTAATGTAGTTTTATACTTGGCGCAAGTAATGCTGGTGTTGCATGGGTGCAGGGTGCGCCAATGGCACAAATATTTGCAATGTAACATAGGAGTTCGGTGCGCCAAGAGGGCGTAGGGTTATTGGGTGTTGCAAGCAAGGAAAGTGTGCCTTCTGGGCACAACTGTATTTTATGCAGCAAGCATGGTGAATGCGCCAAGAGGAAAATGTAGTCTAACACGAACTTTTAAGTCTTCTTTCTTTCTCTGGAGGGGTTTGCATGTGTTTTAAGCCTCTTCTGTAGGGTTTTTGGATGGTGAAGAGGGCATACTAAGGAGATCCAAGTGATTTTTTCTGAGGCAGAGCCCACCTTACCAGCAGATCTAGAAAGAGGAGGAAGAGCATGGGGGAGAAGGACAACAAGAACAAAAAAAGGGGTTTACAAATCCATGCCTCCTACTACACAAACAAACAACCAACAACAAAAACACAAGAGGAATAAGGACCACCTACCCGGAATATATATAATGTGAGAGAGCGGGTCCATGAACGTGATACGAGGACAACAGGCATGCTGACAGGTGTAGAGGAATAAAATCTATCACATGTTTTCTAATTGTGAAAGTGACAGGGCGGATGTGCCTATATATAGGCAAAGGTGTAATAAATGCACCAACCACTTTTGAAGAGGTGCATCAAAACACCTGTCGACACTTAAAACTTTGCGCCCTTTGGCGCACCAAAATGCGTGTTAACATGTGATTATATGCACCTTTGGGGCACCAAAAATAATGTCAACACGACGTGCACCTTTGGCGCACCAAAACATGGTGCAAAAATCATGTTGTTGACACGAAGGCGCATCACGGGGAGGTGCACCAAAACATGTGTCGACACTTCAAAGGGTGCACCAAAGGAAATGAAGGGGGTACATACTTACTCAGGCGTGTTGCACGAGAAAAAGATGCGCTCGACCAAAAAGACCAAAAATGGCTAAGTTTGGAAAACTAGATTTCCCATAAAGGGATTTTGCAATGTTTCGAATGCAAGGGGTCCCTTACGAGGACTAGAACAAAGTTCGATCGGGTACTGTAAAATTTCCCTTGTCAATTTTACGGGATAACAGTTAGCTCATTTATGAGCTCACTCTTACGAGTTATTGTCACCAAGTTATTTCATAGCTCACCGATCTAATCCATTATTAATCATCCTACCCTTGCTTTGGATCTGTAAGTTTATTAACGATGGTTTATTACGGTCTGCCAGGAAATCTTGTTGGGGAATGTTGTAATAAGGATGCGTGTCTCTTAGCCATTGGATTTGTACCAAGTGGAATATTCCTATTCCTCTACTCATTTTTTATCAATCTAATATGTTTTCTAAGCTATTATTGTGTGTTTTTTTACTTTAAAAATAAAAATGGTCGGTAATGCTAGTTATTTTATGGAAAAATCTTAGTTATTAAATAGAACTAATTATAGTATTTAGAGCGTAAGGATAAAATCCATTTTCATGGCTAGAAAGCTATGGGATATTGTAATCGGTGTGGAAAAATGACCCTCCGAGGAAGACTTGCAAATATTAAAAACCTTAGCTCCTTCTCCCAAAGATCTCAGGAAACCCTATCAATCCTATTATAGAGCATAAAGGATAAATTTATACTTGAATATAGGTCATATGGATTCCCCTGCAAATGCATGGAAATAATGATAAGCCTTGCATGATGTCGGTCTCACTGTAAACAATAATTATGATAACTATGGAATTTTTACAACTACCATAAAGGGGATGATAAAATTGTTAATTACTTGGCTAAAATTAAAAAAATTATTAAAGCCCGAGTTGGATGGATGTAACTGTGAACTATTTCAAGATAAACTATTATATTTTATCATTGGATCAATATACATCAAAAGTTCAAAAGTTATATATCCATTCTTAACTCTAAATATCATAATGAAAATCATCTTCTTGATTTGGATACTCTTATCTTTTCTTTTAATTCAAGAAGAACGTGTAATGGAGAATTTTGATTCAAAAGAGACTTCTACTCAAGAATTGTTCTCTCAAAATCATAAACCCTCTCACAGGATAAATAATGTCAATCCTAATCATAAGTCTAATATCAAATGAAGATTTAAACCCAACCCTAAATCTAATTATGTTGAAACCATTAGAATTTTAAAGTGAAATTCAATGGTACATGTAAAAATGTGGAAGGTTAGGTCATAAAAAGTATGATTTCATGTAAAAACTAATTTTTTTGGTTAAAAATACTAAAAATATTAAATTTAGCAACCAAAAGAAAGATTAGAATTAAAATAAAATAAAAACAATACAAATAATGTTAGGCATTCTATTTCCATATATACTGATCTCTCGGCTTCAAATGATAATGAATGGATCCCGGATAGTGGCGCATTTAGGCACATGACTTGTATTTATGGTATCCTCTCGGATGTTAAATGTGAAGAAATCATATATCTAAGAGATAATTCCATCATTAGATATGAAGATTGTGGGAATGTTAAACTTCCAAATGGAATAATTAAGAATGTTTTATATGTTCTTCAGTTGAAAAATAACCTTTCATCTTGCTCTCAGTTAACTAAAGAAAACCATAAAGTTGTATTGATGCAAGATAAATGGTATGTAAAATATAATCTCAGTAATGTTATTGCTTCTGGTATTCAAAAAATGGATTATATATTTTTGATGGATTTGTGTCTGAATATTTCTTTTCTTCCTCTTCTAGGAATGATATTTAGCTTTGGCATGAAATATTAGGCCATGTAAATTTCAAAATTTTATATGAAATGTATCATCTAAATATTTTAGTTGGTCTCCCTAAGATGAAATATGATCATAAAACATGTGAAAGTTTCCAACGTGGTAAGAGACATGTTGAACCTTTTCACAAACATCATGATCCAAAATCATCTCATCTATTAGTGTTGATTCACATTGATGTGAGAGGTCCACTTGAAGTTCATGTTATCCAATTTTGTACCCCTTGAAAAATTGGCTAACTTCTAAATATAGACTTATAAGGTTTGATGGGGCTTGGTGAAGAAGCTAGAGAACAAAGTCTAAAAATAGGGAAAATGTAGCCACGTGTCATTAAAAATGCTGCCACTTGATAGAAAAATGCAGCTAGATATCAGCAAAAATACTACCACCCGATAACAAAATACAAACTGGCCTCAACAAAAATGCATCCGCCTTTGATAAAAAAGTTCAGCTAGGCATCAAAATCATTCAAAAATACAACTAGACAAATGTAGTAGTACAACTCCATTCAGTGACATCAAAATGTAAATGGCTAGATGCGGGATGTGACCACCTAATAGCAAAAGTGTAATTGACCAACCTCTAGCCGTAACCACCCAACACTAGGATGAAACTTCCTAGTATGAAGTAGTGGGATGACACAAGAAACAATGCAACTGGTTGACACTATATGAATATGCAACCACCTAACAAAAAGAACCTCAAACTACGGGATGGGCATTATATATTGCGATACATGGTAGCTCAATTACAAACTTTAATGAGCTATAGTTTCCATGTCATCTTTAGTAGGAAAAGTATGACCGGAAAGCAGATTTGGAAGGTTGCCCATACATCATGTCGGGAAATTAATGTATGTTGTTGGTGGGTGACAAACCATTTTCTATATAAATGTAAAATCCTCTCTTTTTTAGGGAGTACTCTTTATTATAACTACAAAATTCCAAAATGGTGGCTGACCTACCACAAGTTCCAGGACCTCAAATTTGGTCTCTGTAATGTACTCGTGCCTTTTTCCATGAATGTAATGGAATTGTGCATATTTTAAGCAATAGAATCTATTTTGTGGCAATTTTTTCTTCCCTAGCTCGTTTTATTTACATTCTTGCCTCTCTATTCATTTTGGCATGTTGTGCATATTTATTGATTGCAGGTTCCCCTTTTGTTGTGTTGTAATTACGTGGGCGAGTGGAGAATACATGGTTTTGATTTGTGGCATGTTTTTCTACCCTCTCTCCCATGTTTTCTCTCTTTCCTTCCCCTTTTAGAGAGCGATCAACCCCTTTTTCTGGTTTTATCATCTTTTTCTAGCTTATGATTTACCTTTCATGCATCTATCTACCTCTCTCTCTCTCTCTCCCTCTGAGCCCTTGGAATGGTTAGTTTAGGATTATTTAGCTACATTTCCCTTCTTAGGAGTAGTGTTAGAAGTAGATTTAGGTAGAGGAAGTTGACCTTCTCCAGAGGTCCATCTCACGTAGCAAGCCCCAACACTTGAGAGATGGTCCCCTGTTAGTAAAAAGTAGGGATATACAATGTGCAATCTCGGGTGCTACTTTTTGCCATGAAAATTCCTTTTCTTAGTGGAACTTTGTATGTTGTATGATTTATTTATTATTTCTCTAAGATGAGTTGGTATTATTTTATTAAGAAAAAGTTTGATGTCTTTTCTAAATTTCAAGAATTTTAAAGCCTTTTTTGAAAATGATTCTAATTGGAAAACAAAAAGAATTAGAACTGATAATGGAGGTGAATATGTTAGCAAAAATTTTGATGATTTTTTTGTGTCATGTGGGATTCAAAGAGAGTTGACCACTCCCTATTCTCCACAAAAAAATGGCATTGTAGAAAGGAAAAATAGGAGTATTTTAAAGATGGCTAGAACTATGACTCATGCTTCAACCGTGCCTAAGTTTTTATGAGAAAAAGCAATGAACATTTCTGTCTATATTATTAATAGAGTGCTACAAATATCTTCATCAGAGTACTCCTCATGAAGTATGAACAAAGCAAAGACTAGACATCTCTCACTTAAGAATATTTGGTAGTCGTACTTCTATCTTCATTCCTAAAGTTAAAAGGAATAATCTTGACCCAACCTCTTATTCTTTTATTTTTGTTGGTTATAGTTTCCAAACAAAAGGTTTAAGAGTCTATGACCCTTTCAATAATTATATAGTTGAAAACATGAATGTTCATGTCTTAGAGAAAACATTATGTGATGCTTCTTATAGACCCTAATTTATTTCTCCCGAAATAGAGCACGATAATTCGTATCCTAACAATATGGAAAAATAATTTCAAGAGGATTATTATCCTAATCTAGATATGATGGAGATTGAGGGGGAGTCATCTCAATTTTTTTGTATCCCAGAATTTCTAAATGGGCAAAAATCCTTGTTAAAGACTCTCATCCTATTAGCCTAATAAAGGTTACCGTACACACCGATTTTGCATGTTACTGACATTGTTGGAAAAATTCAAATCCCCAATGATGAAAAAATATCAGTTTTAATGATGTCCATGCTAAATTTCCTAAATTGGACCATGTTCTTATAGCTCATTATGCTTTACTTATCTTTTCCTAGTTTTCTGCCAATTTTCATAGTTAATTTGTAACTTTTCCTTTACTTTTCTACGCCTTTATTTACGCAACCAACGATCTGCATAGACCAATGGTTCCATGTGAATTTAACTGACCCTTTTCCAACATGTTTTGAATGCATGTCACTTTCTTCAAACTTATTTTTGTGCACATTTCTTGACCAAATTGGCTGTTTTTGAGCTTGTTATATGTGTACAAACTTCTCCATCCCTACTTACTATTATTAGGAAGTTAATTACTAATCCATGAGTGATGTGGCACTTGTTGGTTGCCAAGTGGGATGGACCACTTCTCTACCAATTTTATTGGTTATGGCACTCTTGGATCACACACTAAATATCTAGGGTTGCTAGGGCCTTGGATGGTCATGTGCATGTACAGACAACTAATCTAGGAAAATAAACAAACATGTAAAGAATCCGCAAGAGGAAAGAACATTTAGGTAGCCTAAGCCAACCAAAGAAATGTAGGAAGTTGTGTTAATTTATGTTTAATTAACTCTATGTTTCTAAGTTAACAAATAAAAGAAAGTAGAGTTAAATTAAATTAATTTGATTACTCTCCTTGAATATAATTAAATCTACATGCAACTAGTTAATCTAAAAATGAAAGCCAATTAATTAAACAAAGAAATTAAATCTAATCTTTTTGTTTTTATGTTTTTTCAATGATTTTAAACAAAAGGGAATAAATAAAATAAAATAAACTAACTAATTTAATCTAGTTAGTTTCTTGATTTGGAATTGCATTGTTATGTTACAGGATCCCGACAAAAGTACACAAGAAAACTGGTTCTTTTGACTTGTTACTCTCTTTCTCGCATTGCTACCAGACTAATTGTAAATCAGCTAGCTATAAAACTCTCCCATTCTTTCTGGACACTTTCCAACACTGCTCCCTGGACAAGTTTGGATACTCATTCAAAAATAATATCAGGGGATATCAAAAAGCATTTCCAACATTGGATTTTTCTCTATACAACATTTCCAGGTTGGGGTGTCATTAAATTCCTAGAGGTTTATTTTTTTATTTAGATAGATTTAAAGTTATAATCTGTTAGAATACATTTGTTTAGAAAGGTACAATTACAGTAGTAGTTATAGTAGATTTCATTTGCAAAGATTTCGTTGAGGATTTCCTCCTCATCTCATCCTGTGGATTTTCCTGGGAAGAATTTAGAGGAGGTTCTTGCCATAGTGTGTTGTTAATTCTTCACAATATTCATGACCTCGGGAGGTTGAGTGCATCCTAGAGTCACATGTTGATTTGTAGACGTACAAAATTGGTCAATCCGATGTGAAGGAAAAATTCCTTTTTGTTTCCTCTTTTATTTTCTTTTCTTTCCTTCTTCCATCCTTCTCCTCTCCCATTATTCTACGGGTGTTTTTACACCCCTCTAATATGCTCTTTGGGTCAAGGTTACGATAGGCCCATTATAGGTCTTGAATATTATTATGCTAAAATGAGCATACAACAATCACCTTATTTGTCAGGGTAGGTTGATAATTACTCACGTAATATCTTATCTCCTCACATGCCCCCTTCTTAAGGGTATAATATTGGATCATCAGTTAGAATTGAAGAGAATTACCAACCCAACTACAATGCACAAATCTAGTTATCCTTCTCAAATAATATGACATTTAAGGAGAAAAAGGTTCTATCTTCGGTCTTTTCTAGAACTCAAATTAGTATGCAAACTAACTTGCTTCCTTCCTATCTATTGCCAAATGATGAGTTCCTAACATGGATCAACCAAAGTGATGAGTGTTTCAATACTATAAATCAGTACTTGGATAGGATGTGTTGGGCCTTGAATATTGGCTAAATCTTGAAAGGCACGTGCATGTGCGAGACCAATAAAGAGAAAGGTGAGCATGGAGAAGTGTGTAAGACAAAGGTTTAAGAAGGGTTTTAGAGAAACTAGGGTCCACGTGGAAGGAAAAACATTGGGATAAGGTTCCATGCACTCAAGGAAAAACATGTGTGCTGAGTGGATAAGGTGCTAGCATGGAACCTTGGAGGTTAAGAAAATAATATTCCACGTAGTAAATGTTCCCAAAAGACATCATTGCAAAGAGTGGAGGGTTCACAAGGGGATAAGAATTCCCCATTGGAGTAACACATTAACACTTGGTATGTGATTTGTTTAGGAAAGGAGGCATGGTGGTGGATAATGAACCTATAAAGAGAGATGCTCGGAAGAAAAGAAAGACATTGAATGATAGAAGAGAGTAGAATAGAGTATGTATAGAGAGTAAGATGCTGATTAGCCAAATGTTGTAGTAGTGATAGGGTTTAGAGAACTTAGTGCTAAGGGTTTTAAAGGATGTAATAAGCCTCTGTATGACATTAGAGTCTATAATAAGGGATGAACTAGGAAGGCATAGTTAGAATATCATACCGGGAAGATCTGTAAGAGATGAGTCCTAGTCTTTTGATATGTATGGTCTGTGATGACATGTTTTGATTGTAATGTGGCTACAAAATCACTCTAAATGAATATATATCTAAGGGTTTGTTCTATATATCATGTTTAAGGGTGTAAAACCTCTTGTTGTGTGGCTATCATGACTCAGATCTGATTTATCATGCTTATTACACATGATCCTTACTTTATTTAATACGTTAATATGAGGATTTGTAAGTTGCCCTTCCACTTTTATTTTAACTAAGTAAATATATTCTCATTCTATAAACCATCCCCCATCAATGGAAGAAATTTCTCATAGTGCTCACATAAAGGAGGGGCTCGGCACCCACGCATGCCTTGGGTGAGTTCCCGGTGCCCGCCGGGTGATATGCCGACACACACCAGGGTTAGAAAGTTATACTAAGGGTACATAAAAATGACTACATCATGGTTCTATTTTCCGGGACCTCTTTTCAAAGGTGTTGTGTGAATGATGTGTTATGACATAGCGCTTGACCTTGGAAAGTGTTGAAGCATGGTATAAGAGCACAAATGATGAGTTTTCTCAAGGATTTAGTATTGGACCTGAGTTTGATACACACAGATGGGTAGAAGAGCATATGTATCATGAGCTATATGAGAACTTATTTTACTTCTTTCCATTGGATTTGTATGAATGGATTTCCGCATATGCATCTAGATTGTGCTGGTACTATAGACCTTTTATGTGGACCCATGATGAGTATCAAAGGTTCTTTGGATGCTAATATGACTTAGACACATGTTGTTGATAATTTGCGGAGAAAATTGATGACCATTACACCTTGGAATACACCATTTCTATGTATTCTTGTCTAGATGTTGCTGAGTTTGAGTTTTTAAGGAGCCTATAGGATTAATTTTACATTCTATTCCATTAGCTATAAATATCCCGATCATTACCACTGAGTTTTGAAGAATTTCCTTTTGATGACTAAGTTTCTTTTGAGCACTTGGCAAGGATGCTAGGGTGGAGGAAGATGGTGGACCTTGTGGAAGATAAGGAGAGGGAAGAGATATGAATCAAGTATAATCAAGCACATGAAAGGGAGTTGGATAGAAAAAATGAGGTTGTAGGAGTGATGAATCTATGGAGGTAGACATTACGGGAAGGAATTTAGGTTCACAAAGAAGATGCGGAGCCTAAGCGGTCTATATTACCTCATCTTGGAAAGCACGGGAGAGAGATCCCTTCAGCTTCTAATGAGAGTTCATCACTTGGAGGGAGAAGAGATGTTACCACGCATCTAAATCCACCTAGTAACCAAACCTTGGTGCTTATTCTTCCAAATCAAGAGATAAGTATTGCTAACCCAGTTGGTATTGGTGGGAGTGACCAATCTACACCTAGGAGATATAATTTCTCATTTGGTACATCTATGGCTACATAATCATTCCTTGTGTTTGGAGGAATATTGTTTGGAATGAAATTTGGGAAAATTATAGGTACACAAAGCTTGGGTATCACGTTGGGAAGTGACACAGACACACATATGGTAGCGGTGAAATATCACAAACTATTGGCACACAATTTAGTGGGACATTGGGGACACTAGGCACAACCACTTTAGGCCCATTACCGACTATAGGAGGAGGATATGGTGGAGTTAGATCTAGAGAAATTTGTGGACCTGACAGATCTGGAGGATCTAGTGGGTTATGAGGAGTAGGCACCGGTGGACCTAGTACAAGAGGAAACACTGGAGGAAATCAAGGTTCTGGATCAGGCAAACAAGGGCCTCAACCACCTCAGCAAGTTTTTTTCAAAATGTCTTTACATCTACCAAACTACAAAGGTGTTGAGGATGCTATAGAGCATGTACACAAGTGTGAGCTTTTATGTTACACAAATGGGATCACTACCTTAGAGAAGAAGGCAAGTCAGTTTGCGAATGATGTTGCTAGGGTGCGTGCATATTTGGTACCCAGTATGACCCCCACCGACACGATGGTAGATTACACCTCGCTATGGAATTCATTCTTAGATGAATTTCATATCCATGAGTTTGAACAGAAAATAATTAGCATGCTGAAGGAGATTCAACAAGGGATGGAAGAGAGTGTGCGAGAATATGACATGCATTTTAAGAATATCTTGTCAAATTTGTCTTATGATATTAATTCTTCTTAGCATGCTCAGTGGTTTTTTAGAGAGTTGATAACACCTTTTAGGAGAGAACTTTTTCATAAGAATTTCATAGACCCGCACGAGGCCTTGGAGGCTTCCCTGCGCTTTGAGGCTATTTGAAGCATGGATACTGGTGTTAGCCCTTTTTTTGAAGCTTAGATTGTTGCAATGGAAAAGCAGCTAGAGAAGCTATCTGCAAACTCGGTGTAGGGTGAAGTAGATTCCTGGGAAAATATTGAGTTGAAAGTAAGGAAGGAGTTCCCACTCCTCTTATAGCGATGAGAAGATTCTTTTATTCTTCCATTCTTTTATTTTTCATTCAATTTTTATGGGTCCCACCATTATTTATTCTTTAAAGAAGCGGGATGTTTCCAAATATGAAGAAGGAGATTAGTGTGGGGTGATGCTGGGCCTTGAATATTGGCTAAGTATCAAAAGGCTCATACGTGCATGGGACCAATAAAGAGAAGGGTGTGCGGGGGAAGCGCGTAGGACATAAGTTTAAGAAGGGTTTAGAGAAACTAGGGCACACATGAAAGGCATAACATTGTGTTCATAGGACTTATCCATATTTGGAATTTTGAAGGAACTTGAGGAAAAAAGTGACCCAAATAGGCATGCTGAGTGGATAAGGTGCTAGCCTGGAACCTTGGAGGTCAAGAAAAGAATATTCCATGTAGGAAATATTCATGAAATACATCATTGCGAGAGAGTAGAGGGTTCATAAGGGGATAAGCATTCCCCATTAGATGACCACATTTCCACTTGGCATGCAATCTATTTAGGAGAGAAGGCATGATAGTGGATGATTAACCTATAAAGAGAGATGCTCAGAAGAAAAGAAAGACATCAAATGATAGACGAGAGTAGAATAGAGGATGCATAAAGAGTAAGATGTGGAGTAGCCAAATGTTATAGTAGTGATAGGGTTTAGAGAACTTAGTGCTAAGGGTTATGAAGGATGTAATAAGCCTCTGTATGGCATTAGATTCTGTAATAAGGGATGAACTGAAAAGGAATAGTTAGAATATCATTCCAAGGAAGATCTGTAAGAGATGTTTCCCAGTATTTTGATATGTATAGTCTATGATAACCTGTTTTGATTGTATTTTTGCTACCAAAATCACTCTAAATGAATATATATTGAAGGTTTTGTTCTGTATATAATGTTTGTGGGTGTAAACCCTCTTGTTGTGTGGCTGTCATGACTCAAATCTGATTTATCATGCTTATTACACATGATTTTTACTTTATTTAATACATTAATATGAGGATTTGTAAGATGCCCTTCCACTTTTATTTTAACTAAGTAAATATATTCTCATTCTATAAACCATCCCCCATCAATGGAAGAAATTTCTCATAGTGCTCAATAAAGGAGGGGGGCTGCACCCACGCATGCCTTGGGTGAGTTCCCGTGCCCATGGGTGATAGGCTAACACGTTTGGGCTTAGAAAGTTGTCTAAGGGTACATAAAAATGACTACAAGATGTAAGGGTATACTTATTTTCTTCTCAAGAACAATGCTACTACCCCTCCTATGATAGCAATTCCATTGAAAGAGGGGTGGCCTACTCGAGATCAATCCATAACACGACATCACGCGCCTTTCTCTATAACAAGGCTCAACACACGCCTAAGAAAATGAAAGACCCTTATTAGGTGATGTGATTTCAACATTGGTAGATATAATTAGAGCTTTCCCAACCCTTGCATTCCATACCATTCACGGGGCAAGGAAAATTTACCCACCACGTTCCGAACCATAGTTATTTTCCCTCTACACCATTGCCTTCCTAGGTCCATATAGGTGTTCATAACCATGAAGACCTTATTACTATATTGGGCACATTAGGAATTCACCCTTACCATTCATATGGATACCCACCACAAGCTCAAATGGGAATTGCATTCTAAAATTCCAATCCAACCAAGTAATGTGACATTCCCTAGTTTCTTCCCTACCAATCCATATCAAAACAATACTCCCCATATCTTCACATATATTAAAAGTCACTACAAGGGGACGTGTTTTCTTATCCTGGTTCATATGCTTAGTAATAATGGGTTCCTTATGCCCTAGCCAATGCCTATGCCATGCCATACTAGCTCCTATTCCACCTCCACCTCCCCATCAAGTATCCTTAATGGTTGAGTCGTATGTAATAGGAACATATTATGATTATCTCAAAGAGCCTCTTGACTTCACCATATGAAGTGTAATGCTCCCACGACCATTTCTAGATCTTCCAAAATTTGAAGAGGAGGGGGATCCCAATGTGCACATTAAAGCATATGTTAATTCCATTAGAGAGATACTCCCATGGGATGTAGTTGTAGTGAAGATATTACCTAATACCCTTGAGAGGATTGCTCTTGACT
The DNA here is from genome assembly GCA_018340775.1 of Taxus wallichiana var. yunnanensis. NCBI lineage: Eukaryota > Viridiplantae > Streptophyta > Pinopsida > Cupressales > Taxaceae > Taxus > Taxus wallichiana. Next base: position 691,644,412 of record CM031241.1, read on the forward strand.
AGTAATATTGTAGATACCAAAATTAGGTCATACTACCCTTATAACCCTATTAATTAAACTAACCATACCTTAACTATTCATATCCCATAGTGAACATGATTAATTGAATTAATTACCTTAATTAATTTAATTAAAATCCTCACTTAACCACCTCACCTAACCAACTCACCTAGCAACCTCACTCCATGACCCACTCAAACCCCATTGACCGAAGACCAAGTCTAAGCCTATCCTAACAAACTAGGACTTAGTCTAAACCTAGAATTAACTCCCATTAACAAACCTAAGAGGAATATTACTCATCCTTCGTGATCTATCACTTGAGACTCAGAAAAATATTGAATACCATGCCAAAAATAGCAACAATCAGGCTATTTTTGGCCAACCTAGATATTCCCACCTTAACCGATGCCGGTTATATCTCAATCGACATCGGTCCCCTAACCGTCGTCAGTTAGGTTAAATACATTTCCAAAATCCTTTGCTGAGGTTGGTCATTTGATTTAGGATCTCACACAAACAAAGACTTGGAGCACTTGAATTTCTGAAGTAGTACAACAAAGGAAAGCACCCGAGAGAACTACTAACAACCATCGACATCCATCACCTTCTTCATGATCACGGATTCACACAGAGAATCATGGAGGATCAAAATTCCATGGCACGTACATGACATCCCTTCTCTCCAGATCTCTGCCATCATTGTTTTCATCACCTGCACTCTCCAGACCCATTCTTTAGTAAGTACCTAACATCTCTTCAGTTATCTCTATTTTATTTTAGTAAGATCATCATTCCTCTTAGTAATTTATTTTTTTGTACATCCATACATCTCCTTCCTCCCACCAACCTATCACCATACCATATATAGTCCTTCCATCTATCTTCACCTCTCCTAGTCATCCCTGAGTCACTAAGGCCATTTTACAACCTCACCTTCACCATTTCCAGCCTTTGAGTAATCACAGAGAGCCTAGAAACTTGTTTCTAAGAGCATTTCACTAACTGCCCCAACCAACGCTGGTTAGCCAACCGACATCGGTCACACAACTAACATCAGTTAGTGTGGCTGAAAACATACCTTAGACCAGCAAGCTCATATCAATTCTGTAACAACCCAGAATCACTCCTAATCTTTACCAGATCTTACCTAGAGCTTGTACTTAGTCTTTGTAGCACAATAAAAGTGCATCAATCCGACCCATTTTGACCTCAATCATCTTTTAGTTGACCTTTATTATTTGACCTTTCTTATTTGTTTTGCATGAGATACCTAAATCATTTCAATTCTAATAATATTTTTATTTCATGTTTATTTTGGATAATATTAATATTGTTATATAAAAGTGGATTGACAACTAGTTTAGGAAGCATCATACTTGTCGAATCTAGCTTTTGCTAGGTAGTCCACTCATTGTTTTATTTAACTCTACCGGGTGGCATTGTTTTACACTTTATAGGTAGTTCATCCTAGCCCAAAGGGAGCTCTCGTAATTAGAACTAGATCAGAAATAAGAATGCACACACTACCTTCAAACTACATCACAAACAAGTATTCCTCCTTTGACTATCACTCTCTATCTATTTCATTAACTTGTGAAGAATCCGGTGAAACATTTTGGCATGACTGATGGGAACCCATCCAAGGTTTCTTACATTCATTCATTCTTAGGGAACTGTTATATGTTTGTTTCTTTTTTAAAAACAAAGTTAACATTAAATTTTATCCCTGGGAATCTTCTCTTTCTTCTATTTGTCTAAGTGACATTTATATTTCAGGACTAAAAAGAATCATTCTTTTTCTTCTTATTTTGCATTAGTGAAAGTCATTCTCTCTCCTATTCACTCTCTGTTTACATTGAATATCACATTTTGATTTGGGTTCTAAAATACTTGCATTTCATACTTCTATGCTTGCATTTTTAGCTCACGTTAAAACGAGGGAAACCTATATGTCTTTGAAGTCATGCCCAACCGATGGTTGACATAATTGAATCATAGAGAACTTCTCTTATTTGTTATCACAATGATCACATGATCGGAGGATTGATAGTGGGTGCCTAACTGGTTTCTTTGTCCACTCATTAACTCGGAGAAAGGACCACCCCTACCAAAACATAACTTGAAACATCCCTTAGATATTAATTCTTCATAGAAACCTTCCCAACCAAAAACTCCATTATGATTCACAAAGTAAGTCTAAAATAACATAATCTAAAACATAAAATTCACTTATAGGATTGCGTGTTTTTCTTAGTTTTTTCTTGAGTTGGGTTTTGAGTTGTGAGGTTACATTCTTCATTTTATTATTTATTTCACACTCCACTATCATAGTTGGTGTATTCTGATTGTTTCTGAGTGTGTCAGGATCCATTATTATCATACTCAGTTTTTGGGTTGATATTTCATCTGACTTAATTCACAAAACTCAAATTTTCTTCACTTTATCAAATTTCACAAAGTGATCGACATCGATCGAAAAACCATCATCGATTTACATCTGATTTTCATTGGTTTACCTAACCATTGTCAGTTTCCAGGTCTTTTTGGTAATTTTACAAAAAATAGCATTCATCACATCTTCTGTTCTTTTTAAAAGTTCTTGAGACATCCCGAATTTTAAAATCACAATCAAATACAAATTCTTTATTTTATTTTCATCAAGTTTTTCCTCATTTGCAAAATTGTTGATTTCCCACAATAACTGGTATCGCTTTCCCATCATTGTCATTAGTCACTCTGTATTCGTCATTGGTCACTCTATAACCATCACCGGTTAACCTAATCACGTCGAGTTTCTTTGGTTTAATTTTTAATGAAAACACCAACAAGTTTCACCTCCCGAAATATATTCTCCTCCATTTTTTCTATTTTTCTCGTGTCATTTATAGAGAACAGTTTTAACTAGTCTATGCTAATTCACATGATTTTGAATCGCTACTAAGTCAACACCCTTGTGTTCCATGCTAGCCTTCAACCACTCCCACCTAGGAAATCACCGCCTTCCATCCTATCAGCTATGGATCCAACTCAACCCATCACCATTATTACTGGTGACGAGGATTTCATAAGACTCCTTAACCGAGAATCCCACTACCCTACAATATTATCTCAACCACTCATCTACTCGGGACTCATCAAGATAGTTGGCATTCAATATGCCCGTGTTTATCCCTCCTCCCTTTCCCTCACTTCCATGCTAGATACCACTAGCTAGGCATTACCTTCATCTACCTTACCACATCTTGTGTCTCAACTAGACCCCACATAGTCTATAATGCTACACCTATGGCATTTGTTACACCTATTGTGTCAACCATCTTTTCACTAGCCACCTTGAGCATAACATCATTTTCACCTACCACCTCATATATACCCATTGCATCGCAACCACCCATGGTGTCGAAAACCCACACCCCATTCCAAAACCTCATCCTTTCCATCCCGTAGTCCCTACCCCCAATTTCCACAAGAGTCATTACAACTACCCCACCTGCTTACACGCATCACCCATAACCCCCAATCTCGTCTATCACTTATTTGGGATATCTTCTACCCACATCTATTCCCCCTTCATAGTTCTCATACTTGGCACCCCCATATACTAGGATGTCATCCACATCATACATCCATTATCAACCTCCTTATATTTTAGAGGATGCCCATTCATCACAACCCACCAATGACCTCATTAAAATGATGATGGAAAAGATTCAAACATTAAAAGCATCAATCTCTCGGCTCTTGTAACTCCTTAACTTATGAAAAAATTGTAATGATCCTATTCATCTATCTATCCCCATTCACGCATATCCTGTACATTGGGAAATTCCCAAGTTCAACCATTTCAATGGTAAAGAAGACTGTAACAATACTTGCATTCGTTCAAACATGGGTGCTATTGAATTGACCATGACGATGCTTTACTCCTACAAACATTCCCCATGTCCTTGACATGACCCATGTTAGATTGGTATAGTGGTTTACCCAGACATTCCATTTACTCATTTAACCAAGTGGCTCAAGCATTCTTAGACCATTTCTCAATCAATGTCGTAAAAAAGTCACCATGACTAACCTATACTCAACACGACAATACAACGATGAATCTATCACAGATTTTGTTGCTCGCTGGCAAAGCCTTATCAACCAATTAACATTCCAGTTACCTCAAGCTGAGCTTATAGAGTTGTTCACTAGAGCTTGTTCTAGGCACATCTCACCAACTCTATAGGTACAAACCTTCGTACCTTCGATGAAGCATTTACCATGGCACAAAAACTAGAAATTTGTGCCATTGAAGAGAAGAAAATTCAATTGCAAAACAAAATGCCACGTTCAAATCAAATGATGCCTCTTCATCTTCAAATCCCCAAAATAATTATTCAAAAGCCAAAGGATCTTCCAATGTGGTAGTTCTCAAAGCTGTCCCATCTCACCCATCTAACCAAGAAAAACCTTCCTCCAATATTTCTCCCGTTCAAAATTTTTACTTCCAACGGAACAAAAAAGTACACTCCAATCGAGAGCCCTATTCTTTAGTCTTAGAAAATATTCTTAAGGCCAGAGCCATTACACTTCCACCCATAAAACCTCATACTAGTTTCGATCGACTCTTCATATGCCTCTATGGTATAAGGAACATGATTATTGTAACTATCATCGCGTCAAAGGACATAGCGATGGTAATTGCATAACCTTCAAGAACATTGTCCAAGAAATGTTAGATAATGGATATATCGTCTTGGACATCCGAATGCACTAGAAAATCAAAACTTTCATATCTTTAAGAATCCATTTCCTAACCATACACCATCATCTAATCAAAATGGTGAACCTTCAACCAACGAAAACAATGTCTATGAAGTCCACGTTGTTTTCGATATCGTACCAACCATTCCTTAATTTCCACCTATCCCATCTATCGAGGAGATTCTAGCACAATATCCTCTACCCACAAAGGAGCCTACCTCATCTACTCCTTTACCCACAGAGGATTCCCCTTCATCTCCCTCTTCACCCACGAAGGAGTCCACAATTTCTTCCAATTCCATTTCACCATCTACCTCGCAACCTACCAAACAATCAATGGTATTAACTCTCCTACCCACAGAGAATCATCATCACTTTCTTCTCCACCAAAAGAAGAACCTACCTCACCCACCTACCATCTCTCCTACCCATGGGAGATCCTTTAGACGTGCCACTTCATATTGGTGACAATTCCCCATTAGCATTCTAGGATCCCGTTGATATGCTCTCAGCTCTTTTACCTACAAAGTATGAGGCTAACTAGTTCCTTGTCTCACGGACATATTTTATAGGGATTTCCACTAAACCAAAAACATCTCCTCTTATAGTGGTACCATTTTCACGCCTAGCCAACCACTTGGATTATGTTGATAATTCCATGCTTTGGGGACACCTTCAGTTACCCTTTTCAACCCAAATGTAGATGTCACTTACTGATACCTCCATGATCTATCCAAAGGTATTTCACGAAACCAAATCAATGATGACCATGCTCGTTGAAATGAATTTTTACACCTAAATATTCTCTCATCTCTAGACCTATCACTACCCCCGGGTGTCATGCCAACATCGAGCCTTGTCTATCCACTTGTCAAATTGGACTTAGTCATGTCCTCCCAAACTCGCATAAAAACTAATCATCCACCTAAAAATAGGAACCAAATTTTTAGGTCGCACACACTAGTTTCACCCACCACGCCTTTGTCACTTCACCCCTTCCGTCTATCCTTGGAACTCACTCATCTACCCTAGTTAAGCAACCTTCTACCCAAAGAAAATAAAAAACGTAGGAGCTTTCCTCTTCATCATGATCCTTTATTATATCCAATCAACCCGCATAACCTTTGCCATCACCCCCATATTTCTTACCATTTATACCCCCATTGGCTACCATAACCCCATCACTACCTATGTGACTTTCTTCTCTTCAACCTATACCTTCCACCCGACCTCTTCCAGAAACCTTTACCACACCTCCATTATCACCGTGGCTAACCCATCCTCTACCACCATCCACTTTCCCTTTTGCATCATGTACTCCTACCTCACCTTTACCCAAGAATGTGCAATCCAAGGACAAGAACCCACTAACCTCCAACAAGGTAGTTAAACCCATAACACCTTTTATTTCTAGTTCATCTAACACACCTTTACCCAAAAAGGTACCATCAAAACCTAAGACATTACCACCTACCAAACCGGTGGTTAAACCTATTCCACCTCCTATAACACCTCTTCCACCACAATCATCTGCACCTTTACCCAAATCCACACTTACTTCACACTGTGATCCATTGGCAAGGTCTTATGCCAACATTTTAACCAACATCTTAGACACCTTTATCCTCACATTACCGCTTCTTAGAACTTATGACCCACTCAAACCCAAACCAAAGGGATTCGATGAAACTAAAATTTGTGCCTACCATAATGTGCTAAGACATGATGTAGAGAACTATAAGGCTCTAAAAACCGTTCTTCTCCAACTATGCCCTCCTAAAGAAAATTTTGATGAAGATGATCTTCTAGATGAGGAATCTATTCCACCTTCACCAATCACCACACATCCTTGTTGACTACCTATTTAGGGGCCCACATCTCTACCTCCACAACCTTTTTATCCACCTCCAACATTTGAGATCAACATGGTCTATATTAGAGAGCTTGCTAAAACCCCACCAAAATGCTAGTTCACCCTACTCATTTCACAAGGTTCTTACCCGCATTAGGTTTTTGTCCATCATGCCATTATACTACTCATGATATACCTTCTCCATCCACCTCTTTTCCTTAGATTAACATGATCCAAGTTTCCACTCGCACCCAAAAAGACAAAGGAAAAGAAAAAGCAACCAGCCCATCCACTAATCTTGTGCCTAACATACCATCTGCACCCACACCCAAAATCACCATTCGAGGACCCACATACCCTATTTCTAACAGGGTCACCCATCGTACAATGATAAAACAATTGCACCAATCCCCTCTAAAAATTTCTTTATACGATCTTGTCCAAACCTTTGAATCTCATTGACAAGCCCTCATGGAGGTTTTGCAATCCATTAAGGTTTTACCTAATGACCCCACACCAATAGCCTCCATTATCACCCCTCACCACATGGCATCTCTTACCAAATCATCTCCTTATTCTACCCCCGCTCCCACTCATCAAGTGGTCACCCTCAATTTCTCTGATGAGGAGATCATACCTCTCTAGTTAGATGACCATGATCCCACTCTTTTCATCTCCATCTATATCGATAATATTCACATTCGATGTGTTATGATTGATGGCGGTGCTAACATCAACATCATCTCCTCCCATGCGTACAATCAAATGCGCATCCCTTCAAATTTCATGCATAATAACCCAGTTATGCTATGCTCCTTCAATGATGCCATCACTTCCACCCTTGGCACCATTATTCTTCACGTTTGTGTGGGCCCCGTATTGTGCTAAAATTATTCTATGTTTTAGAAGGGGAATTCCAGTATAACCTATTGCTTGGAACCTTGGATCCATGTCATGGGTTGTGTTCCTTCAACTTTACATTATTGTGTAAAATTTAAACATGAAGGACATAACTATACCATCCCATCGACCCTTCTCCATTTAAAACTTGTAACATGTTGTACTGACCTAATGATGTCCTCATACCAGTTAAGGCATCTACCATTGCCACCACTTCTCCTTCACCCACATCCCCATCCACCGATGTTGTCGCTACCTCACCTGCACCTACCTCTTCTATTCCCATTGTTACCATGGCCTTTGTAGCCAACTCATCCTTCTTCTTCCCAATCACCTAGTACTTCATCTATTCTGGCTACACACATATCCACTACCGATCCCTTAGAAGGTGTTTTTCAATGCCTCACTCTGGGGGAATACTACTTGTACAACATAAACACATTCCTTACTCCACAAGAGTATGGTAACCTATGCCAACATCCTCGTTATGACCATCACATAGGTGAGGTATTCCCTTATGGTCCTCCCCACCTTTGCACCAAATTAACATATGGGGGACTTGACACTTCCACCTATTCACCTGATCCCCCTTCCCAAATGTGACCATTTTCATCTAACCTCCAATCTCTCACCAACTGCCACTTTTCCCACACTTTCCTTTTTTACCTGCGATGAAAGGTTTTGGCTTTGGGTTTTACGAATAGGGCCATCAAATTGTCATCCTGTGTACCATATGTAAACATAAATATCATAGTGGTATTGGCTTTGCTAAGCCATATTTTAAGAAGGTCCATATCAACCTCATCAAGGATGAAAAACCTTCTCCACCCCATTTACCAACATCACCACCTTCACCCACATAGTCTATAGATCCCAAATCTATTCCTCCTATTTTTTTTTCATGAACACCATTTCTCTGGGACCTCTGACTTATCAATGTGATGGTGAGGCTCCCTCTTCTCTTCCTTTCCTATATCTTGACATGATCGATGATGATACACCATCCATTAATGTCATTCAATGTTAGGATGATGAGTCTATCCTCACCTACCTTAGTGTGGAAGATTCTTATATTCACTAGTCATTTCCTTCGAGACACAAACCATGTTAAATGAATAAACCATTGAAATCAATATTAACACTCAAGATGACCCACACATTCTAAAGATAGGTCAATCTTTAGATGTTGCTGAATAGGAATATTTCACTTCTTTCCTTTGGGATTATAGAAACGTTTTTTCTTGGTCCTATATTGATATGCCCAGTATTGACCCAAACATTGTGGTCCATAATATCATAATTGTTCTTGAAGCCAAACTTGTAAAACAAAAGATACGAAAAATTAATCCTCACATTTTCCTTCTTGTCAAAGAATAACTTCAACGACTTCTCTCGATTTCCTTCATCCTACCTATTTATTATCCCCAATTGATCTCTAACATCGTTCCATTCACAAAAGCAATAGGACTCCACATATTCACATATTTTTGTGACCTTAATTTAGCTTGCCCCAAAGATGACTTTCATCTACCTAGTATTAACCAAATAGTTGATCTTACCACTGGATATGAGATGCTATCACTCATGGATGGTTTCTTAGGTTATAACCAAATATTACTCGCCGGAAGATCAACATAAAACTACCTTCATCACTCCTTGGGAACCTTTTTCTATCGAGTCATGCCCTTTGGCCTTAAAAACACTGGTGCTACATATCAGTGGGATATGACTTATATCTTCCATGACATCATGTATCATATATTGGAAGATTACATATATGACCTTCTTTCTAAATCAAAACATTGAGCCAAACACCTTACAGTCTTAAAGGTCATCTTTGACTGTCTCATCAAATATTGTGTTCACCTTCAACCAAAGAAGTGTTTCTTCACTGTTCTCTTAGGAAAGCTCCTTGGTTTTATCGTTTCTTTGTGTGGCATAGAAATCAATCCCACTAAAATTAAGGCTATTATATAAATGCCTCCACTTACTAACCTTCACCAACTTCATAGTTTGTAAGGTAAGTTACAATCTATTTATCACTTTAGTTTGCATATTTCTGACCACTACCACCCATTTCATCATCTAATTAAAAAGGAAGTCTCTTTTAAATGGGATGAGGAATGCCACAAATCCTTTGAGGCCTTAAAACAGTACCTTCTCCAACCACATGTGCTCATTCCTCCTAAGGATAACCAACCATTTTACCTTTATATTTATGTTATAGATCATTCCTTTGGTGCCATGCTCACTCATCGTGACAATCAACACAGGAGAAAGTGGTTTATTACATAAGTCTTACCCTTTTGGACTATGAAACCATATAAACCCATGGAAAAAAATTCTACCTAGCCTTAGTTTTGTTCACCACTAAGATTTGACATTACCTACTTAACCAAAAACATTTGTCGTCACCAATATTGACCCCTTACATTACATGTACGCCAAGCCCTACCAACATCAATGTGTTGCACGTTGGCTAATGCTTCTCACAAACCTTGACCTTGAATTCATCCATCAAAAATCTATCAAAGGTCAAACTATCGCTGACCAACTTGTAGACACACCCCTCTCCGAGAAATCAATCCTCTAACTTTGATTTCCCAGACAAATCCATTGCTACCCTCTCTTTAGACGATACCGTTTACCAAATGACCTTATTATTCAACGGTTCCAAATGTTAGCGTGGGGGTGGTGCAAGTGTTATCATCATTTCTCTTGATGGTGATCCTATGCCACTATCTTTCAAACTAGGTTTTAATTGTACTAACAATATCACTGATTATGAAGCACTTGTATTAGGTCTCCAAACCACCATTGTCTTATATGTTAAATCAATTAATATCTTTGGTGACTCTCAACTGGTTATAAATAAAGTCAATGGTATATACCAGTTGTAACGAAATACTTCAAAAGTATAAACATCATGTAGACATACTTTTGACTACCTTTGACTGTTATGAACTTCAAACCACTCCATGTTCCACTAACAAATTTGTGGATACCATGGCCTCGCCTTACTTTTTGATTCCGCCTCTCCCTTCAAATCAAAAACTTTGTCACAATAACAAGACTACAATCACCTTCCTATCTCGATACATCAACCTTGTTGGAATAGTTCAACTCTGGCCCACATGACCTTTGGTATAAGCGGTTTTGATTACCTTCCCCTTTTAGTTCTACCTCCGGACCTTACTCGTAATGGACAATGCTCCTTTCTCAAAAGTTTCTCTTGGTATTTCATCATGGGAGGCATTCTCTATAAAAGTGGTTTTGACATCATCCTCTTGTGATGTATTATAAGTTCTAAAATTCCCTACACCATCAAGGAAGTTCACAATGGAATTTGTGGAGGTCATTTCAGTGGCTTAGCTATCACCAAACACATCCTTATCCTAGGATATTATTGACCACCCTTGACAAGTGATTTTTGTGAATATGTCAAATGTTTTGTTAAATGTTAGCAACATGCTCATCTTCATCACACACCTAGTCACACCTTACATGTCACATGAGATCTTTGGCCTTTCTCTCAATGGGGTTTGGATCTTGTCAAAGAGATCAATCCTCATTCTTCACAATGCCATCAATGGATTATTACCACAACCGAATACTACACTAAATGGGTAGAATCCATCCCCCTCATCTCTACAAAAGTTGAGAAAATTTGTGAATTCATCAACCATCACATTATTTATTGCTTTGGTGTCCTCACCGCCTCATCACGATGATAACGGAAAACAATTCAAAAACAAAACCCTATGGAAACTTTTTTACACCTTCGACATTCAATTTAGTTTTTCTTCACCTTACTACCCATAAAAATGGAAAATATGAATCAACCAACAAAACTTTGAACAAAATTCTTATGAAAGTGGTTGATGATAAGGGAAAGGATTGACACACACACATTCATTTTTCTTTATGGGCTTACCATACTAGTATTCATAATTCAAATACAACCACACCATTTTATCTATTCTACTGCATGCAGAGGATATCCCGCCTCTTGAAGTCCAAATTTTGTCTCTTCGTATCTCACTCAAAGAGATGCTTAATGATGATGAATTTCACTAGGACCATTTGGCACAACTTGAGTTATTAGATAAACATTGTCTTAATGCTCTTGATCATCTCCAAATCTACCAAAAAAGTATCAAACATGCCTACAAAAACATATCCATGAATGAACCTTCCAAGTTGGTGACCTCATCCTGAAGGAAAATCAACATGTAACCAAAGAGGAGAAAAGTAAATGGGGCAAATTCACTCCTAATTGGCTTAGACCTTATATTGTTACTCATACCTATGGATCAGGTGCTTATCATTTATCTTCACTCGAAGGTAAACCCAAACTTGAGCCCCTCAATGCATTACATCTTAGACCATTCTATTATTGAATCAAGTCCTATATCACCTTCTGTCTATTTAACACTCATCCTTGGAGCACCATTCACCTTCCATTTTAAATATTTTAAGGATCTACGACTCAACAAGAATCATGTGATTATCCATCACTTTTTCAGCCCTATCTTCAATATGAGTACCATGGCCCTACTCATGGCATGATTCTCATGGATAATTTTCTTATTTTTCAAGATGGAATCCCATGGTCATTCATAACATAAACTCTCTCTTGCATAGTTAGCCTCTGTGTGTTATGGTTTTGCCTTCAAACCAAGAGCCTATTTTTCTCTATAGTCTTGTCCATGACTTAACAGTCTAACAACAAAATAATATCAAAAGTCAAATGGGATTCAACTCCTTGAGTCAAACTTATAGCAAAAATATGATTCCCTAAAAAGGAAATCTATTCTCTCTAATCTTGTTGTTATAAATAGACTGCTCCCTCGAAGGACAACTATACAAAGCTAGCCATATTGTATTTAGTCTCTCATCAAAAGAGGACTATTCTTGTAAAATAAAATAAAATATTTAGAAGCTTCCCACATTGATCAGATTCATGAAGACCTCAAGGAGATAATATAATCATCCCACATAGACTTCCTACATCGATCAATCTATCAAAACAACAACAAAAGAACAAGAAAAAAAGATAACTTTTTCGTCATGGACTTTCCTATTTTGATCTTAGGTATCTTGCCAAGTAGGCATGTTGTCTTACACCAAGTTATGCTAAACACCAACCATTTTCACCTCATTTCCTTTTCACCCTAATTTCCTACCTTCTCAAGGGACTTTCCACAAACACGACATTTCGTGATCATGTGAATTTCTTCACCCTTAGCATAGTCAATCATGCAACACCTTTAGGGTCTTTTGTTCATAAGCCAATCTAAGGTATGGTGAACTCGTTATGGTTCTTATCAATTAGGTGGCTCTTTTGTCTCCTCCTACCATTCACCTTCTTCATTACTTATTGATTATCCTATATAGGAATATACCATTAATACCTATGTTTTAAGAATTCCCCTTTCACCAAAATCAATAATTCCTAAATGACCTAAACCTAACTGGTCTAAATAACCTAGAATAAATCATGCCTAAAACCTACCCACACATTTCGATACCTCATCTTATTTTTCCCTAGCTTATGGGAGAACTACATCGGCCTAAGGCCCTTTTCGTCAGGGGCTATGTAGGCGGCTCTGAGGGCGTGAGGCCCTTGGAGTTTATCTCAGCCACTCTTTTCCATAGCCAATTTTCCCTCCCATGTTTTCAATTAACATTTCACCTTATTTAGTTTCCATTTTTCACAAACACTTGGAAATTAAAAATTAACAAATGTAAATACCTGTCATTTTCTTAATAACATCATATCATACATCCATCATTTCACATTTCCATGATATCAAATATTTTGAAAATCTACACCATAACATACATATACATCATTATTTATTTCCCATGTTACCAATAACTTGGAAATTAAATCAAAACCAACAAACCTTATTTCCACCGATGCCCACCTCACCTAGACTCGGTCATGCCTATACCTAACTCAACCATGCCTAAATGACCTAAACTTAACCATGAATGACCTAAACTAAACCATTCCTAATCGACCTAAACTCAACCATGCCTAACCGACCTAACTCAACCATGCCTACATGACCTTGACTCAAACATGCCTAATTCACCTAGTTTCCATCACATACACAATAACAATGAAAATTAAAAACACCAATACATCATCCATAATATCAATATCATCATATATAAAAATGAAAGTCTGTGTATCAATAGAAATGTATACCAATAAAAATACATACAAATATCTCAAATCTCACAGATACATCCTCACCATCTTCATCACGTAAGCTAGTATATGATAAAAAACTCATAATTCTCATGTACATCCTCACTATCATCAACACACAGGCCGGTATATACCAAAGAAATATGACTAACCAATCATATTAGGTGACTAGTCGTCACTCCATTTGATATCCATGCTTGTCTCATATGTTTCCTCCTCCTCACCTCCATTAACGACCTTCCTACATCGTCCCACCTAGCATGGGTTTCGATATAGTCTTTTCCTATCCCACAACTAGGTCTGGCCTTCGTGAACTCATCACCTCACCCTGACCCTGTCTCTGGGCTTGCATGGACCCTTGTGCTCTCTGAACTATGAGTGTGGGATCTAGTCCTCTCACTCGCTACCTATTATGCTCTGTACTCAGCATAGGAGGGGACATCTATCCATGTGGTCATTAAATGATCCTGGTAATACTGTACCTCATTCAGGGCATCCATAAACCTCACCATTGACACCATCTGAGGTGGTGCCATGGGTCTCACAACAACCTATGAGCTCTATCCTACTATGGCTAGCTTTGGACCCTATACCTATGCTCCCTATCCTCCTCCCTATACCTAGGGAATCCGTCTTATTACGATTGCTTATAGTAAGGACCATGCACCTGAGCCTATGGCGGTGCCTCGCACTATAACTTGGGTCTATAGGGCCATAACCTAAGCCCATGTAATGGCCAAATAGCCCGAAAACCTTCTACCTTCCTTGTAAGGAAAAAACTGTCCCCCATCTCCATGTCCACCTGTGTGGGCACTCGTCCCTATGTAACTTTGAGCATGTAATGCCAACATTTGAGCATGTATAATGGAAACGTATGCCTCTGACCTAGTAAGCTTCCCCTGTAACACTATAATTTATGCCTTAAGGGTAGTCACCTAACCATGTAAGGTATCCCTTTGTACTGTGATGGTGGCTATGTCTAGCTTCCTAGCCTCGGGGTGCCACTAAGTAGTTATACCCCCACACCACTACCTATATCTATCAGTGACCGTAGCATCATCGATCTGCTTGTCCATCACTCGCTCCTCCTACCTGTAGGAACACTTGGTTGTGGTGGAGACGTAGGTCACTCCACGAAATATCTCTTATCTTTGAGGAGGTAAGGGTGGCGGCATGTCCTACGGCAGCCCAAACTCACTGCCTATTCTGTCTGCGAGATATCATCTTGTGATTGTGGACATGGTGCCCCTATATCCACCTAAGAAATCAGAACTCCTCTAACTCCTCTACTATGTCCATGTATGAGTGATAGACAACATATGGCGTCTAAACAATATCCACACCATAATCCCTCTGAAGAACCACATAATATGAAACATCATGCGTGGCCCTAGCCACCATGTGCCTCCCACCAACTGGTACCCACCATGTATATCCAACTCGACCAAGCCACCCCAAAGTAATTAAGTCAGTGCAAACCAACTGGACGTACACATACGATGTGCTCATATGCCCAACAATTCAGAAAAAAGTGCAACACAAACTAAACGACCAAAATCTCCCATAGGCCTACAAACTCCATATACAACTACACCGGAATGTTTGCTGCCCATGTAAAATACAACTACACTGGGAATGTTTGTGCCCAATCACACTAATCTTGATTACCCCATTTACCTAATTCACATACCAACCTCCTACCCTTTACACTCATGACTCATTACTTTCACATTATTTCACCTACTCACCTATCCCATCTAGCCAAAGATCATATTTTACCCTTACCCCTCTACAAAGAATCATTAATTGCCCCTTCTTGACCCCTTTTCCTTTCATACATAACACTTCTCACCCCTATCCCTCTTTCACCCTAACCGACACTGGTCTCTTGGACTATCACTAGTTCTCCTTGACAAACATCAGTTCCAATTAACCAATGTCGGTCACCTTAGTCTTGACTGATGTTAGCTACAACCAACCGATGTCAGCCAAACCTTGACCAATGTAGGTCTCTATCGTGACCCCAAAAATCAAAACCCCCTCCTCTATTTCTGAAAAATTGATAATAACAACCTATAACCCTACTTAATCCCAGGACACTTACACCCCACATTTATTTCTCCCCGTACTTAGCCTATATTTGACCTCATCCCCCAAATTTCATCTATTTTTCACCCACATTTCAAAATTAACATTCCCACCAAAATTTCTTCATTATAAAACACAATTGGAGCAAATAACAAGCTAGAAAATGCCTCCTACCTCATCTTGATGGCATCTACGTGGTGACACATCTAGTTGCTACACCGGTGGTCCAAATAACCCCTCTCATGCCTCCGTCATACCAAAATATACCTCAAACCTCTCCACCAATCACATGTCTCCAACTACTATAGTGGACCCATCTACCTGGATCCTCTCACCACTTAGTCACCACCACCTTGGCTTGGTACAATACCTTGTCTTTTTCCTCTCTCGACAAATGTAAAAGTCACTCGGTATATCATTTTCTTAACATCAACAACAATAATGAGTCTCGTAAAAGACAAAATTACAAATTTATAACCCTAACCTAACATGACCGACGTTGGTAACCTTATAACTAGTATCGATTACCTGCCATTACCATTTACACCCCCTTTTACCCATTTTGACCAAACTCATTACAGCCACATACCTTTTTCTAGTACCAACACCCATTATACCCTACCCACAAGCCTAAAATACCCATATAATTCCTTAATTGCATTTAGGGATTTGTTATTTTACCTATACCTTGGCCTTACCCATGCCATGACCTATTTACCTAGACCTGACCTACTTTTTGTGACCATTGAACTTGTGTACTTGCTATACCTTACGATCTGTTACCTATATTGTTTTAGCCTAATAACCATACCTTGCCTATTTTCGTGCTATTTATCCCGAAAAAACCTTTGGTGTATTGGATCATACCTAAAAGTTCCTATACCTAACCTACATTGTGTTTCCAAACCATATCCTATACACTAGATACTTGAATCAATTTAACCATGTTTGGATAAATCTATCGACCTTGACAATGTAGAGTTTGTAAGCTCTTTAATTTGGTACCGTGTTACGATCTATACATGTGTGTGAATTTTATTTCCCTTACCCATTACCTGTTTTGGCCCTTTCCCATTCCCTATTACTTGAATTAACCATTACCCTTTACCCAATGTGTTTATACCCTTACCTACAATCCACTTACCTTCACTTTCACTAACTACACATTTATCAAACCACTCACCAACTCTGTATACCACCTCATCAATTCCTAGTTTGAGGGGATCACCTTCACCCACACTTGGGAAACACCTCTCTCACCCATACATGGGGAAATTACTTCTTGTTTTTTTCAGCGTCACTTATCAATACAAGCTACACAACAAAAAAGGGGAAAAATGTAGACACCAAAATTAGGTCATACTACCCTTATAACCCTGTTAATTAAATTAACCATACCTTACCTATTCATATCCCATAGTGCACATGATTAATTGAATTAATTACCTTAATTAATTTAATTAACATCCTCACTTGACCACCTCACCAAGCCAAATCACCTACCGCCTCACTTCATGACCCACTCAAACCCCATTAATGACCTAAGACCAAGTCAAAGCATATCCTAACAAACTAGGACTTAGTCTAAACCTAGAATTATCTCCTATTAACAAACCTAAGGGGAATCTTACTCATCCTTCCCTGATCTATCACCCGATACTTAGACAAAGATTGAAGACCACACCAAAAATAACAACAATCAGACTATTTTTGGCCAACCTAGATATTCCTGCCTTAATCGCGCCGGTTATATCTCAACCTATGTCGAGTCCCTAAATTTGTCATTAGATAGGTTAAATACATTTCCAAAATCCTTTACTGAGGTTAGCCATTCGATTTACGATCTCATACAAGTAGAAAATTGGAGCACTAAAATTTATGAAGAACTCAAGAAAAGGAAAGCACACAGGGAGAACTACCAACAACAATCGACATACATCACCTTCTTCACGATCACATGTTAGAAGCACGGGAATACTGAGAGGGGGTGAATCAGTATTCCATAATTTAAAATTTTCTCCAACTTAATAAATTTTTTTACACTTAATAAGATATTCAAATCTGAAAATAAATGAGAGCACACACAGAAATCAAATGCACATAACACCAGATATACCATGGTTCACCCAGTGTGGGCTACATCCACCAAAAGGAGACTACTTGGATCTACTATCCAAATCCAGCCAAAATAAAATAGTGTTTACAAAGTATGAGCACCCACTCACAGAAGACACCAATCTCCAAGCCGAACACCAATTCAGCCCTTGAATGCAAACACCATTGACTTTGCAATCTCTGATTCGAAGCACCAACTTCTGGAGACACCAATCCCCAATCTGAAGCACCCACTTCAGAAAATATGCAATACAAATCAATAATATTTCTCCTTCTTTATTTTCTCTCTCACATACTCATACTCACTTAAGAGATTTACAATAATAACTTCACATACATATCACTCTAAAAATTCTCTTTCTTTTTCACTCACAAAATGTGCACACAACACTTGTTTATATAGGAAGAAGGAGAGGAAAAACCACTTGTGGTTTCCCTAAAACCATGTGCCCATACCATGGGAAAATTTACTTTAAAAAATGTGCCATATTTGGAATGAGGAAGCCACATCACTTGGCGGTTACAAAAATAATGAATATTTTCTCTAAATAGCAATATTCTTTTTCATGGTCAAGTGTAACTCATATTTTTCAATAAATACACATGACCAACTTCCCTTACACGTCCTTAATGTTCCATAAATGACAAAATCCGCCCCATAAGGATATATTCTCTTTTTGACTTCAATTTTGTAACTCCTCCATGATTTTAGAATCAATTTGTAACTCCTCCATGTCATAACTCATCACTAATGCAAATGTAACTCCCATTTTTAATTCAAACATTTATCATGCATTAAGTAACCTTCATTTTAAATGTACCTCATTAAAAAATGATCCATTACACATCCCACCATGTGTCATAGGATTCCTTTGTGATGTTGAATATTAAAATATTCAAATTTTGACATCACACTAATTTTGACATGGATAAATATTTTACGAACACTAATGTTGTAAAATTGAATATTAAGATAATATTCAAACCTCAATATTTATATCAACACTAATGTTGTACCTTTGACATCAATGAAAAATACTCAACAAACTCCCCCTTTGTCATTGATGGAAAACCTCTGCTAAAATTATTCATGAGAGCCTGTTTGCTATGAAATCCAACTTTCTACCTCTGAGCTCTTTTTGTACTGATGCACTGTACTTGTTCTATGCAACTCTCCCCCATGCTGCAATTCTCCCCCTTTGACATCAATGGAAAAGGGATAACTAAACCAATTACCTGAACCTGTACTCGAGCTGAAGATAATGCAATGTGTAGCTCCCCCTATGTCCATACTCCCCATGAGATAGTCAATGAGTAAGAGTGATAGGAATCACTCCTAACTTTTGTCTGAGTGACTCAAAAGATTCCTTTGGTAGGGGTTTTGTAAATATATCAGCAATCTGATCCTTAGTTCCAACATATTCCAATTTCACCTGCTGATCTACAACTTTCTCTCTCAAGAAGTGATACTTAATGGGAATGTGCTTTGTCCTAGAATGCATGACTGGATTTTTTGAGATGTTAATAACACTCGTATTGTCACAAAAAATGGAAATAGGATGCTCATACTCTACCTTTATGTCCTTCAATGTTTGCTTCATCCAAAGCACCTATGTACAACATGCCACTACTGCAATATACTCTACTTCTGCTTTGTAGATAATGAAACTGAGGCTTGTTTCTTACTTGAACCATGACACTAATCTGTCACCAAGATAAAAATCTCCCCCACTTGTACTTTTCCTATCATCAACACTTCCTACCCAATCTACATCTGTGAATGTTGTAAGAGTGAAATCATCACTCTTTTGATACCATAAACCATAATCCAACGTACCTTTCAAATATTTAAAAATTCTTTTCACTGCTGCTACATGAGTTTCCTTTGGTGCAACCTGAAATCGTGCAACTAATCCAACAACCTGCATAATATCTGGTCTAGATGTTGTGGTATATAACAAGCTTCCTATCATGGACCTATACAAGGTTTGATTAACATCGGGAGACTCATCATTCTTACTCAACTTGTAACTTGTAATCATGGGTGTACTAACTGGATTGCAATCTTCCATTCTAAACTTTTTCAACATCTCCTTTATATACTTGGTTTGTGAAATAAAAATTCCTTGACTAGACTGTTGAATTTGCAAACCAAGAAAGTAAGACAACTCACCAAGCATAGACATCTCAAACTCCTTCTGCATCTCCTCTACAAATTCTTTGCATAATCTCCTACAACCGCTTCCAAAAATAATGTCATCCACATAAACCACAACTATCACCTGATGTTCTCCTTCTATCTTGATGTACAAATTGCTATCCACAATTCCTTTTCTAAATCCTTGTTCTTACAAGTACTTGTCTAGTCTAGAGTACCAAGCTATTCCATGAGAGAAAAACCAGATTATCGATTCTATGGCCTCTTATTAGTCACATGTTTTTCTCGAGTGAGGAATTACAGAAACTAAATCCACCATTTCATTCCTATTTAAGCCTTAGTTTGAAGATTGACAACCAATGTGATTTTAGCATATGTTGAGACTAAGAATGAGCCCGCCAAGATAAATTTCATGAAAAATGAAGATGAAATATTAGGATACCTCAATGCTTATATAGACCTTCATCCCACACACCACAAGAAGGGATTTTCCCTTATACCTCATGATGAACCCCCATTTTGTTATGTTTAAACCATGTGAAGCCCCATAATATTTTGATATCATATTGCATGATGTATAATGTTAACTCGCTTATAATTAATGATTTAATGTGTTTTTGAAGTATTTATTGTGCATACACTTGTTATTTCTTCCTCAAAAATGGTGTAAATTAATATTTTTAAGCATTAACAATACCTTTAGAAAATTATATGTTGAGTTATTATAGGAGTAAATTACAATAGAACATGAATCAATTAGTGCATTAGCACAAGACTCAATTAATGCAATGGTGTAGGACTCACCTTGGAATAGGACTCTCCTCTCTGTATTAATATAGGACTCATAGTAAAACACCGAGCTCTTCCAGGTCATCAAATTTGAATTCCTTAAAATAAGGTATTCATACAAGAAGATAGATAACTCAAACTAATGGTGATACAACTGGTAGCATATTAAAATGAATAAGAAACATGCACCATTACCTCGACCTACATTCATGTTGATTTTGAGGTTTAGTTACTCTAGTTGTTGGGAGATGTGATGCAACCAATACCTAGAGATTTATTATCACTGCAATTCCATACAATCAACCAAAGATATGAAGAATCTTCCAGCACTGATTGACTCTCTCAAAGGATTTGATCACGAACCTTCTTTAAAATCATCATAATTGATTCAAATCCAAATAATTCAAAGACTATTCCTTCCATAACTATACTCCTTAAAATAGATAGTCATTGTTTTAGTCAATAGTCAGTTTAGTAGATGTTATATATTACAAATAAACTAGTTTTCTCCCGAGAGGTACTAGGATTGCTCTAGTATAAAAGCACTAATGTATAGATATTTATGGGTTTGGTTCAGTTAATTAATTCATTATACAAGCATACTCTTTCAATTAAATAAGATTACGATTCAAGGAATATTCTATTGTGTGAATTTCAATATTAAAAATGATCAAAGGGAAGGAGAAAATGCCACTCCTACCTAATGAGAAGGGAAATTTACATTTAACTCCTTTCTATTATTTTGAATGCATTCAATATTTCAGAATTAAACCCCATTGAGAATATTTCAATTGTCTTTGATAGTATTTTCCCTTCAATGCATTTGATTTCGTAATTGCAAGTAGTCCATTATTTCTTTAGTTTCACTCTTAAGTATGTATTGAGAACAGTTCCTATTATTTCCTTTGTTGCAAACAACCATGGACACCACCACCTGTATTTCTTAAATGATACGATTAAAGGGTGAGTATCATGATACTCATCACCTTATTCGGGTTCATTTTAAGAGACCTCTTGGAAATCGGAGGTGGAAAATACCTGTGAATATCCCTAGAACTAGTTTCATTAAAAGGCAATTTTTTTGTGTGTAAATTTTTCACCTAATAGAAAGGTTGTAGATGCACGACAGGAGATTTTATGTCACACGTTAGAAAGGTTTTTGATGTGTGAAAACAAACCTCCTATCACATATCAACAAGGTTGTTGATGCATGACAACAAACTTGCTAACGCATACGATAACAACCTTGCTGACATGTGACAAAAATATTTTGTCACATGTCTACAAAGATCCTCCCTCATGTCATGCATCAAAAATCTCTTTCTCACGTGTCAACAAACTCTAAATATTGCATGTCAACAAACTCTCTGTCACACATCTGTAGCCTCCGCCCTCTTGTTGCGCATCAACAAACTCCCCTTATCATGCATCAACGAACTCTCCTTGTCATGCGTTAGTGGAAATTTCTTGTCATGCATTTGAGAATAATACTTGTCACCTGGCTACAAATTTGATGAATATCTATAAAACTACACTTTGTGTACTGGCCTCTGTTGCTTTGCAAGTTTACTGTACTTGATAATAGATATTCCCTTAGGTGGTATGAGGGAAGTAGAATTTTTCTACTTGGAGAATAATCTAGGATTATATAGGGGATATATTTCAAGTGTAGGTGAAGCCAACCCCTAAAAAAATTAAACTGTAATTTTTAGGTGAATAGGTCACTGACTTGCGCTAGAAAATTCACCTTTTCAATTTTTTCTAAAATGGAATATTCGCCATATTATGAATATTCGCCACTAGAATTATCTTTAACCTTAATATTACTATTATTTCAAAGATTGTACGATGAGGTATTTCTCTTACGAATATTTTTAAATCTATAAAGTCTAAGAAGACTTGGAGTTACCTTTAGCCCCACCTAAGTTTGAAGAGGGCAATACCTATTTGATTAAAGGAACAATAGACATAAACATAGGGATGAAAGAGGAACCCAAAATATTAAAACTTGGTTCTTCGTTGTCTCCAGAAGAAGTAGAAGCACACACAAAGGTGATTAAAGAGCATTCAAAATCCTTCATTTTTAGCTATAAGGAGGTGACGGGAGTCACCCCTGATGTTGTAGTGTAAAATATGGTTATGAAGCTAGATACTAAACTTATGAATAAAAAAGTGAGACCTATGAAGCCAAAGGTGGATTTAATGGTTAAAGAGGAGGTAATGAAACTCATACAAGTAGGGTTTATTAAGCCTATGGATTATTCCATGTGGGTGTCAAACATTGTCCCAATCCTTAAAAAGAATGGGAAGATACACATCTGCATTGATTTTAGGGACATTAACAAGGCTTGTCCCAAAGACAATTTTCCATTTCCCTCGATTGATGTTATCATAGATGTAATGGCTAGATATGAGTTGTTGTCTCTCATGGATGGGATTTTTGGGAACAACCAGATAAGAATCTTTGAGGAGGACCAAACAAAAACTACCTTCACAACTCCTTGGGGAATCTTCTATTACATAGTCATGCCTTTCAACTTGAAGAATGCTTGAGATACTTACCAAAAGGAAATGACTTACATATTTCATGATATTATTCATGTTAGGAAATAAGGGATAAAATATGTGGAATAATCCCTCATAGAATTGCAACAATGAAAAATAATATGTAGAAAATATTACAGATCTCAAATAAAAGTGCAAAATAAAATAACACAACACAAAGAGACAACATTTAACGTGGTTCACCCAATTTGGGATACATCCACCAAGAATCACTTACTTAGATTTTATTACAAGCCACCACTCTCTCAATATAATACCCAAATCTGTTTGGAGCTATCTTTGAACAAACTCTATATAATTCACATCTAAATTCAAAACACATGCAATGTTACATTATCCCTACCATATGCACAAAACCACATAAGTAGAAAACTACTTAAGTAGTTTTACAAAACCATGGGTATTAAAACCATGGGCCAAAATTGTCCCATAAACCTATGGGTCAAAAATCCCGCCCATATGAGAAGAAAACATTTCTCGGTATATCGGGCACGTTTTAAGGCCAATTTTTTTCTCAGGATGCACCCCAAACCTTGGTGAGAAAAATATGGAAAGTGTACAATACTCTTAGTGTATAGTCTTCAACACTTTCTCACATGAAAACAAGATCCACAACCTAATAATCTCCCACTTGGAGACTAGTTTTCCTTTGAGCAAGCTTCTCAACCCTTCACTAGTTTCTGTGAATACCAACCAAAGCTAAACACAACTTCAATTTTTTCTTGTGACTACCTTGGTCATAATGTGTGTAGGATTAAGACTGGTATGAATCTTATCCAACTTCAACTTCTCTTCCTCCAAAGTTGTCCTGATGAAATAGTACCTTAACTGTATATACTTTGTCCTAGAGTGGAAAGTAGAGTTCTTAGCTAGGTGTATAACATTGACTATCACTATGCAAATTTCCTTCCTCCTTCTTATTCCCCAACTCCTCAATAAATTATTGTAACCAAATAATTTATTTTCTTTCCTCTGTGGTAGCAACATACTTAGCCACTGGTGGTTGTGAAAGCCACAAACTTTTGTATTCATGAAATCTAACTCACTTTTTATCCCACCTACAAAGTGTAAACATAACTGTCGTGCTTCTCCTACTGTCTACATCTCCAACCATATCTGAATCTACATAACCACACAAAGTGGTTTCTAATCCACTGTAGCACAAAACTATCCCCATGGTCCCTCTCAAATACCAAAGGATCCACTTTACTTCCTGTCAGTGATCTCTACCTAGATCACTCATAAATCTACTCACCACTCCCACTACATGGGCAATATCAAGCCTAGTGCACACCATGGCATACATCAAACTGTCAACCACTAATAAGTAAGGTACCTTGGACATCTGGTTTCTCTCCTACTCTATCTTGGGACACTGCTCCTTTGATAACTTGAAATGTCATGCCAAAGGAGTCCCAACCAGTTTAGCATCTTGCATATTAAACCTCTCCAAGACCTTATTAATGTACTCTTCTTGAGATAAAGTCATCTTTCGTTCCTTCCTATCCCAGAGATATCCTCATACCAAGGATTTTTGGCTGCCCCCAAATCCTTCATAGCAAAGGATTCACTTAGTTGCTTCTTGAGTACTTTTATTTCTTGCATGTTTTTACCTACAACCAACATGTCATCCACATACAAACAAAGGATAATATAACTACCATCCTCAAATTTCTTTATATACACACAATGGTCAAAATGATATTTAATTTAACCTTGATCCATCATGAAGTTGTCAAATTTCTTATACCATTGATGTGGAGCTTGTTTCAAGCCATATAAGCTCTTCGTTAGTTTGCACACCATCTCCTCTTTACCTTTGACTTCATAGCCCTTTGGTTGACGCATATATAGTTCCTCCTCCAAATAAGCATGGAGAAATTCATTCTTTACATAAATTTGTTCTAAGTGCAAGTATTCTGCTGCAACTATTCCTAGAACAATTCTAATATAAGTCATTTTTATTGAAGGAGAAAAAATCTCATCAAAATCTATACCTTTTTTCTGTCATGCAAACCCCTTGACCACCAATCGGGCCTTGCATATTTTATTGCATTCTTCTTCCTCTTTGACTCTAAACACCCACTTGTTTTTTAATTCTCTTTTTCCTTTTGGTAGATTCACCAAATCCCATGTCTGGTTCTCCATGAGAGCCTAATGCTCCTCATCCATGGATTTCTCCCACTTCTTCCTAACATCTACCTACATTGCTTCATCAAATATATCTAGCTCTCCACTATCAATGAGTATTAAATAATAAAGAGAAAGAGAAAAATGTTCGGGTTCTCTTCTTACCCTAGAAAACCTCCCAATAATATAGAAGTTTGGGGTTCTGTTGAGGAATTTTCTAACTGATTCATGTGTCACTTTTCCATCTGGAAGATCCTCTACCGCTGTATATTCTTTCTTGGATTCTTCCCTATTTTCTTGCAACTACTACTTATACATGAATTTCTCATTAAATACCACATCCCTAGGTCGAATGATTTTCTTGTCCTTAATAATCCAACATTTATATCCAAATTCATCACCACCATAACCAATGAAAGTACATTTTTTTGATTTAGCCTCTAGTTTGGTCCTATCATCCTTGTCTATATGGAAAACCACCTCACATACAAAGACTCTAAGAAATGAATAATTAACTTTCTTACCATACCAAGACTCCTTAGGTATGCCTCCATCCAAGGCACTTGAGGGTCCTTTGTTTATAAAGTACACAAGCGTGCCGATCGCTTCTACCCAAAAAGAAAGAGGTAGTCCTACATGTAACCTCATACTCCTAGCACATTCCATTATTGTTCATTCTGTTCATCATTTCGACATCACATTCTGTTGTGAATTTGTTGGAACCATATTTTACTTGTGGATTTCATTCTTAGAGCAATAATCATCAAATTCATTCTTTACCGCAATACACCCCTCCATTATCGACCTAAGACATTTTAGCTTAAGACCTATTTTATTCTCTACCAAGGCTTTCCATTTAACAAAAGTGTCAAATACATCAGATTTGTTTCTAATACGATAAACTCAAATTTTCCTTATTGCATCATCAATAAAAGTAACATAATAATTTGAACCCCCAAGAGATGATACTTGAGCACACCCCCATACATAAGAATGCACTAGCTCTAACTTACTCTCTTTCTTTGTAGGTCCAACCTTGAGAAACCTTACTCGCTTCTGTTTCCCATATATGTAGTCCTCATAGAAATCCAAACCTATTTCCATAGATCTAGGAAAATCCTTCTTTATGATCTCCATGCCCTTATGGCTCATATGACCAAGCCTATAGTGCCACAATGTTGTATCTACTTCTGAAGTGACCATATTACTAACATTAGTGCTATAAGTGGTTAAATACAAGGTTACAACCTTCTTACCTCTTACCACCACAAGAGCACCCTTGATAACCTTCCAGAGTCCATTATATAAATATCACAAGACAACCATCACTTCCCAAATGCCCCAAATGTGATATCAAATTTCATGTTAATATAGGCACATGTTTGACATCCTTCAATAGCCAAGTATTCCCACTCTACATCTTAACCTGAACAGAACCTTTTCCAAATTTTCTACAAGAATCATCATCTCCAAGAAAAACATGCCCAAAATATCCTTGAACATAATGAACAAAATAATTCCTATGTGGAGTAGCATGGGAAAAAGCCCCCAAATCTAAAACCCAAGATTCGATAATATTGTGCAAAGAAAGAATCAAAGCATCCCGACATACATTACCCGTTGCCACATTTTCCTCCTTGTTTTCTTCCCCGTTGTTTCTTCTTGTTCTAAAGTTCCCAACAGTCCTTCTTTGCATTCCCAAACTTTCCATAGTGCAAAGATACTATCTTTTTTTGGATTTTGACCTTTCCCGATCCTTTGATTTTCCACGGCTTCCTCTATTATTTTTCTCCCTCTAGTTTCCATTTTCAAAGCCATGAAGTAGAAGATTCCCGAGCTTTTTCTTTGCATTAAAATCACCCCCATAACATCCTCAAAATTCAACTTTGAGTTAGCTGGAACCGAGTTACTTACCGCCATTACTGTGCTATTCTAACTCTCGGGTAAAGAAAGAGTACAAAACTAATAAATCCCTAACATCTTCATCAAATTCTATTGTAACCGAATCTAGCATATTTACAATCATATTAAAATCATTTAAATTATCTTCTACTTAAACCTTCTCAGACATCTTTCTATTAAACAATTTTTTCATTAAAAATATCTTATTAGAGGCGAGAGGGTTTTTCATACAACTTTCTAATACATCCATCAATTATTTTGTAGTCTTTTCCTTTGAAACATTAAATAATAACAAAGATGTAAGACATAGCTGAATTGTCCCAAGTGCCTTCCTATCTAGAAAATCCCATTCCACATCCGTCATGCTCGAGGGTTTTTTCACCTTCTCAGACAACATAATATAAAGATCCTTATGATAAGGGTAATCTTCCATCTGCATCTTCCAAAGATTGAAATTCTACCTATTCAATTTATCAACCCTTGATCTTCCATCATCTACCATAGCTCCCACTCAAGATAAAAATTTCCCTGTGATTCAACACTTTAGCAAACCAAACTAGGATCTGGTACAAATTGTTAGGAAATAAGTGATAAAATATGTGGAATAATCCCTCACATAATCACAATAGTAAAAATAATATGTAGAAAATATTACATATCTCAAATAAAAGTGCAAAATAAAATAACACAACACAAAGAGATAGTATTTAATGTGGTTCACCCAATTTGGGCTACGTCCACCAAGAATCACTTGCTTAAATTTTATTACAAGCCACCACTCTCTCAATGCAATACCATGATCTATTTAGAGCTATGCTCAAAAAACTCTACAGAATTGACACCCAAATTCAAAAGACATCTGCAATGTTACATTATCCCTACCATATGCACAAAACCACATAAGTAAACAACTACTTAATTAGTTTTACAAAACTGTGGGTATATCAAAACCATGGATCAAAACCGTCCCATAAACCCATGGGTCAAAAATCCCACCTATATGAGAATAAAACATTTCCCGGTATATTGGGCACGTTTTAAGGCCAATTTTTTTCTTGGGCATTGTACCCTCGAACCCTAGGGAGAAAACTAGGGAAAGTGTACAATAATCTTAGTGTATAGTCTTGAACACTTTCTCACAAGAAAATAGGCTCCACAACCTAACAATTCATAAGATTTTGGAATCATATGTCGATGACCTACTAGAGAAAGAAAATAAATGTGGCTATAACCCTAAGGTGCTTCATGTCATTCTCTCATGCCTAATTGAATATGTAGTAATGATAAATCTTGGGAAATGTGTATTTAGAGTTAAGTTGTTAGGATACATAATTTCATCCCGGGGCATTGATGTTGATCCCACAAAGATCTAATTATTTTAGAGATGTCCCCTCCCATCAATGAATTGAGAATTAGGTCATTCTTAGGTAAGCTTAGGGAAATTCGTAGGTTTATACCAAAATTAACGTATGTAATTCACCCTATCAATGGCTTATTGAATAAATATTGTTACAAAATTTAGACAACTGAGTGTCACAAAGCATTTGATTTTGTGAAGTGCTTCCTTATGTCACCACCTATGCTCATGCCACCGAAATTTGATCATCCCTTTAACTTATACTCTTGGGCCACTTTGATGTCTTGATTGCATATATGTTAACATAAGAGGATGATGATGGTCATGAGTGAGCTGTTTATTTCATCATATGTACTCTTCTTGATTATGAGATGTGATACATGCAGGAAGAGAAGGAGTGCTTGGAGATAGTATTCATAACAAAGAGGTTAAGGAATTACATGCTTAACCAAGAGACAAGAGTGATAGTTAAATATGACTAGTTGTGAACATTCTTGAACCAAGTTTCCTTACCTAAGAAGGCTAGCCATTTCAATACATTGATGGGTGAGTTTGAACTCACCTTTGATAACCAAAAGTTTGTAAAGGGAAAAATTATCACTGATTTGTTAGAAGATAACCATATAGAATGTGGAGATCTAATGGATTTAGATTTCATTGATGAATGTGTGTTATATGTAGAGGAAAATCCCTCAGTCACTTCAAGTCCATGGTATGTGGATATTGTCAATCACATTTTGGGCTGAGCGTATCTATAGGGAGAAACCTTGCAACAAATGTGATGGCTACATGTCATAGCCACTAAGTACATAATTTTGGAATAATTGATTTATCACAAAGCCTTTAAAGGTATGTTATTACAATGTATTGATGAATAAGAGTCAGAGAATATCCTCTTCTAGGACCACAGTTGAGTTTGTGGGGAGCACTTTGAGGGGCATGTAATTGATTGAAATATTCATTGCATGAGATATTTCTATCCCATGTTATAGTATAAAGCTATACAATATGTATGTAGGTGTTAAAAATGTCAATATTTCTCACATGAGATACACATTCCAGATCAGGATCTACAACCCATTGTGAAACCTTATCCCTTCTCTACTTGGGGTCTTGATTTGATAGGGAAATTATCTCCCTCATCATCAGATGGACATAACTTCATTATCAAGAAAACTGAATATTTTACAAAGTGGGTTGAGGCCATGCCTCTTATAATTGTACTTGGGTTTGTGATCACCAATTTTATTTTAAACCAAATCATATATAGGTATGGAGTCCCACAAGTCATTATTTTAGATAATAACATGCCTTTCAAGAATGAATAGGTGTGATAATTATGTGCGTAGTTCAAAATATCTCACCACACAACCTCTTTATACTACCCTCAGGCTAATGGAAAAGATGAGGATACAAAAAAAACCCTAAAGTCTATTCTCCTTAAGATGGTTAAGGAGAACAAAAGGTATTGAAATCTAAAATTATTTCTACCCTTGTAGGCCTATAGAACTTCAGTCATAACTCCCATAGGAAACCCCTTTTATTTAGTCTTTGGATTTGAAGTGGTTTTACCATTAGAAATCGAGTTACCTAGTCTTCACATATCTTTGCAAGGAATTTTGGATGAAGACGCATACCGAGAAGCATAGTTAGCTGAATTGGAAACCCTTGATGAAGCTCAACTTAGAGCTAAACAATGTCATAGTGTTTATGTTGATAGGATGTGTCATCAGTATAACAAGAAAGTATATGAGTGTGAAATATGCGTAGGAGATCTAGTGTTGAGACTTGATAGCAGATTGACAAAAATACTAGCAAAGGAAGAAAATTTAGACCCAAATGGTTAGGCTGTACTAGGTAATAAAAGACTTTAAAAATGGTGTGTATCACCTATGTACTCTAGAAGGTGAGGAATTCAATAAATCGGTTAATTCACTTCACCTTAAATGTTTCTATGCATAATTCATCTACATCTCCACTTGTACATTATTGCATTCATCTGCATCCATACTGCATTATCATATTGTGAAATTGTAAATTGGAACTTACTTTTCAAGAAAACTTTAAGAAACTTTCAAAAATTGGAAAAAACATTCAATCATACCTCTTCAAGTATCCATCATATCATCACAAAATTATTCTAATCTCTTCATCATTTTAGCTATTAGATGGAATTTTGACATTGGTCCTACCAAGACTTGCACACTTGGTTCTATTCATAGTTTCTTCTAGCTTAGGTGTATTTTCCCATAGTCTATACTAGAAGCTTCTTGATGTCACATCTTTCCCTAAAAACACCTCTCTTATGACGAAACAATCTAAACATTTCACTCATACCTCTTGTTCACCTATCTCAACCTTCGGTGGTGATCCCTCACATATTACTAGTTGCATGGGGTTGAGGCTAGGGAAAGCGTTCCTTCCCAAAAAGAACAAGTCTAAAGTCAAAAATATATATATATATATATATCAACAATAAATGCAAATTCTTTCAAAATAAAACTACACTTCCTTTCCCTACCAATCTTTGGTGATGAACCCATGCTTCCTACTAGTAGTGTGAGGTTGGGAAAGGATGGATGTTCCCTTAATAACCTACATCTTTTCTTTAGTGGTGAGTGTTGTGGAAAATCAGTAGCACCCCTGGATGCAAATCAGGTTTCTAAGTTGATGTTTTAGGCATCCAGTGTGATTGCACAACATTGAAACCTCTCTCCAAGTGTGGGACTTGTAAAATGAGAGAGGAATCTCCAGATTAGAGGCTGGTTCCTCAAACTCCTCTAATCAGATCTGTTATTTGCACAATTGCAGAGGTTTGAATCCTAATCCTACTCTAAATTCCAAGGAGACAGAGATAGAAAGTGTAAAAATTGAAACTAAACTAATAGGTGATACACCAAAGGAGTGGTGAACACTTCTTGTTCATGAAAATTGACACAATTTCATGAAATGCAACATGAAACATCATACACAGGCTGATAAGATGCAATTAGAGGTCTGAAATGAAGCAAGACAATACAAACAAAGGACTGAAAATTGATCACAGAGTCTGCACTGTCATTTTCACTGTCAAAATCCTTGCATTTGCAACATCAAAGAGGCAAAAACCTGTTACAATCATGAAGAAGGTCTGATACTTACAAAAATCACTTGTTGAAGGTGAAAGAAGAAGCTTGCTATCCAAAAAATGTTCAACCCTAAAAAAATGAGCCAAATCTGGCTTTTACAATGCATGGGTCGAGCCCAGGAGAGAGAAAATGTGTAAAAACATGGGAGCCATTCCCCATTGAATGAAGATTCATTAAAACAACATGGGCATCCTTATAGAACAATGCCTTGAAATTTTTGGCCATGCTGAAGAAGAATGCGACCCATTTTACATTAAAAGCCGGTTGTTGAAACGTCATTTCGGCCATTACCATGTGCTAGAGATGTTTCTTGATTTTCTCTCTCAAACTAAATGAAAATGCAAAATTGACCCCAAAATTATGTAGAGAATTTCACCAGATTTCCATTGATATAAAGAACGTGAAAATCCTAGCTCTGGATCGAAAGATATGGCGATTTGAAAATTTAGGGCAAAAACAGGCCAAAATCGGATCGGCGGGCAAAAAATTTGAATTTTTTACCTTTTTGGTCATTTGGAAAATTTTCAAAAAAATTCCTTGCATACCTGCCGGTTCGGGTACCACATGGCACACATTTTAATTGGTCATGGGCCCTTCCTACTCCATTTTACTTCATTTTTGCCTTTGGAAATTTTTTTTTTTCAAAATTTCCCCACCGGGCCGATGAGGTGAAGACACGTGGCGAGATGTGATTGGCTCGGGCCTGTCTCTCCTGAATTTTCCGTGGGTCACTTCAAATTTTTTGGCATGGACACGTGTTAAAACCCCATTGGGTGTGGGTTTGACCCTCAAAAATTTCCTCAAGGGCTTGCTCAATTTTTACCCTACCTGACACGTGGCGAGATTCCATTGGCTCATATAAGAGGCGGACTTTCCCTTCTAAATTTTCCTCTATTTCCTCCTTGGGAAAATTTCCCAAATATTCCCCACGCTCCACCCGGGCCGGGACACGTGGTGAGATTCCATTCATTGGCGAGGCGGTGGGCCAAAACTCGCCCTTTGGACTTTTGGCAAAACATTTTGCCAAAATTCTAATTCTTCCCCGCTCTGTGGTGTGGACCTCCTTGACACGTGTCGCATTGTGATTAGGCTGCGAGAAAATGGGTGAAAATTTCCTTCTTTGAAATTTCCCCCAACACTTAGCCAAATTTCCAATTTTACCCCGCATTCCACTTTCTGATTCCTTATGACACGTGTCACGTTTTGATTGGCCGCGGGCCATCTCTTCAAAATTTCCTTGCACCAACACTTAGCCGATTTTCCCAAATTTTTTCCCTGGGACACGTGGTAGCCCCTGATTCGTCAGCGGGCCCTGCGGGAAGAATTTTTCTTTTGAAACCTTCACCAAAACACATGGCAAAAAACCAAGTTCTCCTCCAACCCCCACCACTTCCTGGACACATGGCGGCTTCTTATTGGCCGCGGGCCTCCTAAGGGAAAATTTCCCACAAAAACTTGCTTTGAGCCATAACTTGAAAAATATGAGGAGTTAGGAGGAAAAATTTACCTTTCTGGAAATCTGAGAGAGAGCTCCATCCAATGGTTCCATTTCCAGAAGGTTTTGAGTGCTTGAAAAGAAAAATTTTGTGTATGAGGCACAAGAGAAGGAAAGATGAAAGGAGTTAGCCAGAAAATGAGCAGGGGGCACATTTTGGGTAACAATTTTGGTGACTTAGAGGGGTCATCTGCCTGCTTTGGATGAAGATACCAGTTGCCTGAAGCAGCCCATTGGGCATGGAGTC
The DNA here is from genome assembly GCA_018340775.1 of Taxus wallichiana var. yunnanensis. NCBI lineage: Eukaryota > Viridiplantae > Streptophyta > Pinopsida > Cupressales > Taxaceae > Taxus > Taxus wallichiana. The sequence continues at coordinate 691,678,110 of CM031241.1, forward strand.
ATCAAATTTTCTATTCGGAACCCCAACTGACTTAGAATGTTGCAAGGAGGAAGATGGAATATCACCTGATGGAAGCAAGGACTGTAAAACATCTCCAGGGACAGCAAGCCTGTGCCAAAGCACTTAGGGAAAGAAAAACAACCTACAACAAAACAATGTGCACAAGCACTTGGAGGAATGAAAACCTAAGCTAATATTTACAAGGTGGAGAATTTCCCTTTAGTAGCAATGCTTTAGATAGATTCCATTGACTGGAATCTGTAGTTCTTCGCCATCCAATGAAGACAATTAGAAGGCATTGCTGTCCTTACACTTTGTGACCATGTATGGGCCACTCCAAATGGCATCAAATTTTGAATGCCTTCCCGGTTTTGCTCTATCTACATCCCATTTTAACACTAGATCTCCAACTTGGAAAGATCTACTCTTGGCCTTCCTATCAAAGGTCTTCTTGATCAAAGCTTGATCCTTCTCCATTGCTTGGGATGCCTGATCTCTGATCTCTTGGAGCTCCATCAACTCTGCATATCTCACCTCCATGGGCCCAAACTCTAGCAACTCTAACTGCTTCATGAGTTCCAATGTTGGCAACTCAAGTGACATGGGCAAGATTGCCTCTCTTCCATAAACAATCCTGAATGGAGAGTTACCTATGGATCTCTTGGGAGTTATCCTATCAGCCCATAAGGCTCATCAAGAGTCCTCCTAATGATCCTCAACAAGTTCTTGTTTGTAGATTCAACTTGGCCATTACCCTGAGGGTAGTAGTTTGATGAAGTACTTAGGTAGATCCCATTCTTGACAACCCACTCAGTCACCTTGGATCCAATGAATGCTAATGCATTATCTGAGATTATTGTAGCAGGTATGCCAAATCTGGTTACTATCCCCTCATAGAAGTCTAAGATGCTAGACTCATTTGCTTCCTTGAGTGCTACTGCTTCAGTCCACTTGGTGAAGTAGTCTGTGGCTGTCAAAATCCACTTATGCCCTTGGCTTGAATTGGGATTAATGACTCCAATGAAGTCCAAACCCCATTGCATGAATGGCTGGTCAACTGAAATTGGATGCAATGGAAGGGCAGCAAGCCTCTCTTTACCTGTGAAGAATGCACAATTCTTGCACCTTTTGATCCACGCAAAGCAATCACTGAAAATCTTGGGCCAATAATAACCAGCCTTCATGATTTTTAGAACTATCACTCTTGGTGCAAAATGACCATCACTGGTCCACCATGGAACTCTTCCAACACCCTATGAATCTAATTTGTGCTAATGCATCTCAAAGAGCACTCCATTCACATCTTTCTTGAACAAAACACCGTCTACTATGGCATATGGGATAGCCTGCAATCAAGTGTCTTCTTTGGGTTTTGTTCATCTCTCGGAGGGCATAGGCCTGTGCTTAGAAAGTGCATTATACCTTGGGTCCAGCAAGGAGTGGGGACAGATATTATCCTCTTCTTGAGTGCTACCTTGCACATGGTTGTCTTGAACTGTCAAAACAGCCTCTTCTTTATTGCATACTCCTTTTTGCTTTCCCAGAATCAGCTGCTCACACAATCCTTTTCCTCTTACCAGCTTGGTGACCTTGATCTCAATGTCATACTCCATGAGACGAGTGATCCAACCTGCCCTTTTCTCATTCAAATCCTTGTTGAGGAGGAAATCCTTTACTCCCGCATGAGAGACCAACAATTGAACCTTGTTGTTTGAGACTAGATGCTTGAATTTCTTCAAGCTTCTAATTACTGCAAGTACATGCTTCTCAATAAAAGAATATCTCACCTCATAGTCATCTAGGCTTTAGCTGAAGAAAGCAATTGGTTGCTCATCATTGTCCTTGTTCTACTGTACCAAAATGGCAGAAATAGTATCATTACCTCCAAATGCATAGAGGATGAAATCCTTGGAGAAATCCGGGTTGATGAGAGTTAGTGCTTGGGAGATGGCTTCTTTTATTGCTTCAAAACTCTCCTTGCCTTCTTCTGCTGTCCACTTGAAAGCCATGCTCTTCTTTAACATTTTGGTGATAGGTTTGAAAAGGGATGCAAAATCTGGGACAAACCTCCGAACAAAGTTTATTCTCCCTAAGAAACTCTGAAGGGACTTCTTGTGGCTTGGAAATGGTAGTGCTCTTATGGCTTCAACCCTCTCTAGATCAATTTCTAATCTTTCTTTGGAGACAATATGGCCAAGGAGCTTTCCTTCATGTGCTAGGAAGATACACTTCTTAGGATTCAAAGACACTCCAAATCTCCTACGCCTTTGGAAGACTTGTCTCAAATGAGAGAGGTGGTCTATTGCATTCTTTGAAAAAATAGTGATATCATCAAGGTATATCAGCACCACGTTGTTAATCAAACCTTTGAACGCCATGTCCATTGCTCTTTGGAAGGTAGCTCCAGTGTTGGATAGCCCAAATGGCATTTTCTTGTATGCATAAGTTCCCCATTTGGTTGTGAAGGCTGTCTTGAACTGATCTTCTTCCTTCACCATAATCTGATTATAGCCCGAGTAGCCATCAAGTAGTGAAAACCTCTCGGAGCCAGCCACAACTTGCAAAATCTGCTCCATAGAAGGGAGTGGGTAATGGTCCTTAAGAGATGCTCTATTCAAGTCTCTGAAGTTAACACACAATCTAATCTCTCCACTCTTATTTCTGACTAGAACTAAGTTGGCGACCTAGCTAGAATGCTTAATTAGGAATATGATTCTTGACTCAATCAACTTGTTCAATTCCTTCCTCATGAGAGGTTCCATGTGTGGATTGACTGGCCTTTGTTTCTGCCTGATGGGCTTAGTATTTGGATCCAACTCAATGGTGTGCTGAGCTAACTTGGGATTGAAACCTTTCAAATCTTCATAGCTCCAAGCAAACACATCAGGGAACTCTTGACACAGCTGTATGAACTCATACCTTTCTTGTTCAGTTGTCATCTTTCCAATTTGCAATGGTTTGTTCTCTTCCACCAAGATGGATACTGAATCTTCTCTCTTGACCTGAATGTTTGCTTTCTCTTTCCTAAATTGATCATTGGGATTGAAAATGGACTCCAAAGTGATAAGTCCCTTGGGCAGCTTGTTAGTTCTCAGCTGTACCACTTGGTCACCATACTGTTGTTCCAATTTTTCCTGATTTTTAGCTGAGAACTCAGCTTCTTCTTGTAAGAAATGGATGATTTGCTGGTCATTCTCAAACACTTGCCAACTTACATTGTTATCCGGCACTGAAGGCCTCACAATCACATGGATGTTTGGCTGTACCTTATCCTTTTGAATGCTTTCCACAATATCAAAGGCTGCCCCAACTACTGCAAGCCTGTCAGCAGCTTGGTTTTCTTTTCTAGGAATGGATTTTATGCTAAAGCCCTTAAAATCTTCAATGAGGTCCCACACCCTGTTCTTGTAGCACTTGAGCAGATTATTCTTGACAGCATGCTGCCCCTTAACTTGGTTTACAATCAATTCACTGTCACCAAAGACTTGCAAGTTCTTTATTCCTCTCTTTATTGCCCAATGCATCCCTTGCACCAAGGCTTCATATTCAACAGTGTTATTAGAGCATGCAAACTAAAATCTAAAAGCTGAATAATACTTAACTCCTTGAGGTGAAATAAGCATAGCTCCACCTCCCGCACCATGTCTACTCCTTAATCCATCAAAAAACAGCTGCCATACCTCATTTTCATCCTTGTGGTTTGGCTTGGTGATGCTAGGAATGGGCTGATCTTCTTGATGTATGCAATAGACCCCTAGCTCAAATTCTTCTACTTCTTGATAAGGATCAAAAGCATGCACCTTGTTTTCCCATTCATCAAGAGTTAGATCTGGGATGCTTCCTACCTTGGTGTCTGCCTCATCGGTGCTTGGGTGATTTTCTTGATCAAATGCTTTGAACAGTTTGCATTGATCGACTTGGAGTGTAGGGCTCAATGTGGAAGTTTGTAATAGGTTCAGACCTGATTGTAGCTTTGGTTCCATACCTCGTTCTGAATAGCATGTGTGACCAATCAGCAGACAAATATCCTCCAATCTTGGCTGTGAAATCTCTTGACAAACATAGGGAAAAGAGTGGTGGAAGGTCTATAACTGATACATCTTGTAAAACAACAACATTTGGACATGCATGCAAGGTAAGACTCAAGTTTCTAATCACCCCAAGTGTTGTTACTGTTGTCCCATCCAACTGCACTACCCCTTCAGATTTGGTTTCATATTGAAAACCTAGGTGATCAGCTATTTGCTTGGGCATCACTGAGCTACTTGCCCCGGAATCAATCATGCAATTGTGCACCAATTGGTTTCCAATGATTAATGAGACATAAAAAGGAGGGGGCTTCAACATTTTACCTTGCTTTCCTCCATGATTCCCTTCAGGCTGGGCAACATTTGTGAGCACCTTCTCTTGCATTTGGACTTGCTTGATTCAAAGTTGGCAAGTCCTTCATGGCAAACTTGTAGCAAATCTCTCTCGGCTCGGGATAGATAGGGATTCCCACATTGATATATTTACATTTGTCTTCTTCATCGATCAATGATACTAAATGGTGATGAATGATCTCTTTGTTGTCCCTTGGTTTACATATTCATACCTTGCATGTGGGCAGCAACAACTGGTATTTGAGTTGGTCTAGGAGCTGTTCTTGGTTGCCCTTGTGCATTTACAACTAGATTTTGTTTGCCAACCATTTGTGGAGCCATAAAAGGTTGTGGATTGGTTGGAGCTAATGGCTGTTCTTCACCCAAATTCCTTCTTTTTGACCTTGTGTTGGCTGCAACACCTTGAGAGACTGTTTGATTTATGCCACAAAAATCCTCTGCCTGCCAGTTCACAAGTGTGGTGTCATTTGGAGCTGATTGCTGTTGGAATGTTTCTTGTTGTTGGTTGTTTCCTTGACTGCCCTCACCCTCCACACCAGTAGTTGTCACCATTAATGCTTGATTCAAGGCACCGTTGAAGCACATAGATTGGTTGTGAGGTTCATTGCATGGAAAACACCAATCATACTCCTGAGCAACGTTGTTTTGTGTTGGCACCAATGCCTTAGAGGCAGATATAACATTTGGATTATAGGGCTGAAATGGTCTATTGGCAGGAGGCCTTGCTTGATTTAGATTTGCAGCTGGATTGGGTGGTCTATGAGGTTGATATGGCTGCCTATTAAGCTGAGCTTGAGGTTGGAAGGAAGGTCTAAAACTTTGGGCTTGTTGCCTCTTGAGAGTAACCAGCTCATTACCTAAATTTTGCAATTGCTTCATGACTTCTTGAAGCTCATTTGGGGCACTTGGAGATGAAGTAGAAGCTTCATTTGAACTCTAATTTCTAGGAGTGGGAGAAGGAGCCAAATTAGGTGCTTGATTAGTGTTTGGGCTCTCTAAACTTGGAAACAATGGCATGGGAGGTCTAGGGGCTAGTTTGCTAGCTTGGATCAAACAATTTTCAGCCCTAATGGAAATGCTATAAGCCATAGGGATAGTTATGCCTCCCATGGACTGAATCAACATAGAAATATCAGAATTTAGAGCTTTGAGATAGTAAAGAAAAGCACCTTCTGCTGTTGGCCTGACTACCACTGGAATTCTCTCCCAAGTCCTTTGAAATCTGAAGTTGAAATCAGTCAGCTGCTCATTAGGAGCTCTCTTGATGGTTGTTAGCTGCTCCAAAAGAGACAAGTTGTCTCCCTTCTCTCCAAATTGCTCATGAAGGGCTATACATAGCTGATTCCAATTTTGAATAGAACCTAAGGCAAGACTCCTGAACCATTGCAAAGCTTTCCCTTTGAATGAAGATGCCAACGCTTTGACAACAACTTGCATCTCATTGATTTCATGAATTGCACGAGGTTGGCAATGTCTTTAACATGATTACCACGAGTAGTCGATTCTCTCCAGTGAAGTATGGAATGTTCTTCAAGGCTGCAATTGGAATTAGATTTTGTGCATTGAGAGCAAGTGGGCTGCTGCCGTGAGTGAAATTTACATAGGGGTTGTTTTTGCCATTCTAATTGGTCTTAGAAACCTTGTTGACTGAATGAAAGGCCTACCAGGTGGAGGAGTTGAGAGAGTTCTGTTTGGTGGAGATGGAGACCTTTGAATCCTTCTTCCTCTTTTCCTTCTTCTCGGAGATAACTGCAGATATTCAAACAACACCTCTTCTTCTCTAGTCTCATGAGCTTTCAGTCTGCTGCTTTGCTAAAACCAACCGATTCTTCCCCTTGGAGTCACCAGATGTGTAATTTATAGCTCTTTTAAGCAAGAAAATTACAGCTAGATGCACATCAACTTTGTTGTAATGAAAATGAGACCTCTAAGGTCCCACCGGGCATGCCAAAACTATTGTGGCAAATCAGCAAAGCACTCCAGTATGCAAATAAGGTTTCTAAGTTGATGTTTCAGGCATCCAATGTGATTGCACAACATTGAAACCTCTCTCTAAGTGTGGGACTTGTAAAATGAGAGAGGAATCTCCATATTAGAGGCCGGTTCCTCAAACTCCTCTGATCAGATCTGTTATTTACACAATTGCAGAGGTTTGAATCCTAATCCTACTCTAAATTCCAAGGAGACAGAGATAGAAAGTGTAAAAATTGAAACTAAACTAATAGGTGATACACCAAAGGAGTGGTGAACACTTCTTGTTCATGTAAATTGACACAATTTCATGAAATGCAACATGAAACATCATACACAAAGATAAGATGTAATTAGAGGTTTGAAATGAAGCAAGACAATACAAACAAAGGACCGAAAATCGATCACAGAGTCTGCACTTGTCATTTTCACTATCAAAATCCTTGCATTTGCAACATCAAAGAGGCGAAACCTGTTACAATCATGAAGAAGGTCGATACTTGTAAAAATCACTTGTTGAAGGTGAAAGAAGAAGCTTGCTATCGAAAAAATGTTTAACCCTCAAAAATGAGCCAAATCGGCTTTTACAATGCATGAGTCGAGCCCGGAGAGAGAAAACATGTAAAAATGTGGGAGCCATTCCCCATTGAATGAATATTCATTAAAACAGCATGGGTGTCCTTACAGACCCATGCCCTGACATTTTTGGCCATGCTGAAGAAGAATACGATCCATTTTACATTAAAACTGGTTGTTGAAACGTCATTTCTGACCATTACCACATGCCGAGATGTTTCTTGATTTTATCTCTCCAAACTAAACCAAAATACAAAATTGACCCTAGAATCATGCGAGAGAATTTCACCAGCTTTCTATTGATATAAAGAACGTAAAAATCTAAGCTTTGGATCGAATGATATGGCAATTGAAAATTTAGGGCAAAAACAGTCAAATTCGGATCAACGGGCAAAAATTTGAATTTTTTACCTTTTTGGTCATTTGGAAAATTTTCAAAATTCCCCATGCCCCACCACCCGGTTTAGATGCCATGTGGCATGTTTTAATTGGTCACGGGCCCTTCTTGCTCCATTTTACTTCATTTCATCCTTTGGAAAATTTTTCAAAATTTCCTCGCCGGCCGATGAGGTGAAGACACGTGGCAAGATGTGATTAGCTCGGGCCTGTCTCTCCTGAATTTTCCATGGGTCACTTCAATTTTTGGCCTCGGACACGTGTAAAAACCCCATTGGGTGCGGGTTTGACCCTCCAAAATTTCCTCGCAGAGCTTGCTCAAATTTTTGCCCTACCTAGACACGTGGCGAGATTCCATTGGCTCGCAATAAGGGGGTGGGCTTTCCCTTCTAAATTTTCCTCTATTTCCTCCTTGGGAAAATTTCCCAAATATTCCCTGCGCTCCACCCAGCTGGGACACGTGGTGAGATTCCATTCGTTGGCGGGGGCAGCGGGCCAAAACTCACCCTTTGGACTTTCTACAAAACATTTTGCCAAAAATTCTAATTCTTCCCCCCACTCCGCTGGTGTGGACCTCCTTGGACACGTGTCGCATTGTGATTAGGCGGTGGGAAAATGGGCAAAAATTTCCTTCTTTGAAATTTTAGCCAACACTTAGCCAAATTTCCAATTTTACCCCTGCGCTCCACTTTTTGATTCCTTATGACACGTGTCACGTTTTGATTGGCCGCGGGGCCATCTCTTCAAAATTTCCTTGCGCCAACACTTAGCCGATTTTCCCAAAAATTTCCCTGGGACACGTGGCAGCTCCTGATTCATCGGCGGGCCCCGCGGGAAGAATTTTTCTTTTGAAACCTTTGCCAAAACACTTGGCAAAAAACCAAGTTCTCCTCCGACCCCCGCCACTTCCTGGACACGTGGTTGCTTCCTATTGGCCGCAGGCCTCCTAAGGGAAAATTTCCCACAAAAACTCCGCCGAGCCATAACTTGAAAAATATGAGGAGTTAGGAGGAAAAATTTACATTTCTGGAAAGCTAAGAGAGAGTTCCATCTAATGGTGCCATTTCCAGAAGGTTTTGAGTGCCTAAAAAGAAAATTTTTGTGTCTGAGGCACAAGAGAAGGAAAGATGAAAGGAGTTAGCCAGAAAATGAGTAGGGGGCACATTTTGGGTAACAGTGAGTCCATGCTTATTACTAGTAGCATGTGGCAAGATGTAGGTGGTCCTATTATCCAAAATAAGCCCCTTGCTTATTTTTGGCTAACATTCTTTCATTCCTTCCTTAGTTGAATTTTTCACTTTTTAGGCACTCAAAATTTTCTAGAAATGGTTTCATTAGATAGAGAATCTTCTCAAATTTTCAGAAAGGTAAATTTTTTCCTCTAACTCCTTGTATTTTTCAAGTTATGGCTCGACAGAGTTTTGGAGGGAAATTTTCCCATGGGAGGTCTACTGAATTAGAATGCACCACGTCAATGGCGGAATGGCGGGAGGCAGAGGGAAATTTGAAAAAATTCTAAGGATCGGTCAGGCGCTTAAAGGAATTATTCAAATTAAAGGCCTACTAGCCAATAGGAGGAGGCCACGTGTCCATGGGGTCGTCGAGGTTGGACCCGCGGGGAGAAGTTGGGAAATTTTCCCAAAGGTTGGCATAAAGGAATTTTTCAGCCCAAAGGCCTGCCATGAAATCAAAACCTACCATGTGTCATGAGAGTGTCGGAAGGTAAAGGTGTGGAGGGAAATTTTCCCTTTTGCCAAAGTGTGGAAAATAATGCAATAAAACTCCGCCACCGATGGCCCGCGCCAATTAGAACATGCCATGTGTCCATGTGGTGACAAAATTCTTAAGTGGGGCACGTAAAAGGAAATTTTAGAGTTTAGGCTTGCACCAATAAAAAGGGGCCACATGTCCTTTTTGGGGTAGTGGTCAGCGATAGTAAAAAATTGGAAGCACGCCCCCTGAGGTGAATAGAAGGATGACACATGGCAATGGACCGGCGGAGAAATTTTGGAAAATTTTCCGAAGACCAAAAAGGTGTAAAATGATCTTATGAGGCCCGTGAACCAATTAAAATGTACCACGTGGCATAAAAGTTGTGGGGGTATAAATTTTTGGGAAAATTTTTCCCAAATGCAAAAAGGAGGAAAATTTTAAACTTTCGGCTGCCGACCCGATTTTGCCTTGTTTTTCCCTAAATCTTCGAGAAGGGCATATCTTTTGATCCGTGAGCTCAAATTTTCATGTTCTTTATATCATTCTAAAGATGATGAAATTATCTACATGATGGAATATTCAATTTTTTGTTTTGATGAAGTTTTGTGAGAGAAAAATGGAAAACACCTCTGGCATGGGAAAAGGAGTAGAACCGACGTTTCAACCACCATTTTTAATGAAGCATGGCTTCCATTCTTCTCCAGCATGGTCAAAAACTTGGGGAAATGAACTTTTAAGGGTACCCATGCTGTATTGATGGATCTGGTTGGTGGATGAATCATTCCTTTTGCTTTCCCACATTTTCTCCTTCTTGGGCTCGAATTTTCATTGTTAAAAGCATGATTTGGCTCATTTTGTAAGGGTTGGACTTTTTATGTTTTACAGACTCCCTCCTTCACCCTAGAAAGTGTTTTTGTGGAATATCAGACCTCTTTCAAGACTGTAACATGTTTTCTACCTCTCTGCTATTGTAATGCATGTATTTTTGAATGGAAATGATAGTGCAAGCTCTATGAATGAGTTTCAATCCTCTTCTTGTGTTGTTTGCTTCATTTCTAGTCTTTCATTACATTTTAGCAATTTGTGCATGATGTTTGTTGCATTCCTTTAATCTGTGTCAATTTTTAGAAGTAAATGTTCACCACTCCTTTGGTGTATCACCTTGTTAGTATTAGTTTTATTTCTTTTGCATCCTCTACCTCTGTCTCCTTGGAATTTAGAGTAGGATTTTGAGTATTAAACCTCTGTAATTTGCAAGCATACATCTGATCAGAGGATTTGAGGAACCAACCTCTAATCTAGAGATTCTTTTCCCATTTTGCAAGTCCCACACTTGGGGAAAATATTCAATGTTGTGCAATCACACTGGATGTCCATTATAAAAATAGAAATTTGAGGAAACATCCAAGGGGTTCTACTGATTTACACCAACAATTTTGGCACACCCAGAGGACCTTAGATGTCTTCATATTCATTGCAAAAAGTTGATGTGCATCATTGCAAGTTTCTTTCTCAAATAGAGCCTTGATTTGCACATCTGGCACCTCCAAAGAGAAAAATCAACTGGTTTTAGCAGTCCAAGTCTGAAGATTCATGAGAAGAATCCAAATAAGGTCAAGGGTCGAGAAGAGGGATTGTCGATTATTTGTAGCTATCCCTAGGAAGAAGGTAGAGGGGAAGAAGAATTCAAAGGTCTCCATCTCCACCAAACATGACTCTATCAACTCCTCCACCTGGTAGACCTTTCACCCAATCAACAAGGGTTCTCAAGCCAATCGAATGGCACAACACAACCCTTATGTCAAATTCATCGGCAAGAGCTTCACTTGTTGTCAATGCAAAAATTCTAGTTCTAGTTACTGACATTGAAGAACATTTCATATTTTACTTGGAGAAAATCGGACCACTCTGGTGACCATGTTAAAGACATTGCTAATGTTTGTGCAATCCATAAGATTGTTGAGATGTAAATTATCACAAATTGCCAAAGCATATTCATTAAAATGGAAAGCCTTTCAATGGAAAGCCTTTCAATGGTTCAGAGCCTTGAATCGTTCTATCCAAAACTGAAACTAGTTATGCATAGCTCTCCATGAGTAGTTTGGAGAAAAGGGGGATAATTTGTCTCTACTAGAACAATTGACAACTATCAAGAGAGCTCCCAATGAGTAGCTGACAGACTTCAACTTCAGATTTCAAAGGACTTGGGATAGAATTCCAGTGGCGTAAGGGCCAACAATTGAAGGTGCTTTTCTATACTATCTCAAAGCTTTAAATTCTAATATTTCTATGTTAATTCAATCCATGGGAGGTACAACTATACCTGTATCTTATAACATTTCCATTAGAGATGAGAATTATCTAATTCAAGCCGGTAAGCTGGATCCTAGGCCTCCCATGCCCTTTTATCCAAACTTGGAAAGTCCAAGCACTAGTCAAGCACCTACTTTAGCTCGTATTCCCACTCCTAGAAATCAAAGTTTAAATGAGACTTCTACTTCATCCTCTAGTGCTTCAAATGAGCTTCAAGAAGTCATGAAAAATTACAAAATTTAGGCAATGACCTGGTTACACTCAAGAGGTAGCAAGCCCAAGGTTTTAGACCTTCTTATTAGTCTCAAGTTCAACCTAATAGGAAACCATATCAGCCTAATAGGCCACCCAATCCAACCGCAAATAAAAATCAAGTAAGGACTCCTACTAATAGACCATTTCATCCCTATAATCCCAATGCTTTGCATCTACCTCTAAAGCATTAGTGCCAATAAAAAATAATGTAGCTTAAGAATATGAGTGTTTTTTCCCATGCAATGAACCTCACAACCAATCCACATGCTTCAATGGTGCTTTGAACCAAGCCTTGATGGTGAAAACAACTAGCATAGAGGAACCAACAACAAGGAACATCCCAAAGCAAAATGTAGCTCCAAATGAGACTACACTAGTGAATTGGCAAGCTGAGGATTTTTGTGGTATGAATCAAGCAATGTCTTAGAATGTAGCAGCTAATACAAGGTAAAAAAAGAGGAATATTGGTGAAGGACGGTCATTAACTCCAGGTGATCCACAACCTTCCACCACTCCACAAAGTGTCTTTGGCAAGCAAAATGCGCTTCAAATGTGTAAGGACAGCCCAAGCCACCTCCTAGACTAGCTCAAATGCCAGCTATTGCAGCCCATGTAAAAGAAAAGAGTATGCAAGGCTAGGGGGCAGAAAAAATATGTTTCATCCCCATTTAACATCATTGATCAGATGAAGAAGACAAATGTGAATATATCTATGTGGGAATCATTATAAATCACAGGCTAAAGGGATCTCCTACAAGTTGCCATGGAGAATTGGTCAACTCCAAATTAGCAAGCTCATATACAAGAGAAGGTACTCACAAATGCTGCTCAACCTGAGGGGAAACTTGGGGGACAATAAGGTAAAGTATTGAAACCCCTCCATTCTATGTTTCATTGGTCATTGGGGATAAACTAGTACACAATTGTATGATTGATTCCGTGCAAGTACTTCAGTAATGCCCAAGAAAATAGCTGATCACCGGGCATCCAATATGAAGTCATATCCAAAGGGGTAGTGCAACTGGATGGGACAATAGTAACAACAGTGGGAATAATTAAATATTTGAGCCTTACTTTGCATGCATGCCCCAATGTTATTGTTTTGCAAGATGTGTCAATGATAGATTTTCCACCACTCTTTGCCCTATGTTTGTCAAGGGATTTCATAGCTAAAATTGGAGGTTACTTATCTACTGATTGGTCACACATATTGTTTAGAACAAGATATGGAACCAAGACCAAAATCAGGTATGAACCTATTGCAAACTTTCACATTGAGCCTCATACTCCAAGCTAAATCAATGCCAATTGTTCAACATTTGATCAAGAAGATTATCCAAGCATGGATGAAGCTGACACGAAAGTTGGAAGCATCCCAGATTTGAATCTTGATGAATGGGCAAGCAAGGTACATGCTTTTGACCCCTACAAAGAAATAGAAGAATCTGAGCTAGGATTTTATTGCATACATGAAGAAAATCAGCCTATTCCTAGCATCAATAAGCCAGACCACAAGGATGACAATGAGGTATGTCAGCTGTTCTTTGATGGATCAAGAAGTAGACAAGGTGCGGGGGGGAGCCCTACTTGTCTCACCTCAAGGCATTAAATATTATTCAGATTTTAGATTTTAGTTTGCATGTTCTAACAACACTTTGCTGAATATGAAGCTTTGATACAAGGATTGCATTGGTCAATCAAGAGAGGTATCAAAAACTTGTAGGTGTTTGGTGATAGTGAGCTGATTGTTAATCAAGTTAAAGGGCAGCATGCTGCCAAAAATGATCTGATCAAGTGTTATAAAAATAGGTGTGGGACCTCAATGAGGATTTTGAAGGCTTTGGCATCAATCCTATCCCTAGGAAAGAAAACCAAGCAGCTCACGGACTTGCAACAATTGGGGCAACCTTTGATGTTGTTGAAAGCATCAAGAAGATAAAGTACATTCAAACATTCATGTGATTATAAGGCCATTAATTCTAGAAAATAATGTAAGTTGGAAAGTGTTTGAGAGTGACCAACAAATCATCAATTTATTGCAAGAAGAAGCTGAGTTCTCAACCAAAAATAAAAAAATTTAGAACAACGGTGTGGTGATCAAGTGGTACAGCTGAGAACCAACAAACTACCAAAGGGACTTGTCACTTTGGAGTCCATTTTTAATTCTAATGATCAATTTAGGAAAGAGAAATCAAACATCCAAGTCAAGGGAGAATATTCAATGCCCATCTTAATGGGAGAAGGAAAATCACTTCAAACTAGTAAAGTGACAACCGAGCAAGAAAGGTATGAGTTCTTGTAACTTTTCCAAGAATTTCCAGATGTGTTTGATTGGATCTATGAAGACTTGAGAGGTTTCAATTCCAAGCTAACTCAACATACAATTGAATTAGATCCAAGAGCTAAGCCCATCAGGAAAAAACAAAGGCCAGCTAATCCACACATGGAGCCTCTCATGAAAGGGAATTGAATAAGTTAATAGAGGCAAGTATCATATTTCCCGTCAAACACTCTAGCCGGGTGGCAAACTTGGTTCCAGTTAGAAAGAAGATTGGAGAAATAAGATTGTGTGTAGACTTTAGAGATTTGAATAGAGCATCTCTCAAGGATCATTACCCACTTCCTTCTATGGAGAAAATTTTACAAGTTGTTGCTAGCTCTAAGAGATTTTCATTACTAGATGGTTATTTAGGGTATAATCAGATCATGGTAAAGGAAGAGGATCGATTCAAAACAACCTTCACCACCAAATGGGGAACTTATGCATATAGAAAAATGTCATTTGGGTTGTCTAACCCTGGAGAGTACCTTCTAAAGGGCAATGGATATGGCATTTAAGGGATTGATTAACAAGATGGTGCTGAATATCTAGATGATATTACTATATTTTATAAAAGTGTAGTAGACCATCTCTTTCATTTGAGACAAGTGTTCCAAAGATGTAGAAGATTTTGGGTGTCCTTGAATCCCAAGAAATGTATTTTCCTAGCTCATGAGGGAAAGCTCCTAGGCCACATTGTTTCCAAAGAATGATTAGCAATTGATCCAGAGAGGGTTGAAGCAATAAAAACACTGCCATTACCAAGTCACAAAAAGGCCCTCCAAAGTTTCTTGGGAAGAATCAATTTTTTTAGAGGTTTGTTCCAGATTTTGTAGCCCTTGTCAAGCCAATAACCATGATGTTGAAGAAAAGCATGGCTTTCAAATGGACAGCTGAAGGTAAGGCAAGTTTTGAGGTAATTAAGGAGGCTATCTCACAAGCTCCAACTCTCATTAACCCAAATTTCTCTAAGGATTTTATCCTTTATGCATTTGGAGGTGATGATACAATTTCTACAATTTTAGTACAGCAGAACAAAGAAAATGCAAAGCAGCCAATTGCCTTCTTTAGCCAAATCTTGGAGGACTATGAGGTGAGATATTCTTTCATTGAGAAGAAAGTTCTTGTAGTGATTAGGATCTTGAAGAAATTTAAGCATCTAGTTTCAAATAACAAGGTTCAACTACTGGTTTCTCATGTGGGAGTTAAGGACTTCCTCCTCAACAAAGACCTAAATGAAAAATGTGCAGGGTGGATTACTCATGTCATGGAGTATGACATTGAGATCAAAGTCACCAAGCTGGTCTGAGGAAAGGGATTATGTGAACAATTGGTCTTGAGCAAATCAATGGAAGCAAGCAATGAGAAGGATGTTGTTTTGGTGTTACAAGACAACCAAGAGAAAAGAGGTGTTAAAGAAGAAGATGATAGTGTCCTCACTCCTTGCTAGACCAAAGAAATAATACACTTCTTACAAATAGGCCTATGCCCTCTAAGGATGAACAAAACCAAGAGAAGACACTTCAGATTGCAGGTTGTCCCATATGCACTTGTTGATGGTGTTTTGTTCAAGAAATATGTAAATGGAGTGCTACTGAAATGCATTGGAACAAATCAAATTAATAGGATGTTAGAAGAGTTTCATGGTGGGTCGGTTAGGGGCCACTTTGCTCCAAGAGTGAAATCCCTCAAGATCATGAAAACTGGATATTATTGGCCCAAGGTATTTAGTGATTGTTATGCATGGATCAAGAGGTGTAAGAATTGTGCATTCTTCACAGGTAAGGAGAGGTTAACAACCCTTCCATTGCACCCAATTTCAGTTGACCAACCATTCATGCAATGGGGTTTGGACTTCATTAGAGTCATTAACCCAAAATCAAGCTAAGGGCACAAGTGGATTCTAATAGCAATAGATTACTTCACGAAATGGACTGAGGCAGTGGCACTTAAAGAAGCAAATGAATCTAGTATTCTAGACTTCTATGAGGGGATAGTAACCAGATTTGGCATACCTACCACTATAATATCAGATAATGCTTTGGCATTCGTAGGATCAAAGGTAATCGAAGGGCCTGTTAAAAATGGGATTTATCTAAGTACTTCATCAAATTATTACCCTCAAGGTAATGGCCAAGCCGAGTCTACCAACAAGAACTTGTTAAGGATCATCAAGAGGACTATTGATGAAAATCAGAGGACTTGGCACACCAAACTGAAATCAGCCTTGTGGGCTGATAGGATAACTCCCAAGATATCCACTCGTAACTCTCCATTCAGACTTGTTTATGGAAGAGAGGCAATCTTGCCCATGTCACTTGAGTTACCAACATTGGAACTCATGAAGCAACTGGAGTTGTTGGAGTTTGAACCCATGGAGGTTAGATATGCAGAATTGATGGAGCTCCTAGAAATCAAAGATCATGCAGCCCAAGAAATGGAGAAGGACCAAGCCTTGGTCAAGAGGACCTTTGATAAGAAATCCAAGGCTAAAACCTTCCAAGTTAGAGATTTAGTGTTGAAATGGGATGTATACCAAGCACAACCAGAAGGCATTCTAAGTTTGATGCCATTTCGAGTGGCCCCTACACACCATGAAATGTAAGAATAGCAATGCCTTCCAATTGTTTACATTAGATGGTGAAGAACTGAAAATTCCAGTTAATGGAATCCATCTAAAGTATTTATACTAGAAGGAAAGCTCTCCACCTTGTACATATTATCTTAGATTTTCATTCCTCCAAGTGCTTATGCACATTTTTTTGTTGTAGCTTAGGTTTACATTTCCCTAAGTGATTTGGCACAAGCTTGTTGTCCTAGGGATGCATTTTGCAGGCCATGATCCGATCAAGTGATTTTCTACTCTCACAATATTCCTTCTTAAGATTTTCTAATGAATTGGGAATACCAAGCGGAAATTGGATGACTCCATACCCAATGGATTGCTTCAGTGCAATCGGTAATTTCATCCAACAGTAGATGCCCCCTCTGAGTTGACAAAATTGTTATCTAAAATAAGTCCCTTGCTCATTTTTGGCTAACTTTATTTCATTCCTTCCTTCCTTGAGCCTTAGTTGAATTTTTTTCACTTTTTCAAGCACTCAAATTTTCTGGAAATGGTTTCATTAGATAGAGAATCTTCTCATCTTTTAGAAAGGTAAAATTTTGCCTCTAACTCCTTGTATTTTTCAAGTTATGGCTCGACAGAGTTTTGGAGGGAAATTTTCCCATGGGAGGTCCGTCGGCGAATCGAGAATACGCCACGTCGGTGAAAAGTGGCGGAAGGCATAGGGAAATTTGAAAAATTTCCAAGGATCGGTCAGGGCAGTCAAAGGAATTTTTTGGCTTGAAGGCCCACCAGCCAATAGGAGGAGGCCACATGTCCATGGGGTCGTCGGAGGTCGACCGGCGGGGAGAAGTTGGGAAATTTTCCCAAAGGTTGGCGCAAAGGAATTTTTCAGCTGAAGGCCTTCAGAAAATCATAACCTACCACATGTCCTAGGAGCATTGGGAGGTGGAGGCATGGAAGGAAATTTTCCCTTTTGCCGAAGTGTTGAAAATAATGCAATAAAACTTCGCGCTCGATGGTCCACGCCAATCAAAACATGCCACGTGTCCATGTGGCGACAAAATTCTTAAGCGGGGTGCGCAAAAGGAAATTTTGGAGTTTAGGCCCATGCCAATAGAAAGGGGCCATGTGTCCTTTTTGGGGTAGTGGTCAACGACAGGTAAAAAATTTGAAGCACGCCCGCGCTAATGAATAAAAGGATGACACGTGGTAGCGAGACCGACGGAGAAATTTTGGAAAATTTTCCAAAGACCAAAAAGGTGTAAAATGATCTTATGAGGCTGCGAACCAATTAAAATGTGCCACATGGCATTGAAGTGGCAAGGGGTGGAAATTTTGGGAAAATTTTTCCTAAATGCAAAAAGGAGGGAAAATTTTAAACTTTCAACCCGCCGACCTAATTTTTCCCTTTTTCCCTTCTTTTCCCTAAATCTTCAGAAGGGCATATATTTTGATCCAGAGCTCAGATTTTCATGTTATTTATATCATTCAAAAGATGATGAAATTATCTACATGATGTAATCTTCAATTTTGTGTTTTGATGAATTTTGGTGAGAGAAAAATGGAAAACTCCTCTGGCATAGGAAAAGGAGCAGAACCAACATTTCAACCACCATTTTTAATGAAGCATGGCTTCCATTCTTCTCCAAAGATGGTCAAAAATTTGGGGAAATAAATTTTTAAGGGTATCCATGCTTTGTATTGATGGATCTGGTTGGTGGATGAATGATTCCTTTTGCTTTCCCACATTTTCTCCTTCCCGGCTCAAATTTTCATTGTTAAAAGCATGATTTGGCTCATTTTGTAAGGGTTGGACATTTTTATGTTTAATGTACTCCCTCCTTCACCCTCGAAAGTGATTTTATGGAATATTAGACCTCTTTCGTAACTATAACATGATTTCTACCTCTTTTCTCATTATGATGCATGTATTTTTGAATGGAAATGACAAACAAGCTCTGTGAATGAGTTTCAATTCTCTTCTTTTGTTGTTCACTTCATTTTTGGTCTTTCATTACATTTTAGTAGTTTTTGCATGATGTTTGTTACATTCCTTTAATCTGTGTCAATTTTTAGAAGTAAATGTTCACCACTCCTTTGGTGTATCACCTTGTTAGTATTAGTTTTATTTCTTTTGCATCCTCTACCTCTGTCCCCTTGGAATTTAGAGTAGGATTTTGAGTATTAAACCTCTGTAATTTGCAAGCATACATCTAATCAGAGGATTTGAGGAACCAACCTCTAATCTAGAGATTCTTTTCCCATTTTGCAAGTCCCACACTTGGGGAAAAGATTCAATGTTGTGCAATCACACTGATGTCCATTATCAAACTAGAAATTTGAGGAAACATCCAGGGGTCTGCTTGAGTTGCACCAATAGGTCCCATTAAATAAGTCAATAAGTTGTAAATAATTCAATGAATAAAAAGTTATTTAAAATGTAAAAATCTTAAGAAAATGAGTTAGATGTGTATGTTACAAGAGAGTGAAATCATTAAAACCATATTTTTCAATCAAAATGCCATCTACGGATCTAAGTATAGTTAAACTACAAGAAAGCACATTCTACGCTCATTAGTTGAATTTGATTAGGGTTGGGTTGTAAGTTCTAGTTAGATCTTTGTCAAAATCTTGTCTTTCTCTCATCATTTTCACTCATCAAAATCATACAACTTGCATCCCTCCTAGCTCTCGGTGATGAGCCCTCATGTCTTACTAGTTGCATGGGGTTAGGATTCAAGTGAGTTCATTTTCTTATTATATCACATTCACCATCTTTTTCCAATAAAATGAAAGTGTTAAATATTGCTTGAAAACCAAAGTATCAAATTACAATTTTTCCTCATATGCATCATATATAAAAAAATAAAAAGAGAAATCATTTTGTTTACACATTTGCATCATCATCATCCACAAAATACATCCATAAAAGTATATAAAAACATCAGAGATTCTAACCATCTAAGAGTGCATAAGTGAAATGAACCATAAATCAGTCAACTCTTATGTATAATAGTTGAACAAAAAAGGGATGTATATATGTATATATCAATAAAATAATTTTTCGTGTATAATTCCATTATACTCTAACGAGTATGGTAAAATCGCTCATCTATGAGCCAAAAATAAAAAAATATTATATACACAAAAATAATCTCCAAAGGAATAAGGCATATAGCCTGTAACTCTATGTGAGACCCCTATGAAGGTTTAGGATAAGGGATCCTAATGCGACTCCTATAGCGGGATTGAGATCCTTTATGTGCTGATTGATGAGAGTGACCATGAGATGGGGCAGGTGATCTTCTAGTAGTAGTAGCCTTGCTCGATAATGGTCTCGCTGTTGTTTCCTCTCAGCCAAATAGTATCTAATAAGATCAACTCTCATCTAGGTCAAGGCTACTATAGTGTGCCATGCCAATACAGACACATCTATGTGGTAACTAGCCATAACCGGTTTCCTAACAAATGAAGTAACTACTCCTATGTTTTCCCCATAGGATGAGCGAATGTGTTCAAGAGAATCTAATGAATAATATATTTCCAACCATTAGCAGTAGCTGCAAAACAAGTGAAAGTAATGGCAAGTCATAAGAACCTCCAAAAACAAAAATAAGAAATATAGTGTGTAGTTTTCTAACAAGTCTAGTCTATCAAAATAAAGTCGAGAGAAGAGTATTCTACTTTCTTATATCTCTTGGCCTACATGATGGATCAACTGGTGTTGGCGGTGGTGAAAGAGCTACAAAATACCTCACATCCACTCTAACCTCCTTTGCTACAACCTCCTCTGTAGCCACTTATTGTCCAAAGAATAACTCCTAATCCCCTCCCCCTCCAATGGTCAAAGGACCCTCTGAGTACAATGTCTCTACCTCAGCCTTAACTTCCATGGAATACTTTCTAGTGGTCACCCACTCTATGTCACTATCTTTCTCTACCTTTTCCTCTAGCTCGAATCCACCTCCATCTCTGTCTCGGCCTCCTACTCCTTCTCCTCCCCATTGTGTACGTGCCTTGCCTCAATCTAGAGGATTTGCAACAACCTTGGGTCTCATGCGGTATTTGGATGCCAATCGGGACTCGAGTATATCAATGGTCCACTTGATCTTTCCCTTTGGGATAGCTCTTTCCTCTCAAATCCCTCTCAGTATAGTCTTTGGGACTGTTAAGAGGGAAACATAAGGCACCAAACTATTGTGGTACCCTATGAACTGGATGGGTCTCTACCATGTTCATCCTGTCCACTAACTACAGAGTAGAACTCCATGTAGCTAACGTAATCACCTCATTTCCCCATAAGCCAACCATGTCTTGATATGGCTATGTGATTAGGTTATCGGTAGTAAGTGTGGGAACTAACTGATGTTTCCTCTTAAGCGAGCCATGTCAACCCATCTAGTCATTCTCGATCACTTTAGGATCTACTATCCCAATTCCCTATGAAAGGAGACCATGTGATCATACACCCAACTATAAAATAATGTGGGATGACTAAGGGCCTTACTCTTCGATTAAAAAAATATGTATAAATCATAGTAGGTGGCACCAAGGATATTGACACCCCATGCAAATATGCAGCCATGATGTTCAATGATGTGAATAATTGGTCCCCAAAAGTAAAGAAGCATGTCCCCACCCTTTTACCCAACCTAGCGCAAAGCCAAGATGCCAATAATGGCCTTGTGCAAAGAAAGGATAGGTGTGGAGGAAATAGATAAAAATCTCATCCCATGCTTGGCACCGGTGTCGCACTGTACATCTCCCATGTATACGGTCCAACTATGGGACCGTATTACTGAACCTTCGCTCATCAAATTAAACTTCCTGCTAATGGCAAACACCCCCAAGATCTCGATAGATGTCCTCTAAGGTAATTGTCCAACCCCTAACTCCGGGAAGCTAGAAAGTGTTTCGGTGCTCGCATCCCAAGAACTCAAGAAATCATATAACAAATAGTTCACTGGTGCAACTAATTGTGTCTAGGATATCCTCCATATCTTGGACCCGTGAAGTATATTCCTCTCATCATAAGTCATAGCATCAAAAATTAGGGTTGACTAGTCACACTCTTGATCTCTGCTCCATCTAATTTACTTCCCCTATATTCATAAAATTCAAAAAGTGCAAGTTAGAATCACAACAATACATAATAAGCTCACCAAAAACATCATAAAAATAATTAAAAACTAAAATTTTATCATACTGATTCAATTTTGAGAGTTACTCAATAATTACACAACTTCCACTCTATGCAGAGTGGCGGTTGTGTAACCACCATAGAAATTCCTCTTTTGTTCTAATTTGTGTAATGGTTGTACAACCGATGTGGAGGTTGCACAGCACAACCGCCACTCTAAACCGAGAGGTGGCTATGCAATCACTACTCACGTGCGAGTGGTGGTTGTGTAATTGAGATGGTGGTTCCATTTACAAAAAGTGGACCATACTCTAGGGCCCAAAAACTCACAAAAATAACAAAATTGGCCCTTTTAATATAATAAAATCCACATCCCACGTGGTGGCCCCTAGTGAAAATTGTAATTGTACTATTAGAAAAAATATCCCCCTTAAGTTAAGTGTTTCACATTTTTCACATTTTAGGGTAAAAATAAACAAATGAAAATAAATCACCTGATCATGACCCACTGCTCCTCCCGCTAGTTGGGATGCCATCACATCAAAGCACTCTTTATTTTGAATTTATTTTTCTTGAAACCATCACAGGTAATCTAAAGCTCAATTTTTCACCAAGTGGGTAAGTGCAAATGATTTCTAGAAATAGTAATTTTGAGATATATATAGTATGTTTTAACTCTATTTTGAGTGTCTATGTTTTGCAGGGAATAAGTGTTGTGATGACGCGGTATATCTCTATCCCTATGGATATGGTAAGTTCACTTGTTTTATTTTATCATGTTTTGTCGATTATGTTTTTATCTGCTATTGATTCCCATTTTCGTCTTGGAGGTAGTGGGAAGATTGGATTGGCATGGTATCAATGCACGTGCATGTCATGTATAATCCTTAACCTTCCTATTTGAGAGTGTCATACTCAAACTCTACATTTTATGGCTTTTCATCGCTAAAACGCTTCTTCAATGGGGAAATATGTATGCACCAGATTTTTCATGGTGCAACATTGTTAGAACAGTTCAAATCCCCAATGATGAAAACATATCAATTCTAATGATGTCCAAGTTTAATTTCCTATCTTGCAGCATGTTTTTATAGATCATTATGATTTATTTATCTTTTCCTAGCTTTTTCTTGCTATTTTCGCATAATTTTTAGGCATGGTTATATTACGTAATCATAAATCTATTGTGTATCTCAATCTTAGTATGATACTAATTTACTTAGAACATTTAACATGATTTATCTTGTAAACATTTTCCCATTCTTATTGAATTTGGTATAAAACTAAATACTAAACTTGCATGTGCTAAATTTGATCCTATTATTTATAGAAAACTAGTTGGTAGTTGAATTTATTTGACTATTAATAGACCTGAAATCATATGCAGTAGGAGTTGTTTCAAGACTTATGCGGGATCCTTATGAGGATCATTTGAAAATGGAAAAAATAATTCTAAAATATGTTAAAGGAAAAATTAATTATGGATTTTATTATCCTTCTTGTGATGATGCAAAATTATTTGGATACTTGATTCTATCCATGCTTGGTGATCCTACACATAAAAAATCTCACTTCTTGGATATGTTTTCAAGTTCGGTGTAGGTGCCATCACTTCAAGTAGTAAGAAGTAACTGATATATTATATCTCTTCTACTGAAGAAAAGTATATAAGTGCTATGGAAGCAACAAAGGAAGCTATGTGGCTGAAAATACTATTGAATGAACTACATTTGGGCATCACAAGAAGAACTATTCTTCTATATGATAGCTAGAGTTGCATTTCTCTTGCAAAAAATCCAATTCAACATCAAAGGACAAAGCATATCAAAGTTCATATGCACTTTATTTGAGAGAAAGTCTGAATGGTGATATTGATCTCAAGTTTTGTTCCACTTAAGATCAAGTTACAAATATTTTCACAAAGACACTGTTTTTGTAAAGTTTTGCAAATTTCATGCCTTTTTGGGCCTCTTAGAGTTGTCATTGAGGGGGAGTGTGCATGAAAATTCCACCTCTTAATGACCAGTTGTAAAATTCTAATACTTCCTCCATTTTATGATAAGTAAATGTTCACATTATGTGAATTTACTTGTAAATCACAACAAAACAATATTTATGGGAATGTCTTGTTTTATAAAATACTCCATAGACTGATATAAGTCTTCATACATAAATAATTTGTTCTAAGAATTTTTGTAAGGGAAGATTTGTATGATTTCTCTTGTTTACATGCTATCCTAAATCATCGTTGGTGATTTATGGATTTGTAAATCCTTTTGTAGAAAAATGTAATTTGGCATGTTTTTTTCCACTTAACATTAAGGGGAGTGTCAAGGTGATAATGTTAAGTGGGGATACCACTTTGGGAGGACCACCGCTTTACACCCCCATATTGTTTTAAAGTTTAATTTATTAAACTTTATTATGTCGATCTTCCACATTTAAGAGTGAAATGACATGAACGATTCATTTTGATCACTCTCGCGATTGGACCACCGTATACATTGGCACCATATTAATACATAAGTGAGATCAGATCAGTTTGGTAAGATCATAGGGATCATTATATTGAACAATTGCAAAGAAACTATTATTCAAGTGTTCTATGAGACCGAGGAGTGAAGTGGAAGTGTTGGGTAAAAGTTGTATATGAAATTATTAATACAAGAAATGCTTTATTCTGAGTGGGGTTTTTACTTAGGGTTTCCCCACTATAATTTTGATGTTCCCATCTCTTTACCTTACTATTAATTACTTTACTGTTCATGGTTTGTAATGTGCAATATAAAAATTCAAATCTATGTTTAATCAATGCACTTCATAATCTATAATATTTCGTAATTATATTGTGGATTGATAAATATTTTATTATACATTCCTTATAAATCCTAACACAAAGTTTAGTTATTTCAAAAATTGTGAAACAATTTTGCATGTAGTACATTTTTACAAAACCCACAAAACACTTTATTTGTGCCATGTTAAAACCTAGTTATTGGTGTTGCAATTGATGTCAAGTGGCGTTGATGGAAAAGGAGTCAATAGTGAGCTTTCAAGAAGTTTTGAGGTTTTTTTCAGAGTGCTACACACTCAAATAGTAAGGTGTTTGATCACTAAATGCAGAGTGTAGGTTGGTATGCTTGTCTCATAGGCTATACATAGTAGATATAATGTTATCATCATGGGAAAGATCTATTATAGGGTGTTACAGGTCATTTGGTGGAAGTCCCAATTCAAACTAGCTCATTTTGGCATGTTTCTCGAACCTAATGAGGTGTGAAAATTAGGTATAGGTCATGAAAAGACCACATGAGCATGGGAAAAACCTAGGAATTGTGTTTATGGCATGTGTGAGCATAAACAAGCCTCTCGTTTAGCTCCTGGAGGAAAAATTCAAAAGTTAGAAAAATATGACTTTAAGAATTGATAGAGTTTTATAGGGTAAATGAGATTGGTAAGAGCTTCATAGGAAAAAATATGGCTAACCAACACATATAATGTTTACAGGGGTGTCTTTTAGTGCTTCAATTCAAATTTCATCAAATTTTGAAATGGGGATTTTAAGTTATACAAGTTGTTCTAAAACTGCTCTCTTAGAGAATGCAAAATAAGTAGTCTGGATTCATAGCATCAAAGAAAAAATATATATCCTTCTTCAGATAAATCATAGAATTAATTTTTGAAAAGAATTTGAGCATGAGCTTTTGTAAAATTTTTGAGGAAGATTGGTTGATAAATAAGGAACTTATGAGTATTTTTCTAACAAGGTTGTTTGTCTTCCAAATTGTCTTCTTGGATTTAAATTGACTTGTGCAAGATAGTGGAGCATCTCAAGATTGAACAGGACTATCTCTAGACCTTCTTGGTGGTAGATGTGTTAGTCAAGTATACAAGTACTGTAAGGACTGTACCATGTTGTTGTAAGATTGGGTGAGTTTCAAAGTGTTTGAAGGATGTTCATGTGCAATTGAAGTAGAAAGTGATAATAATATCCCTCTATAGGTAAAAGCTAAAGTTTTTAGAAGCTCTTTGTATGCATCTCGAATGATTATCTGAGATCTTGAACCCACTATCTCTAATTTGTCTTGTGCTGTGTTGTTAAAAAGACTATGCTCTGAACTGGACTGGTAAAGTTCCACATATAAGATATGAGTTCAGGTTTGATGGAGATATTTCTCATGCTCTTCTTGATTTCAGAAGTGAGGTAATGCTAGGAAGATGTCAACAAGTTAGATTGTTTTGAAGTGTCATAAACTTACACATAGGATTAGGTTTTCAGGTTAGTATTACTTAAAGTAGTGAAACTTAACATTCTTAGAGAACTACTCATGTTTGTATCCTTAGTGACTAAGACTGGGTTTAGAAGGATTATTGCTAGTCTCAAAAGTTATGAAATGTAAAGATGTACCTCAATTCCAATCTTCTATCACCGAGAAACATGAAATAGTTTAGAGATCTAAATTGAAGGCTATTAATTTTGTTGTGGGCATTACTTCATAGTGAATCCCTTGTATATGGTTTTGATCCCTAATATTAAGGAGTTTTGTCAATGTTGTGGAATAGATTATCTTCCAATAATATCAATTAAATACCACAAGAAATACTTTCAAACCCTAACACCAAAATTCAAGGTAAAGACACAACTATCATCACATTGTAAACTTGATTCTCCTATGCAAGATGAGGTTGTCATACAGGTGATTTGTTAGTGTGAAAAAGTTGTTTCGGTGATCTAGGAATGTTAAGGATACCTCATACACTCTCCATGAAAATATTTGAGTTCTCTTTTTCCCCAATTCATCATGTTTAAACTCAAAATGTTCCTAAGTCATCAGTGTTAGACTACTCTACACTATTTTTTTGTCTCAGGCATATTTATAGCTTGTTTCCAACATGAAAGGTGTTTAAAAATGATAGAGAATGCCATCTCCCATCCAAAGCATCTCAAATTTTTGAATTCCATTCAAATTTAAAATATAAATCATTTTTAGCCACTTTGTGCCTTCTTCATCTTCAAAACCCTGAAACTAGGGTTTGTGAGTCTGAAATCTTCAAAAGTAGAAAATCCTCCATTGAAAAATCATCAAAGTTTGTAAATATCACTATATGGGGAGCACGCTGCATTTTTAAAAACAATTAGACCACCTCATGATGAAACCATGGAGAATTTAACAACATTAATCTTACACAACATGATAGAAATTTGAGTTCATCAATTTATATTATTAAAGTGTTTTTGACATTGGAATGTTTTTTTTTTTGTCTCAATGCTAATAAGTCTCAAGGAAGATGATAAAGCCTAAAATTTGGTCATAAAATGGTTACATAACTATTTCCTTATGATAGTGATGAAAATGTGAGAAAATCCTCTTGTTGACTATCATGGTTGAGTAACCAAATGAAAATTCTCTTTAAAAGGAAATTGAAAACGTGGAATATGATGATATTGACATCATTTGGATATTGTTGTATTCTTTTTATGTATATAGTGTTGAAAATAGTCAATAGTGTAGGCTAATACACAAAAATGTTGGCTGAGTTACTAATTGGTTGATCTTCTTGTGAATTTGAAAAGACATTAACCTTAGCACAAAGTCCATGAAGAATTATAATAGCTTTAGTCAGTTACAAAAATTCTTTTCTTCTAATGTAACTCATATAAAGAATTTGAAAATGTATTCTTTGGTGAATGAAGAGTAAGAGTGCAAAAGAAGATAGTGGTATATACAAGTATAGGACTATGAAAAGGTTATTCATTAGAGAATTGAAGAGTTTCATATTGATTTGAAATGTGAAATAATTGTTCATGTATGCACATGTAGAATGAAAAAGTACATTGAATAATTATCATGAAATTGCAGGTGAGAAGACAATGAACTAAGGAACTGAGCAGATATGAATATACAACATAATGAAAAAGGTTGAAAGATGATATGAGAGAAGTGTTATAAATTCCTAACTCAGGACACATAGTTTTAAGATAAAAAATAGAAAAACAAAGATAAGCTTGAAGATACAAACTTGAAGACATAGGAGGCTATAGAGTGTTAAAAAATGTTGGATTGAAATGAATAGGGATAATGGTGTGTTGAAGTAAATAATAAAATAAGACCAATTACAACTATAATGTACAAACTATTAGAGAATTAAAAAGGTTTGATGAAGATTCAAATGACCTAACTAGTCAAGTTGAAGGATGAGATCAAAGCGGGGAAGAGGTTTAGTGTAAATGATAAACACTTGGAATTTTCTAGGCCATGGAAAATAAATAAAAGTGTAGGAAGATGAATAAACAAAGGAGAGTGATAAGGGACATAAAAGAGGAAGCTACACATGTAAGTTTGTGAGATTATTACGGTCTTCGAAGAACCAGTTATGTGCATATCACTAGTTTAAACCGCTATACAAAGAGACTATGAAAATGAAACCTTGAAATACTATGCATGATATTCAATTCAAATATTCAAACTAGTTAAGGATCATCACATTGGATATTGAAATGCTTATAGAACCTGGAGATGTTGATGAGGAAAGTTGAGAGTCCTTAGAATGCAAATTGAGATGATGAATGTGTGAGCCTAATCTAGAATACTTGTAGCAAATTGAAGAAAGGAGTATTATGAGAAAAACATGAAGATAGTGAAAATATAGTGTCACTATTAGTTGTATAAGACAACATTATTGTGTGACAAAATACTTATTGAACTAGGCTAAGTGACAACTTAGTATTTGGGGAGTTACTGACTTCCCTATGAGTTAAAGCTCACTAAAGATCAGTTGTAGTTGGTTTAATTACAGGGGTTGAAACCTAAAGATTGAGTAATAACTTGGTCAAACCTAGGAGTTGCAGCTCCAAGTTGAGTTGAATCTCAACCATAAAACCATTGTACAGAAATAAGATAAGTTTGTCCTAAGCATAGTTCATGGTTTCAGTGGGTTTTCCCCACTTGGGTTTCCTAAATTAAATTTGTCTCAAAGTGTGTGAATTATCTTTTTGTTTTTTGTTAGTTGTAATTTAGGGTAAATGATGAAAGTTGAATGAACAAATTTATGAGGTAAAATATGAATAAACACTAATTCACCCCCTCTTAGTGTTTTATTTTCCAAAAATTGGTATTAGAGCCTATTCCTCTTGAATCAAGCCTAACAACTTGGAGGTGATCCTGAAGACACAAGGATGGGTACATCAGTAGAATTAGTGTTCAAAAAGAGGTATACAATTGCTCAATCTCTTAAATATGAGTTAAAAATAAGAAATTAAGCTCAAGGATATTAATCATAGACAAGAACTAAATGAGATGGATTCATTTGTTGAGAAAGTGTCAAAGGATTTGAAAGACAAAGAAAATGCTTGAATTAATTTTGAAGAGGAGCTAAATACCATGAATATTGAGTTGGTACAAGTTACTAACTAACTTGATAGCTTGCAAAGAAAACAAAGAAATTCTAGTGAAGTAGAGCATGAGACATGTCAGGCAACTATTAAAGCCAAGAGTGAAGAATGTGAAAAATTAAATACATGCCTAAAAACCTTAGAAAGGAACTAGAATAAGAAAGAGAAAAAATTGCAAAGGATTCTCGAGAGAATAAGAAGAATAACAACGAATACAAGAAGATCATTACGTATCCTAATGCAAGATGATTCTTAGGTAAGTTTCATGGAGTTTGTTTTTCATGCAACATCTTTGGACATAGAGCTAGAGATTGTAGGAGAAAGGTATATGAAGGCTATCCATGGAGAGATTGTAGGTTTGATTATGAGAAGAACATAGTGTGTTTTAATTGCAAAGGAAAAGGTCACATAGTCAATAATTTTTTAGAATATCTAGTAAATCAGTTTTTGGGACAAGAATCAAGTTGTTTGCTTTAACTTCCATAAGCTAGGGAATTTTTCAAAACATTGTTATGAACCACCTAGATTTAGCTATAAGCTGAATGCATTCTAGAGAAAAGGAAAAAGGATATATAGAGAAAATGTAAACTCAAAAAGTAAGACCAAGTCAACTATGGTTGAGAGATATGTTGGAAAGAAGAAAGAAAAATGGGTATGTAAGGTCAAGGAAGAAAAATAAGAAGTTGAGACATCAAAGGATGATAAGAAGATAGCAAGAGTAGATGCTGAAGAAAAAAATAATTTAATTTAGTCAAAAGGGAAGAAAGCACAAGAAATATAATAGGAAATTATGATAAAGGAAAGAATAAGAACAAAACTCTAGTACAAATCATGAAGACTTTCTTCCCCAAGAAGTATTAGAATAGGTGTATGGATTGCAACATGTATGCCTATTTGGTAGCTAAGAAGAAGATGCGATATCAAGTGATCTAGTGATCACACCAAGGGTGGTATCTCAGAAGATAAATAAGAAACCAAGGAAAAATAAGGAAAGATCTAAGTCATCATGTTGTCTTGATGAATTTCTCCTATTTTGAAGTGACTTAATAAGATGGTATGCCTTCTCTATGCTTCTAGAAGGTGTACACTAGCTGAAGGAAGCGCAAGTTGAGGCTGATTCTGCATCTATCAATTTGTCAAGGTATGTCAGTTTAAAAATTGTATCTCTTGCTCCATGTTCGAAGTTATGTATATGTTGAAATTCTTTAGTGACTTTTGAGTGGTCTTATTGAGAAAACACAGTCAATAGGTGTTAAGGAATTATGCTAGACTCTTTTATACTTTGTCATGTCTAAAAATGTAACGAGTTTTATCTCCCAAGGTTGTTATTCTTATTGAAAAAGTTGAGTTTTGAGAAGTTGTATGTCTAAAGTGGTTAAATATGTGTGTGGATCATGAGTCGGTCTATTAAATGATCTCTAATACCATACTATTTGTGTTAAGTATATATATTTTTGTCAAATTTTGTGACTATTACTATTGTAAAAATTTTCCATCATTGGTGTCTCAAAGATTCAACCGAGTGTCATGAGTCATTCATGAGCTTCAAGTGCATGAGTCAAGTATGTTCAAGTTTTTGTGTTGAAGACTTTAAATGGTGTATCAAACTCTTTTATAAGGTTTGAAGATAAGTGTTAGGGTAAAATATTATTACCTTTATTAATTATGCATTACATATTAATTAGTTTATTTATTTAATGTTATATGGTTATATTTCTTCATAACCATCTAATTATAGTTATTCAAAAAACTACGGGAGTTATATTTTTAATAATATTATGGTGTGTATTTAATTCTTGGTTGTAACTATGCAACCCATTTATATTTTTGTATATGGTTGTATAATTCCTATAAGAATTGCAGCACTCCATTGTAATTTTGGTTGATTTGATATTAATAATGTTTATAAGGCTTCTAACCCCATTTCTTAGATTACATTTGGTACTAGATCTGGTTCAAGCTCCTAACAAGGTTGGAGAAATGTTGCAGAGGAATGAAAAGTTTTGGAGAAGAAAATTACATCATCAGAGAGCTAGTGTTGCCTCCTGCAGCTTCCCGAGAACTCCTGCCAGTCTCATAACCTCTGTGTGATCTCCGGGTAAATGGAAAGCATTTTTTTCCCTTGGTGATTTCTGCACTAGGAAAATTTGATTATGGAGCTATTACATATACAATAATTTAACAAAAATAATTTCCCCATCGGGGATTTTGTCTCTAAACTATTTTTCTTATAGATAATATTATCTCAGATCTTTATAGGAAATTTGGAAGATTGTGCTAAAAATTTGAGAATTTTTTTATATTGAGGACCAAGTTGGAGTCGGGACATGTTGCATCAAGCTCTCTGATCGAGATACATCATGTTGATAAAGGCGAGTTCCACTCACCCCTAAATGAGCTCTGATCTTCTCCACCAAGCCATTTCCTTGGTTATACATTCAAAGGATCCTCCAAACCACATTTAGCCTGCATAGAATTTTCACTCTATGAAATCAAATGGTGTAAGAAAATATCAAGAGGCAACGGTGAAAGCCACAAAGATCATAACATGTAAAACAAAAAGATGTTGAATTGATAAGAAAGGGGAAAAAATAATAAGATCCATCTCTATAAGCTTTGATAACTTGCAATACTCCATTGCTGACCTACACAAATCCATCAACGAATAAGAACCAATAAATATCGACTGCACAAACAAACATGGATCAATCAATAAGCAGCGCGAGAGTTATTACAAATGGAGGAAAAAATAAACATTCAATAAGACAATGGATAAATATAGTAGATAAGCAAGAGAGAGATCAAAGGAGATCAATATAATAGTCCCAGATCCTTTTTTCACGTGGAAAACCTAAAGCAAGTCATAGTCCACATGGATCCAACTCTGCCAAGTCGCCATTTTCAAAGGTGAGTCGATGTTGATTTAAAATTAAATACAAATTGCTTCAAATTATTAGCTAAGCACTCATAGAGCCAAGGCAGGTTAAGGGGGAAATATTTGGAAAGGGAGGTAAGGGGTTCAACTCCCACCCCAATTCATGTTTTTAAAACATATTGAAATTTAGTGGTGATTTTGTGAAACTACCAAATTTGGAGGGGAACTTAGCAGTAAGAACCACCTCTAAAATGCTTAATTATAACTAAAACCACCCCTAAACCTTTAGTGAGAAAAACCCTATTTTAGGAAAATTTATTTTTCTCCTATTAGGCCTATTTTTTCATTCTGAGCAACATTTTCTAAAGGGGGTACACCAAAAAATTGCATTTTCAGCTATTTTTTTGCAATTTTTGGCATAGAGGGTCATTTTGGGCTCGGAGGCCACTAGGGCCCACAAAACAAATTTTTTTCCTGCCATTCAATTTTTAAAATTTTTTGAATGTAATTTGTATACTTCAATATATTGTACTAATTTGTAGGTTTCCATATTCAACTGAAAATTTTTGTAACTACTCGAAACTGACACAATATTGTACTAAAAAATAATAAAATTTGGTTTAAAAATACTCATGAGATCCTAGATCTCATTCGCAGCGTTTGGTATATACATTACCTCTGGGAAGTGCTTATGGGTAAATCCATTGTGACTATTACCGTAGTTAACGTCTAATATAGCTACAACAATGTTGTATAGGCATCGACCCTTTAAATTGACAAGGAGTAATAAGGTCATAGTGCACACACTATGAGCCATCCCATCCATCTATGAATGATTGCATGACATAAATCTAGACTGTGAAATTATCCAAGTATATAGTGAAGTTACGCATGCATATGAGGATATTTCTTTGAGCTAGTGTTAATAATTGCATAGAACCCTTTCAATACTATCTTGGTACCACGTATCAAATTATTTCATGTATGTTAACACCTCTTTCATGTATCGCCATGTATATAGAAAGGGCGAGATTCTTCCATGTACCACTTTGGGTATATCGGAAGGGCACGTATATAGAAAGGTTCGGTATATCAGACTGATGATATATAGATTAAGAGACCTTATACAGGAGTCATAAGAGCTAAACCACATCGTGCTTTCTATAAAATGGGCACCAATACCCCCAATTTTTTTCTTCCAGATTCACAACTACTCGGAGGAAACAACTATGCTTTGCATGGAAGAAAAAAACAAGACATTACTTGACTTTGAAGAGATCTAGACTATTGTGATTGGTACTCGACCAAATTAACTACGATAATACACAATAGAGACAATTTGATAAAGCAGATCGAAGGCCAAACTCATCATCTTGTTTAGAGTGTCTTTGGATTTGTAACCCCACATTATAGATGCCAAAATAGTAAAATAAGTGTGGGATAAGTTGAGCATAGTATATGAGGCAAAAAATAAGAATGTCATCTGAATTTGTAGAGTTAGTTACACACACTGAAGTTTAAGAAAAATGAGAAAATAAAAGCTTTCTTAAGAAGAGTTGTAGAGTTAAGGGATTCAATTATAGCCCTAGGAGAGGATGTCACTGATGACACTCTCATTCTTGTTGTTCTAAGAGAACTCCCTCCTTCATACCACATTTTTGTAACAAAACTAAACTTGTCAGATACGACAGTTAGTTTTGACAAACTGGTAAACCTACTACAACAAGAGGAATCCATACATAATAAGGATGATGAAGAGGAGAATGTACTTTATTCATATCAAAAATGGAAAGGAAAAGGTAAAGGAAAACCTAATTCCTATCAAAATTCCAAAAATTGACATCAAAATCAAGGGGACAATCAACAAAATAAGAAATGTCCAATTTGTAAAAGAGGACATGACTTAAAATATTGTTGGTATAATACTTACAAGAAAGGTTCATCAAAAAACTTTGGACTTCCCCAAAAACAATCTCACAAGGGACATACAAACTAAAATCAAGAACATAAAAAGGGGAACTAGAGAAGAAGACCCCATCAACAAGGAAATATTGCTGAGTAACAAGAACAATCAGATAATGAAGACTACTTGTACACTACTTGCTCAAGTGAACCATCCATATCATCTAGTGATGTCTGGTATGTTGATTTGGGAGCCAATCAACACATGATTGACCATAGAGACTAGTTTACTTCAATTAGGGACATGCCTTGAAAAACCATGTTTCATTGGGTGATGATTCTTCATATACAATTTAGGGGATTGGGAACATTTCTCTACCCCTTGGTTCACACAACTGTAGACTATCAGATGTCTTATATGTCCTTGGGTTGATAAAGAATCTTCTTTCAGTCATTCAAATCCTAGATCAAAACTTAAAAATTGACTTTGATAGTCATTCCGATAAGAAAACATGTTTAATTCGAGACAAATCACGAGGCTCGAAAATAGTTGCAAAATCCTCTAATGTGGGACACATGTTCCAGCTTGATTTTTTCCATAGAGATGATCATACACTTGTGGCTAAGAACTCTACCTCAACACATTTGTGGCATTGGAGACTTGGTCATGTTAGTTTTAAGTATCTTGAGACACTTCACTAGCGCGATATGGTACATGGGTTACCAAATATTTAGAAGGATACTAAACAGTGTACTCACTACCTAATAGGAAAACAACACAAAATTGCATTCTAGAAGAGTACTTTTTGAGCTCATGGCAAGCTTGACCTTATTCATACTAATATTTTGCGGTCCAATGCAACCAATTCATTTTGGATTTTAGTATTTCATGCTTTGTGTTGACAACTATTCAAGAAAAATGTGGATTTTTTGTCTTTGTAAGAAAAGTGAAGCTTTTGAAACCTTTAATAAGTTCAAAGTAGCTATTGAGAATGAAACTAGTCGTCACATCAGAACTCTTTGCTCAGATCAATGGGGTGTATTCACCGGTGATGAGTTTAAAGATTACCTACAAGCTTATGAGATTCATTGACAAATTCCTCCTCCACACACACCACAATAGAATGGTGTTTTTGAGAGAAGAAACTGTACTATCATGGAAATGGTGCGATACGTGATCGATGATTCTGGACTTGCAAAGACATTATGGGAATAATTAACAAAGAAAATTGTGTATTTTTGAATAGAGTGCCCACAGTTTCTCTTGACGAGTAACGCTAAATGAAGCATGGTCATAGTGGAAACCATCCGTTGCACACCTTAGAGTATTAGAGTGCAAAGAAAGTATGCACATACCCAAGCAAAATAGAAAGAAATTGGACATGAAGTCACATAAAATCATTTTCATTGGCTACTGATTGATGGATCCAAAGCCCATGAGAGTCTACACCATGAGAGATGTTGAGTTATTTGAGAAGAAGGAAGCAAAGTATCCTCCTCCAGACTCACATGATGTAGATTCTTCACCATTGTAAAAATAAATATGATGTTCCCACAGATGATGAAAGTGATGATGGGGATGATGGTGATGATCTGATAGAACCATGACCCATGGGAATAGTTCAACGTATGTCCAAGTGGTGTACTAGAATGTTATGAGATGTAAGAATGGATGCTCCACCAGATACATCCACCCCTGGACCACGGACTCATAGTAAAGCAAGAGAAAAATTTAAATTTTCTTTGATGAGTAGAGTTAATGAGTTTGATGAGCCCTCTACAGTCTAGGAATCCCTACATTCAAAAGCTTGTAAAGATGCCATAGACTCTGAATATCCATCAGTAATGAAAAATAACACTTGGCATCTTGTCGATCTTCCACTGGGAAGAAACCCACTTTGGATGCGAGATGGATATTCAAAACAAAGTACAAAATAAATGATAAAATGGACAATTATAAAGCAAGACTAGTAGCAAAGGGGTATGCACAAAAATAAGGCATTGAATATGAGGAGACATTTTTTCCCATGGCTAAGATCAAAATTATCATGATGATCTTTTCTCTAGCCGCATAGTTTGGTTGGAAAATATTTCGATGGACATAAAAAGTGCCTTCCTAAATGGATATTTTCAATAAGAAGTCTACATGACTCAACCTTTGAGGGATATGTAGTACCTGGTCAAGAAGAAAAGGTATGCGGACTCGGAAATATCTATATGGCCTCAAACAGGCACCTCGGGCATGGTACATCAAAATTAATGAGCATATCGTATAACATGGATTTTTAGAAATCCATATGATCCCAATATTTACCTCAAAAAGCAAGGGGGGAGATTGTGATTATCATTTTCTATGTAGACGATCTATTCATTACTAGCGAAATTCGTGAGGATGATCGATGTAATGAAGAAAGATCTTAATTGATCGTTCAACATGACAAATCTTGGGATAATGCACTATTTTCTTAGATTGGAAGTATGGCAGAAAGAGAATCACATATTTTTTTCTCAGATGAAATATACCAAGAAGACGCTCGAGAAATTTAGGATGATGGATTGCACACCAATTACTACACCTATGGAGAACAAATTGTAGTTATCTCATTTAGATCCATCTCCTGAGGTAAATGCCACTCTCTATTAGCAATTGATTAGGAGTCTCATTTACTTGACTTACACTAGACCAGATATCAACTTTGTAGTAAGCTATCTATCCAGGTTCATGCAGGAACCCAAAGTTTTTCATTGGAAAGAAACAAGGCACATCTTGAGATATCTCAAAGGATCAGTAGATCTTGGTCTAGAATACAAGAAGAATGACAAATTCTTCTTGTCAAGATATTCAGATTTAGATCATGCGAGCAACATTAATGACATAAAATACACTTCAAAATTTATGCTCTTTATGGGATCTGGACAATATCACGGGAAGAAAGAAACAACACTTTGTTTGTCAATCTTCCACAATTCGAGTATCATTCTCAGCAAGAGAAGCTATCGTGAAGCAATATGGCTATGTTTCATACTCAAAGGACTTGGAATTCCATAAGACAAACCAACCACCATGTATGTTGACAATGAATTTGTTCTCAAACTTGTTCGCAATCCATTTTTTCATGAAAGAACAAAACACATTGAGGTACAAGTACACTTCATATGCGATCATGTCTTGAAACAAAATATACAGACTTGATTGTGTCCAACAACTAAACAACGAGCAGATATCTTCACAAATTCACTTGCATGTGACAAGTTTGAGATGTTTAGAGAGTTCCTCTCCTCATCCCTTGAGGAAATGCAAAATTAAGGGGGGGAATGTTAGGGTAAAATATTATTACCTTTATTAATTATGCATTGCATATTAATTAGTTTATTTATTTAATGTTATATGGTTATATTTCATCATAACCATCTAATTGTCTTTATTCAAAACACTATGGGAGTTGTTATATTGTTTTAACAATATTATTGTGTGTATTTGATTCTTTGTTGTAACTATGAAACCCATTTATTGGTTTGTATATGGCTATACAATTCCTATAAGAATTGCAGCACTCCATTGTAATTTTGGTTGATTTGATATTAATAAAGTTTATCGGGTTTCCACCCCTATTTCTTAGATTACAATAAGAGTTGTTATCAATGATGATAAATCAAGTAAATCACCATGCAAAATAACTATGCCGAGTTTTCTTGATAGGAGATAAGGCTGAAAATTAAATTTTTCTTTGACTTGAAAGTGATACTTATGGTTTTCATTAAAAAAATTTAGACTCACACACCTTAGGAGGATGTTGACATAATTCTTCTATCAAAATATGAGATCTTGAAAATCAAAATATGTGTATTTATTTGTGATTTTCATCCAAAACTGGGTTCAAGGCTATTTCTAGTAGTGGTATGAAGAGAATGATGAATTTTAAAGTGTAAATGGTGGATTTGGAGTCTAAAATTATGTACTAATAGAATTTATGTTCTTTAGGAACCAAGTGATTTCAGACCATAAAAATCATATTCCCCTTAATATTTTTGACAGAGGTCGATTTGACAATGGAGGGTCTAGAGATCAAATCAAAATGTATGAAATGATTCTATAAAGCTCTCAAGGTTGTGGTGTTAAGTTTTGATGATCCAAAAGAGGTGGATACTCTTTAGAGAGTATCTCTTATGTCAAAAATGATTTTGCCTTGCAAAATAACTCAAAGTTGTGAGAGTAAGTATACAATATGCTCAAAAGTCAGTTTTGAGCATCTACAGGTTGGTTGATGAATTTGTTCCATTCTTTCTTAGTTTGAATGTCAAAGATCATAAGTACATAAATGTGGAATAAATATAAAATTCTTACGATGAGCAGAGAGAATAGGGTATTAGGCATAAAAGGAGTTTTTGGTCCATTTGTGATCTCATGAGTAAAAAGATTGGCTACAAGTATGGACAATGTAAAAGGGAAGAGTATGGTTATTCATCAAGAGAGAAAGGTATGAAAAATCCATCCTTGGCATGTTAAGTTCCTTTCACATTTCTCTACATGAGGTTTATAGCTTGTTGATTGAATCATATAATCTTAAATGAGACAAAGGTATGGCTTGTTGACTGAAAATAGTCATTCTTGCTCCTAAAATCTTATAAGTCATCTTCGATGGAGTTTAAGATTTTCTAATGGCTGTGGATTAGTGTAATGGTTTTAGGATTCTTTGAGTGAAACATCATTGATATAATAAATATTGAAGTACTCAAGATGATTAAAATACCAAACCATCATAGGAGGAAGATTACATGACTGAGGTTGGGTGCTCTAAATGTGGTGGAAGGTATATTTTTAAACTATCTTTCTTCAAGGGAAAGGCATGTTAAGGCTACATCTAAAGTGCTACATAATTATTTGGTGACAAGAACCAAAAATTTGGTTTAGGTAACTGCCTAATTAATTAAATCATCCTCAAGGGATACAAGCAAGGTTAAGAGTAAAATTTATGTGTTTTCAAGAATATATAGATGGCTTATACTCAGGGGGAGTATTAGAAGGATGCATCATGTGATATTTATGTTCTTATATGCTGTCAAGAATATATGTAAGGAAATGTGATGGTGAAAAAAATTGGCTTTAAAGGAAGAGTGATCATGTTTACGGGAGTTTGGTTTAGTCCAGTGAGGTAAAAGCTAGTATATGAGCTTAGAAAAGAGAAAATATAGTCCCAGAGGGATATTTTGGAAAGGTAAGATTATTTTACTATGCATAATTGTTTTTAGTTGTCATTTTTTTCATGTCAAGTGGCCAAGAACCCATTGTCATAGATGTCAAAGGGGGAGAGAAGTTGTCAGAAACTAGGAGTGGTGATTTGAAGTTGTTGGTCTATGTTTTTTCCATAAAATTTTATTATTAGTTACCATAAATGACAAAGGGGGATATTTTTGAACCTTGGTCATTGGTGTTTTCAATGATGTCAAGTGTTGTTGATGGAAATGATTCAATAATGAGCTTTTAGGAA
The DNA here is from genome assembly GCA_018340775.1 of Taxus wallichiana var. yunnanensis. Taxonomy (NCBI): domain Eukaryota; kingdom Viridiplantae; phylum Streptophyta; class Pinopsida; order Cupressales; family Taxaceae; genus Taxus; species Taxus wallichiana. The sequence goes on from CM031241.1 coordinate 691,717,404, forward strand.
GGTTTCAATTTGTTTTCGTGTGTTATAGGCTCAAATAGTGAGGTGTTTGATCACTCAAGGTACAATGTAGGTTAGTATGCTTGTCTAATAGGATTGATATGTCAGATATAATGTTGTCATCATGGGAAAGAGCTCTTATAGGGTGTTAGAGGTCATTTCGTGGAAGTCCCAATTCAAACTAGATCGTTTAGGCCTATTTCTAGAACCTGTCGAGGTTTGAAAAAATGATACATGTCATGATAAGACCATGTGAGAAGCCTAAAAATGGTGTCTATGGAATATATGATCATAAAAAGCCCCATTTTATCTCCTAGAGGAAAAATTCAAAAGTTAGCCAAAGTTGACTTTTAGAATTGATAATGTTTGCTAAGGTAAATGGGATTAGTCAGAGCTTCATAGGAAAACATATGGCTAATCAAAACATGAAATGTGTAAAGGGGTGTATTTTATTTTTTCATGCCAAATATCACCAAATTTTGAAATGGGGATTTTAAGTTATGCAAGTTTTTCTAAAACTACTCTTTTAAAGAATGCAAAATAAGCAGTTTGGATTATTAGAATCCAAGAAAAAATATAGATCCTTCTTCGGATAAATCATAGAAGGAATTTTTGAAGAGAATTTTGAGCATGAGATTTTGATTTTTTTTTAAGGAAGATTGGTTGAGAAATAAGGAAGTTATGAGTATTTTTCTAACAAGGTTGTTTGTCTTCCAAACTATCTTCTTGAAACGATAAGTGTAGACACCAAATTTGTGTCTTACGACCCCTTGTGACCCGCATCTCATCTCACAACTTAACCTCATCACCTAAACCTTACACAATTATTTATTAATTACCTTGTAATTGATAAATCCACATCACCTTACCTGCCACCTCATTTTGCCACCTCATCATGACCTAGCCCTAACCCTAAACTAACCTAATTAAGACCTATGACTTGGTCTAGACTCACATCAATAACTAATGCCTCCTTACTCGCACCCAAAAATGACCTTCTAGCCACTTGACCAAGCCCGCAACTGATCTCTTGGGAGAAAAGCAGGGAAGGTGGGCTATTTTACTAAAAATAGCCTACTTTTTCCTTACCGATGTCGGTTCCTACTCGACCGCCGTCGGTTACGTAACCGCCATCGGCTCCCTGTAAATGGGCTCCCCGAACCAAAATCAAGGGTCGAATGATTTTTGAATCAACAGAGATCATTGGGAGCGAAAAACAGAGTCCAGATCTTCACTTGACCGAGCAGAGACGAGTGAAGAAACCAGAAGCGTTTGCAGCAAAGGAGATCAACTTGCATCTTTGTCAAAACCAGTAAGTCACATCTTTCATGTCCTTTGTTATAACATTTCTTATGCTCTTTGAATCATAGTCCTCCTAAATCCATTTCTGAATCCACTACCCAACGTGCCATTGCATCTAACTGTCATTCTTTTACCTCTCATCATCTCATTTCCTAATATCATCCATAAACCAGCCTTACAAACACCATAGGTACCAAGAAGGTCCTAGGCCCAACCGACGTCGGTTACCAGAAACCGGTATCGGTTACCATGACTATAACCAGAAACCAGCCTTCTCCTACCCGTTTCAACCAAGTAATCTAATTGATATTTTGCAGTCATTTATGTTAATTCATATTAGCAGGGAAACTGACCACCTTCGAAAGGAAGTTTTATATTTCCTAGGCCCAAGGCAGTTTCCTCATTTATTGTTTAATCAAATCTTGTGGTCTTGTGTTCTTATTTGCAGGTAGTCCTTCCAAGACAAAAAGGAGTTCTTCGCAGTCAACCTGATCTTTCTCCACGGTACGCGCACACCATCTCGACATTTAACAGGTATTCCTCCTAGCCCTAACCCTATCTGTTTCTAAAAGGAATGAAAGGATAGAAGCAACTCTATTCCTAGAAGCCGAAACATTCCGAGCGAAACATTTTGGCACGCCCGGTGGGACCCATTTTGGGTTTCTTTCTTTCTTACTTGCTTTCATATAGGGAGCATACCTGCTGTTTTCTTCTTCTAAAGATATTCATAAGGTTTTGTATTATTTTGGTAAAAGAACTTGCTTTGTTTTTGCATCTTGCATTAGTGAAAGTCATCTCTTTTGCTTCATCGAATATCATTTTCGATTTGGGTTTAAAACACGTGCATTGCATCCTTGCTTGCTGTTTTCAATTCTAGTGAACATAGATTAAGTAACAGGTCATACACGTGGGGGTGATATCCATGGTATTGACAAGAAATTAATCTTACATTCACTGCACAACACATACCGAATCACTTCACAATTAACACAACAGCTCAAACATCCCCCTTTTTCGCGGTATTCCTCCGCCCGATTGAGGTAACTTTATAAGCCAAAACAAACTTGACATTTCCCCTAGGTCTTGTTGTTTAGGATTCTGACAGCATTCTACGTCTAAAGGCATAAGCCCACAATAATTAAAATTAACCCTAGGGTTAGTCTCTGGATTTGAGTGTGCATCTTGCTTGTTTTCAGTTCTGTTTTCTTTGTCATATTTTGTCTTCTGTGATCAATAATTTGACAAATATACTAAACGTTGTTAAAAATCAAATTAGCAGCCTTTTATATCTTGTTAACCCAGACTTCTTACACCGACATCGGTTACCTGACCGACGTCGGCTATAGTATAACCGACATCGGATACTAGACCGATATCGGTTACTGTCTTCTACAACCCCTGACAAACCAGCAACCTGCCAATTTCACCATTCTAAGGCTGTTTCTGTTCCGGATAGATTGAAACCCTACTGTGAACACCTGTCCATGGTTGTTATCACTCGAAAGCAAGCCGCCGCCATGGTTTCACATGCTTGCTCTGTTTCTTTACCTGAATCACCCCCTTCACATTCTGTGGGGAATCCTACAGACACCAGTGAGATCCCCCAAATTCCTGTAGGAGACAAGGACTTTGCCAAATTTCTGGATGCTAATCCTAGTCGCTGTACAATACTATTTGTCTCATGCCCCTGACCGTACACCTGATGGTCAGCTCTTTGTTGGCATGCCTATTAGTATAGCTGCTCATTTAGCCCCCACTCCGCCTGATAACACCGCCTTGCTTCCGGCACCTTTAGCCCCATCTCCCAATCCGAAAGCTTCAGAGGTTCATACGACTCAGATTGGCTTTTCTTTGGCTAATCTTGGACCCCACATATCATTACCACCGACTGCCCCTACCTCATCTCTCTTGCAGACTACTCCATTCATGACTTGCTCTCTGCCACCTATCCACACGAGCTTTCCTTCTCAAGCTCCGCCTACCTTTTCATTCCCATACACGTATCCAGTAACCTCAACACCTTATATGGGACATCCCTATTCTGTCACCTCAACATATTCATCCTCCATACCTTATCAACACTTAACCCCACCATTGTCCAGTGGAGGCCCTTGGCCCAATTTGCCTCCGTTTGCCACAACCGCACCATCATCTCATCCAACCACAGATTTCATCAAACAAATGATGGACAAAATGCAAAATCTGGAGGCTTCTGTGTCGGGAAGTCGTAGCACCTTGACATACGAGAAAGTTTGTCAGGAGCCCATTCACCCTTCTGTTCCCCTTCACTCATATCCTCCTCAATGGGAACTACCAAATTTACTCGTTTTAATAGTAAAGAGGATCCTCAACAACACTTGTGATCATTTAGACATGCTTGTTATTTGATTGCCCATGATGATGCCTTGCTTACTCCGCACATTTCCCATGTCCTTATCAGGACCCGCCTTGAGTGGTACAAAGGTGCTTTAACCCAAAGACTCAATCTTCTCTTTTAACCAACTAGCCCAATCTTTCTTGGATCACTTCTCCATTAACATTGCTAAGAAAGTATCCATCACCGACCTTTATGCCATCCGACAATTCGAAGACGAATCTATCGCAGATTTCGTTGGACGATGGCGTGGCCTTATCAACCAACTTACATATGCCTTGCCTCAGGCTGAACTTATCAAACTTTTCACACGGGCATGTGCTAAGCACATTTCTCCTACTCTTCAAATTCAAACTTTCCGCACATTTGATGAGGCCTTTACCATGGCTCGGAAACTAGAAATTCGAGCCTTAGAAGAAGAGAAATTGCGGTTGCGCAACAAAAACCCCAATTTCCGAACTCCTGATTCTACCAATAAACCAAATACCACCACTCCTCACGCATCCACTTCTTCTAAATCAAAAGGAGTTGTCCACGCGGTGATGGTTAAATCTCAAACACCGTCTAATACTCCACCAAAAACCACCTATAAGTACAAAGCCGAACCCATCAATTACACTCCCTTGGGAGAAACCTATGGTGTCATCTTGGAAAAATTGCTCAAAGCCGGAGCTATCACCTTGCCTCCTGTTAAACCTCACTCTGGGTTTGACTCCACCCGCGCTATACCTTCCTGGTACAAAGAAAATGACTTCTGTAACTTTCACCGTGTAAAAGGACATAGTCATGAAAACTGCAAGATGTTGAAAAACATAGTGCAGGAAATGGTGGACGCAGGGGATATAACCCTCGATAATCCTAATGCCCCTGCCAACCAAAATTTGAAAATCTTCAACAAACCATTCTGAATCACTCTTCCAACAGTAACACAAACCAGGATATCTTAGCCGAAGAGAGTGTTCATGAGATCCATGCAGTCTTCGATACCCAGCCAAAAGCCTCTATCGAGAAAATTTTGAATCAAGCCTCTTCACTAACACAGGAGCCCGAACCTCCTTTACCACCATCAAGCCAAAGCGAAATCATTCCTTTACCCATAAAGGAGTTAACTTCCCAGACTCCTCTTCCCATCGATGAGTCTGCTTATACCACATCCCTACAAGACTGCGAACGGATGTTATCTAATCTATCTATTTCCTAGACTTCCCCTTCTACCACTCTTGTTGCACAAGAGGAAGGTACGCCACTCCTTTTGACATCCTTAGATGAGAAATCTCTTGCACCGACATCACCAAATTCCTTAACCATGACGGATCCTCTCGAACATGCCCTCTTACCTATTAGTTCTTCATCGCCTAAATCTTTTCAACGACCGGTTGACCTCTTAACATCTATTGATACAGTGCCTCATCTACTCACTGTATCACACCCACAGTGGACTGGAATCACAACCCACCTTTCTTCCGTACCAAATTTACAATTCAAACCTGAAGACTGTCATTCTCCAGAGGATAGACAAATCCTATGGGAACGTTTGAGTACCCCTTATTCTACTCAAATGCAGATGACCGATCCCGACACATCTACCATATACCCGAAGTGTTTACAGAAACTCAAAATGCCTATGTCCTCATTCTCACCCCCCGTATCTATACTCAGTATCCCATCCACCTCTATCAACCTAACCAAATCTTCCCCTACACTTGGGACCTCACCAATACCCAGTCTAACACACCCGCCTAAGCGACTAGATTTATCCAAAAATAAAGCCGCCCCGCCACCTAGGAGACACACTCAACCCGTGCCTCTATCACAATCAAAACCATCATCGTCATACCTACCTTCCATATTGGGACCTCATCCTTCCACCTTGCACCAATATATCACACCTCCTGCGTTTTCTCTAAAAAGACATACGCCTTCTGCACCTATACCGAGATCTAAGGGTATATCAACATTATCACCCCACGTATCCTGTCCACCCATCAACCCTAAACAAACTCCATCATCAAAGGATTTATTTTCTGTCACTCCCCTTTCTCCGTGGTTGTTTCCCGCTACCATGTCATCTGTAGCCTCATCATCTAACCAGCCGAACGTAGCTCCTGCGCCAAAGAAACCATGTTTAGTGAAAACCACGTGTCAACACCCCTTGGCTAAACCACCACCCATACGAACCAGCCACGCCCAAACATTACCGAAACCCACACAACCAATACCCTCATCCTCCTCCGATTTTGACCCACTCAAAGGATCTTACGCTAAAATCCTTGCCATGTTGGTAGAGAATGCGACCATTTCCCTACCCCCACTTAGACCTTATGACCCGTCTAAACCTCGGCCTGTAGGTTACGATGAGTCTAAAATCTGCGCTTATCACCGCACACCAGGACATGATGTGGAGGGATGCAAAGCTTTAAAAACCATCCTTCATCAGTCACCTCTCCCAGATAGAAAGGTTAAGAAAGACAACTTACGAAGGGAGAGACCTTTAGCTTCAATTCCCTCTCCTATACCATCTATCCCCGCCTCACCACGATCTATCATTATTACAACCCCACCTCTTGAAGACCATAATTTATCCCAACCATCTTCCTCATCTCAGGTTTACGAGATTAATATGATTAGTGTTGCTACTCGAGCACAGAAAAACAACGAGAAAGTGAAAGAAAGCACACCTGCGTCCTCTCTTTCTCCGTCTAGCATCCCGATTGCACCACCACCCAAAGTGGTTATTCATGGACCCGCTTACCCCGTCTCTAATGGAGTTGCCCATCGAGCCATGATCAAACAGCTTCACCAATCACCCGTCAAAATGACACTATATGATCTCATTCAGACTTCTGAATCTCATCGACAAGCTCTCGTTGAAATTCTTCAAGGGATCGAGGTCTTACCTAATGAAACCCTACCCGTTGCCTCCATTCTAACACCCAATCACGTTGCCTCTCTCACCAAACAACCCACTGCCCCAACCACTTCTGTCTCTGTACCACAAGCTGCTGCAGTCAGTTTCTCTGAAGATGAAATTGTTGACTTTGGTACAGAAGACCCTGACCCTGCCCTTTTCATCTCCGCTTACATCCGGGACATTCGGGTACGTCATGTTATGATTGACGGGGGCGCTAGCCTAAACATCATCTCTTCAAAAGCCTTCCAACAAATGAATATCCCTTCTAGCTACATGTGTGCCAATCCCATCATGTTGCGGTCATTCAATGATGCTATTACCTCTACCTTAGGCACCGTGATCCTCAACATTCGGGTAGGACCACGTACTTTACCCAAACTCTTCTATGTCCTTGAGGGAGAGTTCCAATATAATATATTCTTTGGTCGTCCTTGATCCGGGCCATGGGATGCGTTCCTCAACCTTACATAGATGCATAAAATTTGAGTACGAGGGAAGTCCTACACCGTAAAAGCTGATCCTCCCCCCTTTAAAACCTGCAATATGTTATACCGCCCAAATGATGTGCTGGTACCAATCAAGACACCCGTTCATTCAACCCAACCATCTTCTTCAACTGTGCCTCAACCATGTACCTCAATCACACCTACGCCTTCAACTGATGAAACCACCGTCGCAAAAACCACTTCCCTTCCCGCAGCTAACATCCCAACCGCAGACCCCTTAGTAGATGTTTTTCAGCGCCTTACGCTGGGGGAGTATCGCCTATATAATGTTAGTTCTTTCCATACCCCACAGGAGTACAGACAGGTACATGCACATCCTAACTATGACCGTCATGTGGGGGAAGTAATCTCCTACGGACCACCTCACTGCCGCACTAACCTAACGTATGGGGGTGTCGACACATCTTCCGTTGCCCCTGAGCCTCCTCTTGGTGTGGTTCCTTTCCAGTCCGATTTTCAATACCTTACCAATCGTCGCTTTGCCCTCACCTTCTTGACTCGCTGTGCTTGGAAAGGCTTTGGTTTTGGTCTTTATGAACAAGGCCGACATACGCTCATCCCCATCACCACACGCAAACACAATGATCGTAGTGGTCTCGGATTTCTGGAAACACTTACATCGAAAGAACCTCGTGACAGTTGCCTTCTGGAAGAGAACGACGTTACCCCTAACAAACCATCATCACCCACTTTGCCATCGTCACCCACTGAGTCGATAGATCACGAATCTATCCCTCCTAACTTTTTTTTTTCATAAATGCTATCTTCTTAGGCCCTCTCACTTATCAACGCGATAATGAGGACCCCTCTTCTATCCCCCTTCTATATCCAGACATGATCGAAGAGGACTCGCCTTCAATTAACGTTGTTGAGTGCCAGGATGATGACTCCATCCTCACTTACCTTGGCGCGGATGACTCTTATATTCAACGAGCCTTACCATCTGAAACCCAAACCATGCTGAACGAATCTACAATAGAAATCAACATCCACACGGAGGAGGATCCTCACATTGTGAAGATCGGACAATCCCTTAACGCATCAGAACAAGTCGCCTTTACTACTTTCCTCCGTGCTCGCAACCAAGCTTTCGCTTGGTCCTACGCTGACATGCCAGGAATTGATCCTGACATTGCTGTCCATAACATTACACTGAAACCCGATTCCAAGCCAATTAAATAGAAATTGAGAAAAATGCATCCACGCATTGCCCTCTTGGTCAAAGAGGAGCTCCAACGACTCCTTTCTGTTTCCTTCATTCTGCCTATTGACTATCCTCAATGGATTTCTAACATCGTACCTGTCACTAAAGCGACGGGGGGACTTCGGATATGCACGGATTTCTGGGATCTTAACCTCGCTTGCCCTAAGGATGACTTCCCCCTACCTAGCATTGACCAACTTGTTGATCTCACTGCAGGCCATGAGATGCTCTCTCTCATGGATGGCTTTTCAGGATACAACCAAATTTTGGTTGCCCCTGCCGATCAACACAAAACTACCTTCATAACTCCTTGGGGAACCTTCTGTTACCGTGTAATGCCATTCGGCCTTAAGAATGCTGGTGCCACCTATCAACGGGCTATGACCTACATTTTTCATGACATTATGCACACTATCCTTGAAGATTACGTCGACGATCTTCTTGGCAAGTCTAAACATCGCAGTGAACATCTCGATGTTTTAACCATTATTTTTGACCGCCTACTACAATATTCTGTCCGTCTTCAACCAAAAAAATGTGTCTTTGGTGTCCTTTCGGGAAAACTTCTTGGCTTTATCGTCTCTTTGCGTGGCATTGAGGTCAACCCATCTAAAGTCAAAGCTATTCTCGAAATGCCCCCACCTACCAATCTCAAACAATTGCGTAGTTTACAAGGTAAGCTCCAATCTATCCGACGTTTCATCTCCCAACTCTCGGATCGATGTCAACCTTTCCATCACCTCCTTAAGAAGGACATTGATTTTCAATGGAGCCAAGAGTGCCACCAAGCCTTTGAGGCTCTTAAAACTTATCTCTTACAGCCACCCGTGCTTATCCCACCTCAAGACGACCGCCCTTTCTACCTTTACCTTTCCGCCACTGACCACGCTGTAGGGGCCATGCTTGCACATCGTGACTCTGAGAATCGAGAACAAGCCGTTTATTATATAAGTCGTACTTTGGTGGACTATGAGACTAGGTATACACATGTAGAAAAGTTGTGCCTAGCCCTATCATTCGTGGCTACCAAACTCCGACACTACCTTCTGAATCACAAAACTTTCGTCATCATCACCAACATGGACCCCATCCATTACATGTATGCCAAACCTCATCTAAACCAACGCATCGCCCGATGGCTCATGCTCCTCGCCGACCTCAACCTTGAGTTCGTCCACCAGAAATCAATCAAAGGACAAACCATCGCAGACCAACTTGCGGAAGCCCCTTTACCTGGAGAACAATTTACCAATTTTACATTCCCCGACGAACTCATCGCCACTCTTTCACTCAAGGAGGAGTCGTATCCAATGACTCTCTTCTTCGATGGATCCAAATGCCAACGCGGTGGAGGAGCTGGCGTTGTTCTCGTTCCTCTTGACGCCGAGCCTATGCCTCTTTCATTCCGACTCGATTTCCCTTGCACTAATAATACAGCGGAATACGAGGCCCTTGTTCGGTCTCCGTTATGCTTTGCACACTTAGGTATCAAATCTATCAATATTTTTGGTGACTCTCAATTGGTAGTCAATCAAGTTATGGGCATCTACCAATGCAAAAATGAGGAACTTCAAAAATACAAACACTACGTGGATTCGCTTCTAGCCTTATTTACTCACTATTCTATCCAAACCATTCCACGCTCTACTAACAAATTTGCGGATACTATGGCTTGCTTAGCCTCGCAAATTCCAGCCTCATCAACTGACTCTGACATTTTTGTCTTGGTCCAACAACTCTTTGCCCCATCTTATTCAGCCCCGGTTGTTTGTACGATAAATACTGTGTCTGCTAACTCGCAGGATACTTGGTATCACCAATTCCATGACTACCTTACAACCTCTGTTCTCCCTTCTGACCTTACTAGTACTGGTAAACGTGCTTTTCTTAAACGCGTTTCTCGTTATGTAGTTATGGGGGGACTCCTTTATAAACGTGGCTTTGATGGCATCCTCCTTCGATGTCTCACCGGTGCGGAGATCACCCATACCATCCAACAAGTCCATGACGGTATTTGTGGTGGACATTTTAGTGGCCTTGCCGTGGCCAAACGAATCCTTCGCCTTGGTTATTATTGGCCTACTCTCAATAACGACTGCTACGAATATGTTAAGCATTGTGTTATGTGTCAACAACATGCCAACCTTCAACATACTCCTAGCCACCCGCTCCAGGTCACTCGAGATCTTTGGCCCTTCTCACAATGGGGTTTAGACCTTATTGGTGAGATTCACCCGTCCTCTTCACAACGTCACCGATGGATTATCACAGCAACCGAATATTACACAAAATGGGTGGAGGCTATTCCACTCATTTCAACTAAAAAAGAAAAAATTGTAGAGTTCATTAACCACCACATTATCTGTCGTTTTGGTGTTCCTCATCGCCTGATTACAGATAATGGAAAATCTTTCAAAAATAGGTTGTTGCAAGACCTTTGTGACAACTTTGGTATCAAACTCAGCTTCTCATCACCCTACTATCCACAAGCAAATGGACAAGCTGAATCCTCTAATAAAACCCTAACCAAAATCCTCATGAAAGTTGTCAATGAGTCCGGACGAAATTGGCACGATCACATCCCCTTTGCCCTTTGGGCTTATCGTACTAGCATCCGTACCTCTACTAATGCCACACCTTTTTCTTTGGTATATGGTACCGAGGCTGTCTTACCTCTCGAAATACAAATACCCTCCCTCAGAATATCCCTTCAGGATATTCTCACTAACGATGATTTCCGCCAAGAGCGGTTAGCCCAATTGGAGCTTCTTGACGAACGTCGTCTTACAGCTCTTGATCACCTTCAAATCTATCAAAAACGCATCAAGCGTGCTTATGATAAGCGACTCCATGAGCGTACCTTTAAGGTTGGTGATCTTGTCCTCAAAGAGAATCAACATGTAACCAAACTAGAAAAGAGCAAACGTGGAAAATTTGCTCCCAATTGGATTGGGCCTTATATAATCACTCACACTTATGGATCAGGCACTTATCGTTTAGCTTCGCTTAATGGTAAACCCGAGCTCGAGCCCTTAATGCCTTGCATCTTTGACCATTCTACCGTTGAAATTAGTGTTATATCACTTATTATCTACCTTTCGCTCGTCCCTTGAGCTCATTTACCACTACATACACTTTGTTTTCCTACATCTCAAAATAAAATCAAGATCACATCTCACCTCCTCTTAACGATGCCTTCCCCTTTTTAGTCTAGTCCGTGACTTCAAAATTTTAAAATAAGCCGTATTCTTATGGGATTTTCTTGAGTCAAACTTCCTACCAAACTAGATGCTTCACGCCAAAAGAATATCTAGTCATCTAAATTAAATATAGACTGCTCCCTCGAAGGACAGCTATATGCCGAACTATTGCTGCTATTATATATAGACTGCTCCCCCGAAGGACAGCTATGCATTAAAATCATATCTGCTACTATAAATAGATTGCTCCCTCGAAGGACAGCTATACACAGTCAGCCTTTATCAGAAGCTTCTCGCATTGATCAGCTTCGTGAAGACCTCAAGAATAAAACAATCAATATCCCTTGTAGACTTCCCGCATCGATCAGTCTATATTCAATAAAATAAAAGCCTCATTCAAAAGAACTTTTGAGTCATGGACTTGTCTATTTAGGGTAGGTTCTCTTTTGTCAGAACACTCACTTTGTAATGAGTTCTCCATACCTCAGCTATATCATCCACCTCACCTCACCATCTGTTTCAAACTCAAGGGACGTGACGTACACCTGATAGGTTGTGATCATCCAACTCTTTTCACCTATTGACTTCTCGTCTATGCACCGGTACCTAGGGCTTCAAGTGCGTTCTATGTTGTGTGGTTTGTTTTGCTCTTTTCACCTACGGAGCAATCTTTCCTCTTTGCCTCGCATCTAGGATTGTGTGTTGATCTTAATCGGGACATGGTTCCCTACCACTTGGGTAGGCTAACTTTCGCTTCTCTTGTACCTTTTACAACATCACCAATTCATTACCAACACCATCAACCTTACCTTACCAATATTACTATCAATACCTTTACCAACCAACCAATCACCTAACCATACCTAAAATTGTCCGAATTCACCTCTCCCTGGTCCTAAGGGAGAACTACATCGGTCTGAGGCCCCTCCTTGCTTTGTGCAATGGGCTATGTAGGCAGCACTTCGGAGACATAGGGTCTCCCAAGGTTAGCTCGACCATCCCCTACCATCACCTATCATATGTGGTAAATATAAATATTTCTGTGTATTTCTATTTAATCACATTCCTCTTTATCCTTTTTCAAAACACCGAAAATCAAAACACAAACATTCTTATTTTTATCGTAACTCCAATCAACATACATATTCAACTTTATTTAGATGTTAAACAAATACATCTTCTCTATCATCGACACGCAGGTCGGCATCCTTATTTATCCTTATAACTTGCTAACATTTATTTAGACCCTTGCGCCTCATCCCGAACTAGGTGATGATCGTGATCGTCGACCCCTCTCGCCAGGCCTCTCTGTCCTCAAAGGTACCACGGCTATTGGTACCGCCCACTGATCTACCAACCTCTCCTGTAACATATGAATATGCCCTCTCGCATGGAGGACTCCCGCCTCTAGTCTCTCCGCCCGTGACTCCGCAACCACTAACAATCCCCTTGTCTCATTCACCTGCGTTTGGAGCTGCTGAACCAAACGCTGCAAACGATCTCTCTCTGCTGTAATCACCGCTATGTCAGGATGATCACGTACACCTTGCAGCTCTGCTACCCACCATAATCTATAGGCCTCTGTCGTTCCTGCGTCCATTACCCTGCGATCGGCTGCTACTTCTTCAGGACCTTCTGGAGGTGTTGGCTGGGGAGGTGAGAATACTGCCTCTGCGTCGATCCTCATATATGGTCTATAAGCCTGTGGTATGTCCTGCACGAATCCAAATTGTCGCCGCACGTGATCTATAGGAATCCTCTCATATTCACCTGGCCTGTGCCCCGCGATCCACCTCAATCGCTCTACACCCCTCAACTCCTCAGCTATGTTCTCTGTTACCATATAATTCCCGTAAGGCCTCCAACAGATATCCGCAATCGTCACCCTCTCCCATATCTGCCTGTAAAACTCAATGTCACCCGTCACGGCCTGAGATCTTGCCTCTTGTTCTGTCTGGACCCATCGTCTGAATCCTAACCTCTGTACTCCGGTCTCTCTTGATTGGATGGGTCAGCCTTTATTGGTCGCACACAAACAATGTGCTCATAGGCCCAACAGTGTAATAAGTATGAACAATCCAGCGTCGTCCTATGATTTCGCCTACACGCCCATAGACCCCTGTATAGCTCCGCCAAATATGCAGGTGCCCATGCAAAAGTCACGTTCCTTTCTATCATCTCCCAAATAACACACATCAATGCCTTCGAGAAATCTTCCCCCATCCACCCTCGGTAACGCGTAATACCCTACCGCTATCATTAATATCACTGCTAACCTTGTCTCCTCAGGGTGTGCTGCATACATTACCCCATATGTGAATGTCAAACCTCGCTGTGTCAGATCTCGGGCGTATGGACCAAATACTGTTGTTATCGCTCCACGTGCCGCGCTAGGTAATGCCTGATATACTGGTTTTCCTGTAATTGGGAGTCTCAAAATACGGAACACATCTTCCAATGTTACTGTCATTTCCCCTGTTGGTAGATAGAAGGTATTTTTCTCAGGATTCCATCTTTCAATCAACGCCTGCAACATAGCATGGTTCCGTGTAATTCGTGAATAATAGCGGATCCCACTTAACCCCAAACGATTTATCAACATCCATTCAGCTGGTGTTACATCCGCTCGGATTCGTGACAACAACGCTGGTACACTATCATTCATCCTTAGCCCTGCCTCTGCCTGCATATGTCACAAAAACCAATAACTGTTCAATAAATCAAATCCCCACGGGTTTTTTTTTTTTCTCACATTCTGGAAATTCCTACAGCAACCGGTATCGTTTATAGTAAACCGGTACCGGTTTAGTAACCGATACCGGTTATTCCTAACCGATATCGGTCACTGTCACCTTCATACCGCCTGCCTAAACCTACTGCCTACGACAATAATTTGAGCGTTTATTCCTTTCTATACCTACAAACATACCTGAAACCCCTGATTACCTACCCCGTAACACTTATAACCCTTGCTATCATGTTTTCTTTTTCATATCTACCCACTTAATCTCTTATTCATAACACATGCAAAAATCAAATCACAACCAAAACGTTTACCTCTTGGGTTGCAGCAGCTTGCGGTGGCACTTGTCTTCCCTCTCGTCCCTGCCTGCTGGATGCTTCTCCTCGTTCTGCCATGATCACCACTCTTTTCAAATTCACCTTTCTACTTTCTGAATCTCAGATCGCATTCACTTTCCTGTCTCTTTTCTCCTTATCACTCAAATCTCTCATGCAAATACCTGTCTCAGTCGTCAAAAAGCGTCGCGTTCACATATTTAACTCTTGCATGGCTCTAAAAATAAGAACTTAAGTTGCCACCCTAGCTTTTCTATTTTTAGAAAAGCTCATAACTAAATAACCGGTATCGGTCATGTGACCGATATCGGTCTAGCAGCTACCGACATCGGTTCTCTAACCGATATCGGTTATCTAACCGATATCGGTTATAGACCTATCTTTTTACAACATGGTTCTTTTTCTTCATTTTCTACCTAATTTTTTGTCGCGCCCGCCCTTTTTCCTGCATAACAACACCATTATCCATATTTCTCCATCCACCACACATATCATTACAATGTCCATAACATCATCTATTTTACAAAAACAAACAAACCATCAACTAAGTCACATCTACACAAAACCAAAAACTCATCATTTGGATCCAACTCATCAGATACATATATAACAATGTCACAAAACCAGCCCACAACATGCAACATTTCATCATATAACATGTCATCCATATATACGTGCAAAAACAAAAACATCAACATCATCCATATATCAACATGTCAACTAAACTCATCCTACATTCTATATCACAAACCATCGACAAAATACTTAAACACATTTTTGAACACTGCATGTGGATCAAAACATCATCTCTATATATATATACAAATTTTCAAATATACAATGTGCCCTGCATCGGGGCCTCTGTGATCTCATCATACAACTAAGCCGGCACGCAGGCCGCAATAACTATCCAAAATCTCGACTCGGCTCGCAGGCCGGTCCCTCATATCAAAAATATACTCGGCTCGCAGGCCGGTATCAAATATACAACCCGTACTCGACTCGCAGGCCGGTATATAATGAATAAATGAATCCATACATGAATAAATGACGGCACGCAGGCCTCTATCAACACAACCGGTTCGCAGACCGGTGCCCATGTCCCTATACAAAAACTATGTGGGGATCCCTCAGCTCTCCCCACCACCCTCAGCACCTCTCCCTGCTGGTCCCTGCGGTGCCTCTCGCCTCCTACCTGTAACGGACACACCGGCTGTAGCTGCGCCTCCCTGCGACCTCTGACTATGCGAGGTCTCCGCTCGGTGTGCCGCATATGGCTGATACTCAGCTCCGGTACTATCAAGGACATCCTGATAGTACCGGGCCTCTGCTCTCGCCTCCATGTATCTCTCCCGTGCCACCGTCGGTACTGGGGCTGGTCCCAGACTCCTACTACCAGTACCCCCTGTGCTGGTGCTGCTGGTGGTGCCTGTGGCCGCGGTGGTGCTCTGCACTGTGCGATCTGCTTGGTACTGTGCACCTACACTGTGGTTTGTCTTCTGGTGGTGGTGCTTCTGTGCTCGTGCTGAGCTGGGCTAGCTGCCTCGTAAGACCCCTATACGTACTGTAGCAGCAGCAGTTTTGCCTCGTAATAACCGCACTGGCCCCTGAGCTGATCTCTCTCTCTGCCATCATCATTTGCCAAGTCTCAAGTGGCTGCTACCCTCGCCACTCTCTCGACCATCCCACCAAACCCTATATGCTCCCCGTGCACCCAAAGATCATCTACGCCATCATCTCTGTGGCCTCTCTCGCAACCCAATCTGGATCCAAGGGCTGTGGTGCGGGTGGTGGGGCCTCTACATCATCCCTCCCCGTATTGAGGGAAGGGAGGCTGGCTCGTCTGTCGCAGCCCCATCTGCTGCGTGCCCTCTCTGGGGTATCCTCTCGTACTCTCCCGGCCTCCGTCCCGCTATCCGTCAATGTGTACTTGGATCGACGCCTTCAGAACGGGCTCCTCTGCGAGGGTGATGACCTCTGTAAGGTCTCTATATGATGTCTACCGCTGTCGGCCCTCTAATAAATGTCTATAATATGCCACATCTCACCTGCAAGAACTGCGCTGTGGGCTGCCCGACCCCCAACCACCTCTCAAAGCCATATCACGTATATAAACTGTGGGCCCGGTGCTTGGGTAACCCTCTATCGCTCGATGCATATGATGTGCTCATATGCCCAACAATGCAGCAAAAATGTCGAACAGATACCGAATCGCCTCATCCGGCGATAACCCCAGAGCTCTTATAGCTGCACCAGGATACACTGGTGCCCACGCATAGCAAGTATGCTCCTCAATCATCTCAAGCAACACCCCCATCAACGCCCATGGAAAGCGGCCTCCCTCTGAGTCCGGGAGGGCGAAGCAGGTGATCCCAATCATCATCAGCACAGCCAGCCGTGTCTCGTGTCGATGCGCACGGTACATGTCACCATACCCAATGCTCGCGCTGTGATAGGTAAGTAGCGCGCCTGCATCTCCAAAACTGTAATATGCTGTCCATGTAGTCTCTCGAATCTACTCGGAAGATCGCCTCTCCTCGATAGGTAGTCGAAGGATGCGATACACATCCTCCAACGTGATAGTCATCTCCCGAGTCGGAGATGGAACACATTGGTCGCCGGATCCCATCTCTCGATGAGGGCGACCATCAGGCTGTGATCTCTCTCTATCACTCTGTACCTCTGGACTCTCCGAGTCCCACCTCGCGCATGATCGCCCAGTGAGCTGCGGACACATGTGGTCTCATCCGCACCAACAGCGGGGGCATCCTATCCCGCATCGTCAACTACTGACGTGCCTGCAAAACCAACCCACATCCTTAGACCTACTTTTTATCACAACATCTACTTTATCCTCTAAACCCCCTTTTATCCCCCCGACCACACCCCGACTCTCTACCACCCCACCCAAAACCCAAACTCACCCCACCTACAAACCAAACTCACCCCACCTAAAACCAAACTCACCCCACCCAAAACCCAAACCCACTCCACCTAAAAACCAAACCCACCCCACCCAAACCCCTACCCGACCCAAAGCCCAAAATCTACCCAAATCCAAACCCACCCAATCCCAAAACAAAACAAACCCAACCCAACTCACCCCACCCAAAACCCAAACCCACTCCACCTAAAAACCAAACCCACCCCACCCAAACCCCTACCCGACCCAAAGCCCAAAATCTACCCAAATCCAAACCCACCCAACCCCAAAACAAATCAAACCCAACCCACCCAACCCCAAAACAAAACAAACCCAACCCAACCCACCCCACCCAACACCCCACCCCACCCAACACCCAAACCCACCCAACCCAAAACACAAAACACGCCCAACCCAAACCCAAACACGCCCAACCCAACCCAACCCACACTCACCCAAAACCCAACCCAACCCATACCCATACAAACCCAAACCGACGCCGGCCGACATACGACCGACGCCGGTCCAGCCCAACACACCCTGTCCACACAATTTGCGACCGATGCCGGTCGCTTAGCAACCGACATCGGTCGCTGTAATTACCGGGAGCCGAACCCCCGCGCGGCCCCCGCCCATATTTTTGCATTTTTATACTTATCTACCCACCCAAACACCCTAAAAACCTACCCACCCAGCCGACTTGCCCTATTTTACCCATCTATCCTCTTCGTTTTTCAAATTACGTCAATTTACTCATTATTTCCTAAAAAATGTAAATTCCTACCCAAACCCCCAATTTCGCTTAATACCATTCAAATGCACAAAATAAAGAGTTCCGAGCCTACCCGTACGACGACACGTCGTCGTGGTGGGATGGGTGGTGGTGGTCCAGCTGGTCCAGCCCCTCCTGCTCCTCTTGCGCGTGCCATGGCTCCACTTACTACTGCTTTGGGTCCCGGCCAATCAACTGCTTTGCTTCCTCCTCACTTGGGCCCGCAAACAACTCACTCCTCCAAAGACGATAGCTCCACCTCAATCAATAAACCTCCAATCTCAACTCTCCACGTCGATAAGTCAATTTGGTTTTCAAAATAACAAAGTGACAATGACAATCCGTATTTTTCTTTTTATAGGTTTTTCACCCTTAACCGATATCGGTCACGTAGAATCGACATCGGTTTTTTTCTTAACTTTCCCCAATTTTTTGCCCTTATTTACCATTTGTCCCTTTTTAACCACATATCACCTATATCCACCTTTCTTTGAACACCATTTGTTTACCTATCCGGCCCGACCCAAGGCTGCAACCCAACAACTCGGCTCGACCCACGGCCGTATCACTCCAATACCTTACCCAAAATCAAAACCATCCACTTTTATCCACCCATCCTGTAGTTTTTTGTTCAATCGAGCTCACCTGTTCGTGTTTTAGCATGATTAGGGTCCTTGACTTGATCTGTCGACCAACTTTTCTCAGACCTAGACCGTGATGTTTATCTCAACCAAACCAACCATTTGCACTTTGCGACGTGCCTAAACGTTCTGTACCTTACCTGTTATATACCCCGAGCTACTTCCTATGCCTTGGATACCAAGATTATATCACCCTTGTTTGGATAAACTATCGACCTTTGCCTATGCACTGCTAGTTTGCTCGTCAAATCATGTACCCTAGTCGTACTATTGCATTTTACCATGCGTCTACTTCCTTGGACCTACCCCACCATCTTACCATCCCCTTTACCCCATTTACCCTTTATCAACCCTATCCCTGATTTCCCGTTCACTAAATCTATGATAGATTTGAGGGGGATTACCTATACCCTTAACAGGGGAAACCACTTCATATTATTGTCCGTGCAGCTTTACAAAACAAGCTACACGACAATAAGGGGCTAATGTAGACACCAAATTTGTGTCTTACGACCCCTTGTGACCCGCATCTCATCTCGCAACTTAACCTCATCACCTAAACCTTACACAATTATTTATTAATTACCTTGTAATTGATAAATCCACATCACCTTACCTGCCACCTCATTTTGCCACCTCATCATGACCTAGCCCTAACCCTAAACTAACCTAATTAAGACCTATGACTTGGTCTAGACTCACATCCATAACTAATGCCTCCTTACTCGCACCCAAAACCGACCTTCTAGCCACTTGACCAAGCCCGCAACTGATCTCTCGGGAGAAAAGCAGGGAAGGTGGGCTATTTTACTAAAAATAGCCTACTTTTTCCTTACCGATGCCGGTTCCTACTCGACCACCGTCGGTTACGTAACCGCCATCGGCTCCCTGTAAATGGGCTCCCCGAACCAAAATCAAGGGTCGAATGATTTTTGAATCAACAGAGATCATTGGGAGTGAAAAACAGAGTCCAGATCTTCACTTGACCGAGCAGAGACGAGTGAAGAAACCAGAAGCGTTTGCAGCAAAGGAGATCAACTTGCATCTTTGTCAAAACTAGTAAGTCACATCTTGCATGTCCTCTGTTATAACATTTCTTATGCTCTTTGAATCACAGTCCTCCTAAATCCGTTTCTGAATCCACTACCCAACGTGCCATTGCATCTAACTGTCATTCTTTTACCTCTCATCATCTCATTTCCTAATATCATCCATAAACCAGCCTTGCAAACACCATAGGTACCAAGAAGGTCCTAGGCCCAACTGACATCGGTTACTAGAAACCGGTATCGGTTACCACCCGACTATAACCAAAACCACCTTCTCCTACCCGTTTCAACCAAGTAATCTAATTGATATTTTGCAGTCATTTGTGTTAACTCATATTAGCGAGGAAACCACCACCTTCGAAAGGAAGTTTTATATTTCCTGGCCCAAGGCGCTTTCTCATTTATTGTTTAATCAAATCTTGTGGTCTTGTGTTCTTATTTGCAGGTAGTCCTTCCAAGACAAAAAGGAGTTCTTCGCATCAACCCGATCTTTCTCCACGTGCACGTGCACACCATCTCGACATTTAACAGGTATTCCTCCTAGCCCTAACCCTATCTGTTTCTAAAAGGAATGAAAGGATAGAAGCAACTCTATTCCTAGAAGCCGAAACATTCCGAGCGAAACAATAAGCACAATTTGAGTAGATTTGACTTAAATTGACTTAAAAAGATAGTGAAAAATTCTCAAGATTGAACATGACTATCTCTAGGAATTCTTGGTGGTATTTATGTTGGTCAAGTATACAAATATCTGTACGGGATGTACCATGTTGTTGCAAGATTGGGTGAGTTTAAAATTGTTTGAAGCATGTTCATGTGCGGTTGCATTAGAAAGTGATAATAGTATCCCTCTATATGTAAAAGGTAAAGTTGTTAGAAGCTCCTTGTATGCATTTGGAATGATTATCTGAGATATAGAACCCACTTGTCTCCAATTTTCCTTGTGTTGTGTTGTTAAAGAGACTATACTCGAACCGGACGGGTAAAGTTGCTCATATAAGATATGAGTTCAAGCTTGATGGAGATTTTTATCTTGATCTTATTGATTTTAGGAGTAAGTTAATGCTAGGAAGATGTCAAAAAGTTAATTTTTTTTGAAGTGTCATGCACTTGGACACAAAGTATAAGGGTGCCAGTTAGTATTCCTTGAAGTAGTGACACTAAACATTCTAGGAGCACTACTCATGTTTGTATCATTAGTGACTAAGACTGGGTTCATAAGGATTATTTCTAGTCTCAAAAATTATGAAATGGAAATATTTGTCTCAAGTATTGTCTTCTATCACCGAGAAACATGAAACAAGTTAGAGATTTAAATTTAAGTCTATTAAGTTTGTTGTGGGAATTACTACACCGTGAATCCCTTGCACATGGTTTTCAGCCTTGATATTAAGGAGTTTTGTCAATGTTATGGAATGGGTGATATTATAATAAGATGAACTAAATACCACAAGGAATAATATCAAACCCTAGCATAAAAAGTCAAGGTAAAGACACCATTGTCATCACACTGCGTAAACTGGATCCTCCTATACAAGATGAGGTTCTCATACACAGGGTGATCTGTTAGTGTGAAAAAAATATTTTTGTGATCTAGGAATGTTATGGATACATCATACATTGTCCATGAAAATATTTGATTTCTCTTTTCCCCGATTCATAATTTTTAAACTCAAAATTTTGCTCGATCATCAACGTTAGACCGTGGTACACTAGTTTTCTTTTCTTGGAGTATTTATAGCTGTGGTACACTAGTTTTGTTTTCTTGGAGTATTTGTAGCTAATTTACAACTTGAAATGTGTTTAACAAATATGGAGAAGGCCAAATCCCATACAACACATCTCAAATTTTTGAATTCCATTCAAATTTGAATTAGAAATCAAATTTTTAGCCATTTTGGGACATCATTGTCTTTAAAACCTTGAAACTAGGGTTTGTGAGTTTGAACTCTTCAAAATTTAAAATCCTTCGTTGAAAATCATCAAATTTTGTAAATATCACTTGTATGGGGAGCATGTTGCATTTGTAAAAACAATTATACCGCCCCATTACGAAACCATGGAGAATTTAATTACAATAATCTTGCCTAATCATGTCGGTTTGGAGTTCATCAAATTTGTCTAATTAAAGTGTTTCTCTAACATTGGAATGCTTTGTATTTTTGTCTCAATGCCCAAAAGTATGAAGGAAGCTAGTAAATCCTATAATTTTGTTAGAAAATGGTTACATAATTGTTTCCTTATGATAGTATTGAAAATATGCGAAAATTCTCTTATTATTTGTCATGGTTGGGTAACCAAATGAAAATTATCTTCAAAAAGATCTTGAAAAAGTGGAATATGATTCTCTTTACATAATTTGAGAGTGGTGGATTCTCTTTATGTCTATTAGTGTTGCAAACAGTCAACAATGTAGGATAATACGTAGAAATGTTGTCTGAGTTACTAAATGGTTGATCTTATTGTGAATTTGAAAAGACATTACCCTTAGCTTGAAGTCCATAAAGAAGTCTAAGAGATTTAGTCAGTTCAAAACTTATTTTCTTCCAATGTAACTCATATAAAGAAGTTGAAAAGTTATTCTTTGGTGAATGAAGATTCAAAGTGGAAAAGAGTTAGTGGTATATACAAGTATAGGATTGTGAAAAGGTTGGTCACTAGAGAATTGGAGAGTGTCATATTGCTGTGAAATGTGAAAGAATTGTATGGTTTATGCACTTGTAGAATGAAAAACTATAGTGAATAATCAAGATGAAATTTTAGGTGACTAGACAGTGAAGTAAGGAGCTGAGTCGATACGAATATACAACATAGTGAAAAATGTTGAAAGATGATATCGAGAGAAGTGTTAGAAAGTCCTAATTCAAGACACATAGTTTTAAGATAAAAAATATAAGAATAAAGATAACCCTGAAGATATAAAATTGAATACATAGGAGGTTATAGAGTGTTAAGAAATGTTAGATTGAAATGAACATGGATACTTGGTGTGTTGAAGAAAATAGTAAAAGAAGACCAAATACAACTGTAATGTACATTCTGTTAGAGAATTGTGGAGGTTTTATGAAGATTAAAATGAACTAACTAGTCAAGTTAGTTCATGAGATCAGAGTAGAGTAGAGGCTTAGTGTAAATGATAAACACTTGGAATTGTCTAGGCCATGACAAATGAATAAAAGTACAAGAAGATGAATAAGAAAAGGAGAGTGACAAGGGACATAAAAGAGGAAGTTACACATGTAAGTGTATGAGATTATTGAGGTATTTGAAGAATCAATTATGTGCATATAACCAATTTAGACTTCTGATATAAAGAGACTATGAAAATAAAATGTTGAGATAGTATGCATGATCTTCAAGTCAAATATTCATACCAGCTTAAGGATCATCACATTGGGTATTGAAATGCTTGTAGAACCTACTGATTTTGATGAGTAAAGTTGAGAGTCCTTAGAATTAAAATTGAGATGATGAATGTGTGAGCCTAATCTAGAATACTTGCAACAAATTGAAGAAAGAATTATTAGGAGAAAAACATGAATAGAGTGCAAATCTAGTGTGACTACCAGCTTTATAAGACAACACTATTATGTAAAAAATACTTATTGAACTAGGCTAAGTAGCAACTTAGCATTTGGGAGTTGCAACTTTCCTATGAGTTAAAGCTCACTAAAGATAAGTTGTAGATGATTGAATTATAGGGGTTGAAGCCTTTAGACTGAGTAACAATGGTCAAACCTAGGAGTTACAACTCTAGGTTGAGTTGAAGTTCAACCATAAAACGATTGTGTTGGTGCTTGTTTTGAGATCTCTCCTTAGTCTTAAATGTGCCTCCGAATTTTTTTGATGTTTTGTTTTCTCAAACTATGAAATGTGAATGTTCAAAGGATAAAAGCATGTTTAACCCGTAAAATTATGTGTGAGTATAATAAATCTTGTGTGAATAATCTTTCCTAGTTGAAGTAGTTATAACCACATTGTTACAGGAAGATTTTCATGTAAACCATGTTAAAATAGTCGATCAACCTTTGGAAAAATATCTTTGTATCAACTTTGTTAATCCTTATGCAAACAACATTTTGTTTCTTGAAACTCGAAGGCACGTGGCATGTTTCTATTGGTTTCACTATTTCAGGCCTTATTTGCATATTTTCAAACTTTATATAACATGCAAAGTGCAAATAAAACCCTGAAACCCGATCGAATATTCTAAGGAATATTTGAAGTCATAAGGGAAAAGTGCAAATACATCCCGCTCAGCGAAGGTAAACACATGTACAAATATTATTGGAGTAGGGAGATGGAATTTTATGCACTCTTGCATCATGCACCCGATGAAGAGTAAAGTGTAAATATATTCCTGAAACCTGACGAAGGACATGTGTCAATGTTTCAATAAAATTCAATAAGCGGGTGTTCGGGTCAAACTTGTAGTTTTGCACTTGTTTGAAAAAGTGGAAAAAATGCAAATAAACTCCGTAGTCCCGCCATTCTTTAAATGGAAAACATGTGGATGACTTATATTCAAATAATAAGGGAAAATTAAACGAACATGATTTGATGCATTTATGGCTACCACCATTAATGCACTTTGCACATATCAAGGTAAGATTTAAAAACAAAAATCGATCATTTCGAATTACTACCTGCATGCGAGAAATTGGAAGCCCTAGATTTTCTAAATTTACAACATAGAGAGAAAAATTCGATTGTGTAGAAGTGCATTCGAGCGGAGGATTTAGAACAATGAGTGCAGAGAAGAATTTAAGAAAGTTTACAAGGAATGAGTGATTTTTTACGTTTCATTTTTTTTTTTTTTTTGTTTGATATGCTATTTACAAGGAATTAAGAGGGGAAATTGAAACACATAAGATGAAGCCCATGGAATCAAGATTTCACGTTGCTTCCAGTATCACCAGTAATTGGGACACTATTACATATACAAATTTTTAAACACCAACTTGGGTGATTTTTTACAAAGAGTCTGTGCTCCCAATAAAAGTGAATTCATGGTAGCCATTGATGCTAGCCACATTTCCTTAGTCACTGCTTTCCATCCCTCTATGCATTATCCAGAGCTAGTCATGATTTGTGTTGAGAATTATGATCCAGTAAAAAGGGAAGTCTTAGATGGAAGTGGTGAAGCAGTATTGACCCTAACACCCAGAGAATTTAGATTAATGCTAGGGCTACCCAAAATTGTGAAACCAATAACCATAGACATAGAGTCAACTTTAGCTAATTTTGAAGCCAAGAAGAAATATTATGCTAGGCTCATGAATACTAAATGGTTGTTGACAGATAGAAATTCTACCACAAGAATCCCTAAGAAGTTAGTCAGATCACATTTTGTGGTAGAGGTTGAAGACATAATTGTATTGTTAAGTAGAATGGTTGGCTTGGATATGGCTTATGAATTTAAAGAATGGATGTGTCCATACATTGCGGTTATCTTATAAAATAATGGAAGAATACTTTGGGTAAAAATTATAACTACATAAATTCACATGCAACTCTTCGAACTAGTCATACATATAAACATGGGCACCACTTCTAATCTTAAGTTCTATATGATGTCATACTTGATTTGCAATATTGTAGGACACAATCTTTTTCCTGGTATCCCAAAATATTAAAATTTTAAAGATCTTAGAGTATATGATGTTTATCCCCCGTTAAATCTAGACAATTGGAAAAGAAATGTCAGACAAGTAAATGATGCATTTTTGCACCTATAATATGTCTTTTCAAACCATAACGAGAACAATATAGAATATCTAAAGAAGTCAGGAATGCAATATTGGAGTATGGTTGATTTTTAATTCAACATAGGTTTTTTACCTATATCAGAGCTAGTGGATTTGATGGGCACCCATAAAAATGCCTAGATATGTAGATGACAAGTGGGCCCTATGTGAACTTTCTAGAAAATTGGCACTATTACACAAAATGATTGTGGGAAAGAAAATACCAACATTAAATTTCCTATAAGGATTGGAGGATATTCTTTCCCCACCATTGCAAAGGTTATTTTAATAGAATAAGAAATGAAAATGTTTGAAATGAATAAATTTGAACCTAGATCCAAGCCCGATATTAGATGTGTTGTTTGTTTTGATTTGGGAAGCTCATATGAGCATGAACCTCATTTTGAGGACTATTGGATGAATTGCAAAGATGAAGAGGAGGTTAGACTTAGATATTTTTCTAGAATGACCCTCAGGTAGATCATTGATTTTACCTTTGTTGTTTTGCCTCAAAGAATAATAGATGATCAACATATAGTGAGTCAATACTATATTGACCAAAAGATTGAGGGACAACCAATTACTCCCATATTTTGGGGTGAAGAAGAATAAAAAAATCCACATAAGATAATTTCTAATGTAATGAGAAGGAATTTGAATTGGTTATAAGGAAATGTATGGAGTTTTCCATCCAGAATACAAAAGTGTTGAATGAATTCAGAGACTTGGGAATCTTGAAGGAAGATCTTCCTCCTTTAAAAGAAGGAGTTGATAAGATTGATCCATTAGGAGGAAGAGATCCTCAATTGCCTACCAAGAAACCTACTTGTGTATTATTGATGAATGGACTATTACTGCTAGTGAGACTGGAACCTCTATTTATTTTTGAAACAAAAAATAGAAGAAATGCTCTTAAAATATATGCAAAATGCCCCCATCACCCAAGTAGTGCCTATACAAGCTAAAGGGGTAGGCATAACCAAACCGAGGACTCCCACAATAATAATACCAGGATCATCCAAAGACTAGAAAGAAGATAAGGGGAGACCTATAAATTACTCGATACACAATCCAAATTAGAAGGTGCCAAAGAAAGAGAGGCACAAGTCCTCAAGCAATTTGATAGACCTAAAAAGAAAGCTAAGATAATACTACCATTGGTAATGGATTCGACATTTCAATGAAGGACAAAGTGCCATGGTTCAAATAAACACAAGTGTAGAGAGCTTAGAGTTATTGATCTTGTTCCCCTCACCAAGGCTCAGAAAAAATTGGTTGCTACATTAGCAGAGCAAACAATACCACCACAAATTCAGGAAAAGATTCATGATACTCCACTTGTACCACCAGAGGTTGCAATTGTAGCCTTATTTCTAATAGGAGTAGTGGAAGAGTTGGCCCAAGAGAAAATAACTCATAGTATCCCCATATCTAATCAACCTAGTAGTATTATAACAGAACAAGGGCAAGGGGAATCAAGTGTAATGTAGTTTAAAGGTCAAAATTTTCCTCAGTTCAGTCAACCACATGAACAAGTGAAAAATCCAATTGAAGTGATGAACAAATATGTACTTGAAGAAGTTCCTCCACTTGAAATTACTGATGTAATAGTTAAAATATATACAGTGGGGGATAAAAGTGTCCCTCGGTAGAGGATCGATGAAATAAGTTTCCAAGCCATAAAATGTTGAAATAAAGGTTCAAATTCAAAATGTTCACACTGAAAGTTCAATACTTACAAGGAAAGAAGAACCATTTATTCAAGGACTTGTAAGTGAAACATCTACAGATAACATTATCTCTATTAAATACCACCCTTAGAAAGAATCAGGAGTTATACAGGGTGATAAGCCAACTCAGGATATTGACCTTGCTGAAGAAATTATGGTGAAAGCCACAAAAGAAGCTACTGAAATAGTAGAGATCAATGATAAGGAGAATGTACAAATTGATGATAAAGATCAAAGATCAGTCAATGTGTCCCAATCCATAGAAACAATAAGAGGAATAATTGCTAAAGTAGAATACTACTAGTGTGCAAACTCAGGAAGATATTCCCACTAAACATCAATCTCTAAAAGAAGTAGATGATACAAAGAAGGAAGATTCATCCAAGGTGGAAAGTCTAGTCAAAGAAACTCTAGGAGAAACTACATAAATGACTGCCACTCTAGTGGAAGGAAAATACAAGGGAGAAACACCAGTTGATAGTAAGTTCAAAAAATAGATAGTCAATCCCAAACTTAAGGACAAGGGAAAGAACAACTAGAAAAAGGGACATTACGTGATGAATCCAAAAATCCAACAATAGAAGTGGAAAATCCACAAGAAGAGGTACCATTATTGCAGCATCTTCAAGATGCATCCAAACAATTGATAGTTTTCCCTAAAACTCCATAACCCACATCACAAGGAGTGAGTGTGGGAAGTACTCTCACAACTAGGTGGTTAGGAGCACTCCTTCCAAGTAAAGAGAAGGAGACAATTCAAGAGGAAACATTGGATATAAGAAGTATTGTATTCCAAAAACCCACCAGAGCTCCTAAGAAGGACAAAATCCTAACTAAAACCCATGTAGATCAGCAAGGATTTAGGACTTTGGAAATAGCCACTCCATAGGGTGACAAGCTGAAAGGTGAAATCACAATGAGTGATTATAACGTTACACATATCCCCTAGGAAAACCTACCAGATAAATCTTGAAATAGGATGCTACAATGGCTGTTGGTGGTTTGTTGCAAAATATGGATGAAGATAAAGAAACCAAGAAACAATTAAAAGAAAAGGTCAAAGTATTGTCTTCATATGTGCATAAATGGATACAACATGTAGATGAAGGGAAGGAAATAACTACTTCCATAACCCCAGAAGTCTTAAGTGAAGTAGATAAGTCCAAGAAAAAGTTGATTCTATGGATAAATGGAATGAGGAGTTATTTGAAAAAGGAAATAAGATTATAGAGGACACAGTGAAATGTTATGATCAATTAACAGAAAGAGAAAATGATGCCGAGAGAATAAATATAAAAATGCACTTTGAAGAATTGTATTTTTAGGAGGGTATTTTACCCAAATTTGAGGTAGTAGTTGAGTTAGGTGATTAATTGATAGAAGAAGAAGAGATTATTTTACCGGAAGAAACTGACATGCAACATACTTACCTAGATGCAATTCAATTGAGGATTGAGATTCTGAAAGAAGTCAAATAAAATTTTGGTAGAGGAAGAATCTAAATTACAAAATGTATTGATTATCTGGATTATAGATTTGAAAAAATGATACCTAATGAAAATAGAATTACCTATGGAAACTTAGGGAAAATTTCCCTAACACAGGTTTTTGATCAAAGAATTTCTAAAGTCCCTTTTAACTACAATATTACTCAGAGGTTTATCACTATGGAACAAAAGATAACCAAATTGTCAAAAGGGCTAAGGAAGAGTAAAAGTGCAATGAGAGAATTTGATCAAATGATGAAAAGATAGTGTACAATACTCATGTTCCATGTTGGGCCAGATGAATAAGACATCTCCAAAATATTTCATAAATTTGATGCATACAATGAAAGAATGTCAAAAGCACAAGAGAAGGATGTCAAAGGACTTGAAGTTGATCCCAATGTACCATGAACAAGCTTAGGATTGTTTCCTCAAAACTTTCTTTCATCATTTTGTTTATCTTTATTCTTGATAATTGTATATTTTCTTGAATCTGCAAATTTCAAATTATGCATGTGAAACAATGTAATGCACCATGATTTCATTTTTATTATAGAAACTTGAATCTATTATGAACATGAAATTCATTGTAACACTTTGAGTTTTTTGCATTTGTGAAAAAGAAAAATGGGGTTCTATAAGGGCCCCAACCCAGGAAAATATTTACATACATTCTTGATATTATATCAAAAAGGGAAAAGGGAAAAGACACTTAGTTATTCTATCATTAAGATATCCTCTCTTAAAAATATGAATCTTCTTCAAAAGCCTATTTTTCCTAACTACAAATTCTTTAGTCCCAACAACCATTTGTACAAATAAAATATCCCCTTCCAAACCATGAGACATGTCCAGAGCCATAAGCTCATCAATACTCACCCTAGGACCATCCAAAATTTCAATCAGCTCTAATTTCTTCTTGTAGGAAGAAACCCATTCTTTAAGATCTAAACCACCCTTGGAAAGAGATTTCTTCCCTGATGCTTTGAAGGTAGAAGATGGAATGGAGGTGTGTGTAAAATTTGGGAGTGTAATTATAGTAGTTTCTAGAGAAAATTGAGCAAGAGGTTTGGAGCTAGACTCACCCCTATATTTATTCATGAATAATGGTGACACCCAGGTGGTTGTGAAGGAAAATATTCTATTGGATTCTTCTCCAAAGTAGAAACATGTTTCTCCAACTCAGTCACCTTGCAAGAAAGAGTAGGCACAATGTCTATGGAAGTCCTTTCATAAAGCACATAAGATTATGTAGGAATTTATTTTATAGTAAATTCCTCATTATAAATGAAGGGACATGTGTTATCAAATGCACCCTTCACAACGAGGCCTACACTTAAGCCAAAATTACTTCAATCCCTCATAAGTACTTAAATTTTCCCACCCGAGCAGATAAAAGTACATCATCTAGAAAGAAGAGAAAAGATGACTAATCTTAAATAGTCTTTAAATTAGAGCTACCCGAATAGATTGAAGTGTCACTACCCATTGTAGTTTTCTTAATCTATAATCTCAAATAGCATCCTCATGAATGCTTCATCTGAGCCCGACAAGTCAAAAATTGAATTCATGTCCTCGGATGAAATTTCTTTCAAACTCGATGTTAATACTACTCCCATCATCTTATAAACAAATAATTTCACTAAGCTTCTCACACTTGAACCTAAAATAAGGGATGTGAATTTGTAGAAGAAATGGTGGGAATTTATAGTGAAGATGAGGTTGACGAGTTAAATTGAGAAAAATCATGGTGAATTAATTGTTGAGATTGTCTATGATATCCACACGAGGGAGATAAAAGTGAAGTAGACTGATATCACTCAAAAAGGAGGTAATTGGCCTGATGTAACATAACACATGTGGAAATACTTATCTCGAAAGATATGACAATAATTATGTGTGTTTCGAGGTAGATTCCCAAAAGGTGGGAATGATTAACATCAAATCAAACTATTTAGGGGCACTTAAAAATCATTAAAAAAGGGTTTCTCAACCTACCCAAAATAGGAATGATCAAGTTGATGATGTCAAATAAATGACATGGCACCCCAGTCATCATAGAAGAATGAAATATACACATAGAAAAATTTGTAAAGATTCATCCACGGGGCATGATAGGGTATACAATATTATCAAGAAAATTGAATAAAATATTGTTGCTTAAGAATATTCCTTGAAAAGATTCAAGTTTTTTGGGGAAAATTCAAACAAGAAAATAATAAAAGATTGTATAGATATGAGAGGCATGTTCTCATATTAGAGGGGGTTAAAATTTTCTAAATTTTAGAAGAGATAGATATTTTGATGTGCTTTCTTGAAATCTGAATTTTAATGAGATGCCTATGAGTTGTTTTACTTCTTCAAATTTTCCTGTGTCAATATGGTTGCAAGTGTACAACCATTGATAAAAATTGAGATCATAGGTTTTATGTTCCCTTGTTAAGGAAATTGAATATCTGAAAATGAACTGTGTGCATGCTCATTAATATTTGTTACATTTTGTTCTTAATACAGTATACTTTAAATTAGTCATCTATTTTTCTTGTTGCAATATTATGTTTATGGCTCCTCTGAGTTACACTAGATTTGGTCTCAATGGTG
The DNA here is from genome assembly GCA_018340775.1 of Taxus wallichiana var. yunnanensis. Lineage (NCBI taxonomy): Eukaryota > Viridiplantae > Streptophyta > Pinopsida > Cupressales > Taxaceae > Taxus > Taxus wallichiana. Next base: position 691,748,926 of record CM031241.1, read on the forward strand.
GTATTTTGGTAATTGAATTTGTACTATAATTAGATCCTTCTTTTCATAATACCAAACACAATTTTAAATTCGTAATTTCATGTTGTCTAGAGTAACCTAAGTCTAATTGGATTTACATATGGACTATTTAGTGTGACAACTTGTAAGAGTTAAATAGTGCATTCATTGGCCATGATCATCCAAGATTGAATTATATGTTTTCAAAAGGAAGTTAGGAAACTGAAGATTTCAATTATCCCTTTACATTTTCAAGTTACACAAGGGTTTCTCTCACCTAGGTCAAAGGCAGGGCCTAAAGCAGTAGGGAAGGCCATCCCCTTTGTATGTGTCACCCAGTCCCTCCAAAGCTAGGTTCAAATGAGTATGTCGACATTTTTTCCATCTACCAAATGACATAAAACAAGGTTTTCACCCTCGAAGCATATTATTTCACTCACCGATGTTGTTGGGCCCTAAAGGAGGTGTAAATTTAGGTACCAACACGCTTTTGCACCGATTCTGGGATTATTTCCTAGAATTAAGAAAAATACATTTCTATGGTAACATTTATAGTGTATCTGATATAAATTCATGTTAAGAATCCAATCCTTTGTTGAGATTTGCTAAAATAGAGCCTCATCTAAATAAATTTGTTTTATATTTTTCCATTACAAGCAAGATTTCCATTAAATTTGAGTTCGCTAGGAGAGTCCTGAAAATTTGCAAAGCTTTGTTCATTTGCATGTAAAGTCACTATCCAAAAGTTATTTCAAGTGATCAACACATCTAAGGTGCAAGAACTTAGTAGTGGCTTTGTATTCTATGAGAAATATGGTGAGGACCATTGCAAAATATCTAAATATTTTTTTATTAACTTGTCAATTTTGCAAAGATGGAAAGAAGAGGATCCTTATTCAAATCAAACCTTGCTAGAATATTGTTCCCAAAGTTGAGAAAGACTAATCCAAGAAGAAAACAAGTCACGGAAAGCTTTGGCTGATTAGAGGCCGAAAGAAAAAGTCTGTACCTATTGTTAAAACTTATCAACCTTTAGTGGAAGATTATTCCAGTACTTCATATAGTTCTAGATCAAGTAGTCCTTGTGTCAATTTATACAATCCAATTCAGAAGGGTCCTTCATTTACAAGTGATCAAGGTATTCTTCAATTCCCTATTCTATTAGTTAGAAATAATAGAGTATTTTGTGAAACCAAGTCTTGAAAGGATTAATACTTTGAAGATCACACTCCATTTCCTTAGAGACCTCTAGTTCCCCACCATTTTAATCCTCTTATTAGAACACATCCTCCAAAAATATGACACAACCTCCACCTAGACCTCCTTTTGTAATAAATAATTACAAACCTATAGATTTTCATGGGATGGTTGGTTACCCAAATGAGGTCCCACATGAAGTTAGAAATAGATTATATATATTTTAGGGAATAATGTAATAAGTGGAGACCAACATCTTAGACTCTTCCTAAATACTATGGAATATTTTGAAATAGAACATGAAGATGTATATGTAAAACTATTTATACATACTCTAGATGAAGATGTTAGGGAATGGTACAATTCACTACCTAATGATTCAATTGATTCCTAGATAGAAATGAAGAATGCCTTCAAGTTACAATATGGTGATAAGAATGACCCTAGATTTCTTCCCATTGAATTTGAAAATATAAAGAAAAATATGAATGAACCTATTCATGATTTCAATACCATATTTAATAAAACCTTGACAAGAATTCTTATAAATATGAGACCTAGTGATGAATCTTTTCTGATCAAATATTCATATGCCTTTGAAAAAAACATCCTATTACCTGAGAGATAAAAATCCTCAAACATTGAGGCAGTATTTTTCTATGGTTGTTCAAATTGAGAATAATATCAAGGTAGCTTGGAAGCCTCCAAAAGTAAAAACCTTAGACAAGTAAGGAAGTGGATCTAGAGGAAGTAGTCAAGACCCTAGCAGGGGTAGTTAAGGATATTTCTTACAAAATTTCTAGAGTTGAGAAAGGCATAGGGGAAAATCCTCAAGCTCAACATCAACCTCAAGGATAGAATAGATTTAGAAATCATCCTAGAGGTGACCATAGAGAATATGATAGAGGAAAATGACCAATGGGGTTAGGAAATAAGCAACCAAACCCTAGAGAAAAAAATAGTACATGATCCATTGATGTTAGGGTATATTTGGTTGAAGAAGATCATATCATTGAATGGTGTGATAAATGTTTCTTTCCACATTATCCTTGTGACCCAAATGTTGATGATGATGCCACTGATGAAGCTACTTTTGGTGATGTTTGTATGTTGGAATGTGTTGATACTGCACCACAAGGGGCTACTTCTACTGAATTATTGGGTGTAAGAACTATTGAATCCTTTTAGAATTGTTTGGAACAGGTATCTTCTCTTCCTCCTACTAGTAATGTTGATATAGATATGGTTCAAGTCTTCTTTTGAATTACCTAACCATGATTTTGAGTATCTAAGGGCTTTAATGATTAAAAAGTATGATGGGGGTATTCCTTCTGAGGAAGATAGGAAGCTACTGATGAATGTTGTTTTGGATCAAGAAAAGGAATACAACCTTCGAAGCGAGTGGTTAATTGTTATGCCCCACCTTAAAAAAACAAAACAACCCCGTTGACCAATATCCCCAATTTTTTTCCCAAGAAATATATTATAGTAATTTTTATATTCTTATAATAACCTTCTAATCCCATGCGCATCGGCCTATCACCCAGCGGGCACTGGGCTCTCACCCCAGGACATATGTGGGCACCGAACTCCTCCTTTATGTGAGTTATGTGAGAATACATTGCTTATGGATAGAAACTTGGATGCAAAAAGGTAAAGGGCCATGCATTCATTTTGAGAGCCTAGGATGAGTTATTATATCAATACACCCATTCAGATAACAAGAGAAACATCATACAAATAGCAAATCTTATTCATAATATAAAGAAAATGCACTAGGGTTTACACCCATAAACAATATGTATTTAGAACAGAACCATATATTTGTATTGATCATAGTTCAGTAACCACATTACATTCATCAGGGTCATAATAGACTAATGCATCAATGCAGATAAGACTTATGCATCAGAAGTCCTCACTATGCTTCCCATATTACAAGAATTGTCATAGACATATCCCTTGAGATATGCCAATATTACTATGATACTCTAATGGTAACCCCCTCTCCTGGAACCTACTATTATTTCGTAAAGCTTTTCCTTTCATCCTTTCTATGATGATGCCATTTTTAAGAGTATTCTCTTAGGTTTCAATTCCCAATCTCCCTTTTCCTCTACTTGAGCATCTCTATATATAGGTTTATCACCCACCGCCATGCCTTCCTGAAGTAGTAGATCGGTTGCCAAGTGTCAAGGTGGTCCTCTAATGGAGCATGTTTATTCTCATTCGGCTCTCCAATATATGAATATTTCCTTCTAGATCATTCCATCGTGTGGAATATTCCTTTCTTGGTCACCAAGTCACGAGGATGATACCTTATCCACTCCACATTATTGGTCGAGTCACACTTTGCTTGCGTGATTCTTAAAATTCTGAATATGGCTAAGTCCTGAGACCCTTTGTTTTTCTTGCATGCATGCCATGGTTTCTACAAAACCCTTCTAAAACCCTTTTCCTACGTGCTTTTCCCCGCGTTCCCTTCTTCATATTGGTCACGCATGCACACGCACCCTTGGGGACTTAGTCAATATTCTGAGGCCCAACATCACCCTACACTAGGCTTGTTATCCATCCACAGAAACATCCTTCCTTCACATAATAAAGAATGGCGGGAATTTGAATAATTTGAAAAAATAATGAAGGAATGAAGAATGGAATAATTAAATAATGTGGGAAAGAAGAATAATATATGTATTCTTTGAAGGAGTGAGAAATACTTTCTTATATCTTCCTCAATCTACTCCCAGGCATCTACTTCACCTTGTGCCTATTGAAGGAGGTCACCTACTAGGTCAATCACCTCTTCAAAGTTTAGCTCATCCCCCTTAGTGCTCATCATATCAAAAATCCCTTCTAGTTTTTGCCAAGGTCATCCAGTGCATCCATCATGCGGGTGATCTAGGGATATAACTCCATCTATTTTTGATTGATCTCCCGAAAGGTCGTGATAGCTTCGACTTCTTATCCACCTCAACTAGGACCTTATCCCACTCTTCCCTTTCCCTTATTCTTCTCCTAAAACTCCTTGAGATCTACTTCATGGGTGATAACTAAAATACTTGCCACTCTATCTCTGTCTACGTAATTTTCATAAGAAGCTTACGCTATTTGTGTGATAGACTTCACATAGGCAAGGCGCTTAATGTACCAAGCAACTATCTCCACCACCTTCAACTTTTTCTATTTATCCTGATATGCTAACAATTATTTTTCTAATTCCAAAGAGAGAGGCTACCTCTCCATGGTGAGGATACGAGTTAGGTCTTCCAAGAATTGCAAGGTTGACTCATATTATGCTTGGGTGGTGCTAGGTCTAGATGTTTTAAGATAATAAAATATGTAATCATTTCTACCTTTTTATATACCTCACACACCCTAGCCTTTTCCTCCTTTAGTTTTTTCCCGATTAGTTCCTCTTGCTTAAGATCTTTTCTCTTTTCAATGAGATCCTTCTTTTTCTTCTCCAATTCCCCTTCTAGGAATATCACTTGGTCATTCCTTCTGAAAAGTCTTGCCTCAACTTCCAATGAAAACTTGTTAAGTGCATTATATAATTGTTCGTCGAGATAATTATTGAGCATTTATGTAACACCCTGTGGTCTCACTTCAGTTGTTAAAGGGATGATAGGACCAATGGTTTCAGCCTTTGTTGCTAGCATCTTTGTGTTTTGATAATTAAGGGGACATAACATCATTGTGATATAATATGTCATTAAATTCTTGGCATAAATTTAATCCTTGAAAGTGAAAATTGATGTTGTAGCTCATCTCTAGTAAATTTATTGGTCTTATTCTGACCATTCGTTAGTCAACCCCATCTGATGGTTAATGCTAGCATGATCATATTTTCTTGGATATAGGGCTTTAGTCATCAATCAAGGACTTAATTATTAAGATCCAGTGGCATAAACTCCCACGAAGTATACATGAGAAACTTTCTTGATCAATGCTAACATTATAATATCTATATATATATATGAATATATATACATATACATATATAGATTAAAAAAGGGAATTTGCAAAGTCTAAAGTAGATAAATAACTACTATGGGAGATTTACTAACTTTGTGTAAGCAGGGAAAGGACAATCTAATCCTAATGATATGGTTCTAAAACCTAACATGCAAACCTATTGTTTGGGAAGCTAGGTTAGGGCATCACTTTAGCTATTTGGAAAGGATGTATAAATATAATTATTTATGTGAGGCCTTATAAATAAAAGGGATGGGAATTTGAAATTTCTATTTGCATAAGATATTGGTTGGTCTTTTAAAAACTATATACAATATAATGTTGCTCAAATTGAATTGGTTGATGAGATGGCACCCCACTGCCTAAATAGTTATACTCATAGTTCTTTAATTGTCTATTTATTATTTCCACCAACTTATTTTTGAGGTGAGGTATTTTGGTTTAGCTAAATAGACTTGCATAGCGTGAAGTATGACTTTGCTAAATTTACAAAGCTAAAAATAGTTGGCTTGTAAAACATGGCAGCAAACTCAAAGTAACTTTTGCATTAATGACATTTAATACGCAATAAACTCTCACCTTCCTCAGGGAAATGTGTGGATGGATTGGGGAAAATAAGGTGGTTTTTGGTATTGAATCACTCCATTGCAAGAAATTCCCAGAAGCTCTGCATGCGAGAAATTGGAACTATGTGTATTTGTGAGTGCATGATGAAAACAACAATTGAATCTTGGACAACAAGTTTCTCAGACTCAATAAATATTGAGAAAGCATTATGTTTCAGTTGAATTAAGAAATTTGCTTCAAATTTGGGGATCTTATGAATAATCATGAGAACATTGCAAGGAAGAGAAAATAGGCATGATACGCCCTAAACTCGTTATAAATTTCGTGCTCTATTTAGTAATTTCACAAAAAGAACTTTTCTTTGATTGAAATTTGTGTTCATAATTTTAGTGGTGTAGAATCGATTTATTTTTACTTCTATAGAGAGTGGTTTACCTTTGATTTGTGATGAATGTTGCTAGAAATAAATTAATGATTGTCGTCTTCATTGCGGTTTATTATTGATAAGAAATAGCATATTTCTTGAGTTGGATGTGTGTTGTGACTGTAATAATAAGAGCTCCTTGTATAGTATGCCATTGTTGTTTTGAAATTTTAGTACAACTGTGATAATGTGATCATCAATGTTATAAAACTCTTTTTAAAATCTACCCATCTCCTTTGGGGTTATATACATATTTAACAAGCTAGTTTGGAATATGAAAATCTGGTTTTGTGTGGAATTTTTACGTGGATGAATTACGATTTCCAAGTATTTACTAGTTGGATATAACTATGGTTGATTCACTTTAATTACTTTATTCTTGGAAAGTTGTGTTGTATCATGTTGGATGCATAAACTACCAACTTTCCTCCTTTAAAATTGTTTCATTCACTTTTTTGTAAAAAAGGTAGAATTTGCAATAAGATTCTTCATGTGGTACTTATCGATTTGTGTCATGATTGAATAAAAATTGGGATTCATTATTTGTTTGAAAATAAAATTTGAAACATGATTAGATTATAAATCACAGTTTGGCTGAACAGTTGTTTTTGTTGTGCGAGGGTTCCAACAAATTTTTACATGGGGTTCTTTAATTATTTGATTATATGTTGAATATTATAGCAAAAATCTGGGATTACCCAGAATATTATGATAGGGTATTCCCTATGAATTTAGAGATTTTGGTAATAATGGTATCTTATAAAAGATTGGATTGTTGATAGTATTTTTCTTGGGTTTTAGTTAATCATTATCAGATTTCTGTCATAGCGGTAGGAGGTAATCGTAAGATTTGACTTTATGAGCTGAAATGGTGTGAAGTTGTTTTGTGTTATTGATTAAATATCAACTTGTGCCTTCACTTGGACTTAGGGTATAGTTGATAGTTGTGAGGTTTATTTGAGTTACGTTTATGTATATAACACTACCTTATTTTCAAGCTAATATATATCTTTGTCTTGGGATTTCGGCTCCACCTTCGATGCCATGGAACCCTTCCCTTGAAGGGAAAGGAAATTGTTCTAGTTTCTATACCGTGGAATATGAGCTCATAGAGCCATCGTGTATGACTCCATCATGTAATTTTCCTTGGGAATTCATGTAATGAAGGTTTGATGGTAATTTAAATCTGATAGTGATCTACCATTTATCAACTACAAGAAGGTTGAGGAAAATGACATGGAATGATTCCATGAGTTTTGATGATTCTTGTTGATGAGTTGTTCAGTTTTATCTGAAGCTGGTTTTACATTTCTAATGTTTGAATTTGAGTCATTAAACAAGACTGGGGATTAAAGTTATATGTGGTAGAAATCCTCTTGGCTTCTGGTTTGTAAAATTTGGGTGTTATTGCTCCTTCACTGTAATCGATCTTTGAGAAAAGCTTGATTGACTTGATAACCATACTTGTGAGCTAGTTAAAAAAAAAGATGTATCGAGTTTGAGTTGAAACCCACTTAAGGTTATAACGTTATAAGCAACCTACTCCTCTTAAGGATATATTAGCTGGGATTTTCATTTAACTAAGATCTTATGATAGCGATAGATTGTGGACGGGTGACATGTTCTTTTATGGAATCATGTGGTATTCTAGTTCACCCAGAATTGACACTTTTTCTCTTAGAAAACTGTATTTTGTTTTCCTTAGTGAGTATGGTGTCTTCTTGACATTTAAAAAAATGTTCCTTTTTTATTTCATTAGATTATGATTCGTTATGTCCTAAACTCTTTCAGTAAAATGGGTTAGTAGATCATTTTATTGATAGGATAGATTTCTCATCTTATTGCCAAATAATGGCATGTTATCATTGAATATTTTATGAGAAATTTTATGGAATATTGAATGCTCATTTGGGCTAGTTAGATTAATAACAGTTACTTTTATCTCAACTCATTTTTGTTTAGACTACATGATAAACTATTCTTTTGGGGACTATTATATACTTATTGTGTTTATGGGATCTTGATATGCTTGATAACGATACTGAGCTATGGAATTATGTTTCATTATTCCTAAGCTTGGGATGTTCAATTAATTTTGTATGTATAGGTAAGTGTTGGCTATGGAATTTGTAGTTGGAAATTAATCTATTTGTTATCTTGAATGATGCTATGATTGTTTATCATCATGTAGATAAACATTGATTATATATAATTTTAATTAAATACCCATGAAATCTTGGCATTAATGCTTAGGCCTTAGATGACTTTAGGGGATGCATGAAATTCTTTGTTGGTTATGTTGAGAAAGACTTGAGATATTGCTTGTCTGTGTTACTTGCTATATTTGTGACTAATTAAAGGTTGAGTAAATGATTTAAGGAATGCAAGTATGGATTCCATGATGGAAATCACTTTACACTTGTACTTAATTTGTTGAGTACTTTTGGTTCTCATGTTAATCTTAGAACTTAAGTGACGGAATAAGTTGTATTGAAATGCAAGTCTGAAAATGATTTCTTTTTTGGATCTTTTTATTTGTTGCTCTTGGCATGTTTGGGAAAGAATGGTTTAGCTTCTTAATTTTTGTAATATTAATTCATAAAGATAATGAGAATTATTTTTATGAAATAACTAAGTAAAGCATGTTGTTATGATGAGTTGGTGCTTAGCATGCTCGGTTAAGTGAACCGACTCATGCAAACAATTTTACTGAGATAAACGTAGAGAAGGAAGGGTGAAGTATTTAGTTTGGTATATTATTTTGATTGAGGAAATTCTGAAGATATGACTTTTTTTATTTCTCTTAAATGAAATACTTCTCCTTGAATACGAGAAAGACCTTGCCATTTAATGTAACTGTTTTTAATCATTGAATTGAAGGATTTTGATCATTCTTGTAAACATGAATTGTACATATTTCTTGTATGAATTAAGGGTCAGATTTCTTGTTGCAATGTCTTGATTTAAAGGTGATTAATTATCAATGATGGATTTTAGATCTACAATTAATACAAATAGACTACTTGTATCTAATATATGGCTTATGTATCAAGCATTGGTATAAATACAATTTAGTAGGTGCTACACACAACCTAGGTGTGGATGCTAGGAAGAAATAATGAACTTTGAATGGAATGTTGATTATAAATATTATGTTTTAATTAAAAATTTGTTAAACCTACTTTGAAATAAGATCAGGTTACCAGTAGGTAACTGTCTAATTGTATATAGTATTATATCAGCCTACTTGTACTCTTTGTGTTAAGTTCATCAAAGGTTGTGATTAAAGATCCTTAACCATCGCGATATTCCTGGTAATAATATTTACCATCTTAACGAACATTGCTAAGAAAGCAGCTAGATGATCTTGGAACCATAGTAAAGTTAAGGTAAGTGAGAATATTTGTGCTATAACTGATTTATAACTTAAGTGATGCCAAATCAGATAAAAAAAAAAAAAAGAATGTAACTATGAATTCTTGTTGAAGCAACACTAATTCCCATGTGAGGATAATACACATAGGCATCAATAGGAAGAGCTTATGGTGATTTGACACAAATATATTTTAAGAATGGTTTCACTATTAAGAAGTTGCTGAATTGTGATAATTCGTGTTATGGGATATTTTGTTCAAGATGATGAAATGTTTCAAAAAGGGTTGTCCTTGATGCATCACTATGAGAACATAAGCATGTCGGATACAATGGAAGTAAGATGGGAACATGTGTACTAAGTCAAAAAGAACATAGTATTGGAACCTTAACCCTAGTCAACACTATAATTATCTCTAAAGGAGAATTAGTAAGTGATCATTTAAAAAGGTATTAAAGACCTTGTGTAGGGAAAATGAGTAGAAAAGTGGTTCATTAAACATGTCTTATCATATACTCAGATATATCTTACTTGATGTATATATATTAAAATAAATGAATGCTCTTGTTTACACTATAATTAAGAAAGTGACGTGTTTACACTAATCTTTAGTTAGTATTGATAGTCTTTGGTACTTTTTAAAAATTATGAATCATATATAAATACTTAGCTTTGTGTGAGTACATATCTCTAAGATACGAAATAAAGAAAATATGGGCTTAATTTATTAAGAAAGGACAATTTTAATCTATAATACTAGTCTTAGGCCTGTATTATAGTGTTCTCCATTTATGGTTAACTTGAGTGCGAGACCTAGAATGGTGATTAAGTGTTATGGAGATTGAGGTCCTGGAATCAACTTAAACCGGTTCTTAGTACAACTTTGTTTATGGAGAAGGTGTCGTAAACCTAACAATTCATTAATGATAATAATTACCTTGAAAATAATAAACACCATACACCAATGTAGGATTGTAGGTGGGTGAACTCATTGCATATGCTACACAGTCTTATCCCTATGACAATGATTGTAACAATTAGGATACTCGATTTATAGCAGCTATAATGAGTTGCCTCATTAAGAGAGCTGGATTGTAGTATGGTGTTGTATTAATTACAAACCTTGATAGAGTTACAAATACAGATCATACCTCATGGGTACACACTCTTATATCAACTTATGATGGATACGGGAAGGGATGTGGTCAAGTAACAAGGTGGATTGTTACAAGAACACTTACTTTCCCATAAGCATCATAAGATGACATAGAGGTATGTCTTCATGTAGATTAAATTAGAATTGTACCTTGTTCAAGACTTGTAGTCGTTTACAACACTAACATTTGAATGTTAATCCATATAACTGAACAAGTTATTAAAGTGAGATGACACAATTCCCTTGGTGAGTTTTCGATCATGAAATTGAACATGTCATACATGACTCAAAAACTTTGCACAAATTAGTGTAAGTTGTTGATTACACTATTGATACTTCACCATTATCTAAGCTATAAGATGCATGTGGAATTCATAGGTGGAACCCGGTACACACTTAGGGTTTTCTCTTATATATCATATCATGTTAAGGAGAACCAAAAAGATACATTTTATGTATGGTCTCGTATAAAGCATTGAGGGAGAATGAGTAAGTTTAGAATTCTCTCATACCATTGCACATGGTTCATGAAAGTTGTCAGAAATGGATTTCATTAAGTTTTATGTAGATTTAAATATATGGGTATTTAAATCAGTTGCATAAAGTAAAAGTAAAAGTAAAAAAATCCTAGATGCAAAGTGACAAAAGTGGATGTTACATTTTGGTATCAGAGCTGAAGGTTGTAACTCTTGGACTTATTGGGTCCTTATGCTAATTAAATTTTTTTGTTTACGAGAATAAAATGGATATGATAAGGATGCAATAGAAGAAAGAACCAAGACAATTTTTTTCAGGTTTCAATGGTGCAAAAGTTAGAAAAATTCTAGCCATCCTTTACTATACCTGGAACCGGATAGATGCCTTGGAGTAACTGGTGATGGGTGAAAATGATAAGTTGGATAAAGGACAACTTAAGTCTGTTACTAACAAACAACATGAGAGTTTTTAAATGATGAACTGATCAATTGTGGCAAGTTTTGGACTTACCAATCCAAAGATGAATTGAACCCAAAATTGGGGGAAGCATTGGATAAACTTGGATCTTCTTCTGACAAGATGATATTTGGAAAAACCTGTAAGCTAAAACCAAATCTGCAAGATTTTTCCACACATAAAAATGAAAAGGATCATAAGAAAGATAATTTTTCTTCATCTCGAATGCTAAAAAAAATTAGCAAAAAAAGCATAGTAGGAAAAGGTGTTCAGCCAAAAATAAAATTGTACAAAAACTTGCATTGATAACCTGTAGGAAAAAGCATAGTACTATTCCAAATGGCAAAGTTAAATGTGGTCGATTGGTATCGGCTGATGGATGTTTCATGTGTGGTAATGGGCATTATGCCATTGAATGTACTTTAAAGAAGATGAACAAGCGTTAGATCATGAAGCATGCTGCAAGAATAGACAACATGGGAAAATAATATGTATCCCTAATAGGAAATAGAGGAAATTGTGAAGGGATCCATGAGATTAGTATTCTTCAATACTAAAAGAAATAAAATATGGATTGGTTGTACTCAATAAAAAAAAATTGATCAACAAATGTAAAACCTAATACTTCTTTGTGAAATGGAATAAAAAGTGTCCAATTTTTTTAGCCTAAATCTGATTAGGTAGCATTTATCTGAATGATTGTTTGGTATTCTGTCAAATATTTGATGTACATAACTGTTATCTTAACCCAAGATACTGAAATTATCATATTCATCTGTTGACTTTTAACAGTGGAATAAAAATTAGTTGATGGAAAAATTTATAGCTTATAAAGTAACTTTGTTACTTAACACTTCGAGAGGTTTTGGGTAAGCCAATTTTCTCAAACATCTATAAATTTGTAAACCTCTTGCTTGAGGACAAGTAAATAGGCTATCAACACTCATTCATGAGTCAATATTTGTTAATTTTTTTCTTAAATAAACAAATCTGGTGGATCCATAAGCTTGGATAACCAAGTTGATAGTATTCTTGAATTAGACTAGTATTATGAGTTAAAAAGTGTAAGATATGATGAGGTGGTTGTTAGCTGAAATATAAAATATTAAGTTCAGATGAACGAATGATTGTTTGTGCCTTTGATTTTTGACTAAATAATGCAAAGACTTGGTCCTCCAACCAAAGAGTCTTTAATAGAGCTGAGGAAAGTGATCTGTCTGGATAAACCACCACAAATTCACATGTTGTAATTTTAGTAGAAAGTAACAAATATTCCTTAAAGAATACCAAGTAAGCTTGTTAGAGCTGGTTGTTCCTGTTTTTTAAAAAAATAGGGGGGTTTCCTTGTTTGGTTCATCTTTTCAAAGCTTTTTTTAACTATATATTTTGTATATTAAATATATATTGTACAAAAATGATTTACTTTAGTGAAGGAATCCAAACATAATGCATCACAGTAACTATTGGCGATCTAATAAGTTGATATAGCTACTAAATTTAAGTTTTGAATCTGAGAACCATAAAATATCTGGGAAAATAGTGACTATTCTAAAGGAATTATTCTTATAACCTGTGTGGAACGGTTTGATTTCATTTAACAAGGACTACATCATCGGGATGATGATGCTTTTAAGAGGGGAGGTATGTAACACCCCGTGGTCTCACTTCTGTTGTTAAAGGAATGATAAGACCAATGGTTTTAGCCTTTGTTGCTGGCATCTTTGTGTATCGATAACTAAGGGGACATGTCATTAAATTCTTGGCATAAATTTAAGCCTTGAAAGTGAAAATTGATGTTGTAGCTCATCTCTATTAAATTGATTGGTCTCATTCTGACCATCCGTTAGTCAACCCCATCAGATGGTTAATGCTAGCATGATCGTATTTTCTTGGATAAAGGGCTTGAGTTGTCACCAAGTAATTAATTATTAAGATCCAGGGGCATCATCTCCCATGAAGTATACATGAGCAACTTTCTTGATCAACGCTAACATTATAACATCTATATATATATATATATATATATATATATACATGTACATATATAGATTAAAAATATAATTTAAAAGTTTACAAAGTAGATAAATAACTACTATGGGAGATTTACTAACTTTGTGTAAGCAGGGAAAGGACAATCTAATCCTAATGATATGGTTCTAAAACCTAACATTCAAACCTACTATTTGGGAAGCTAGGTTAGGGCATCACTTTAGCTATTTGGAAAGGATGTATAAATATAATTATTTTTGTGAGGCCTTATACATAAAATGGATGGGCATCTGAAATTTCTATTTGCATAAGATATTGGTTGGTCTTTTAAAAACTATATACAATCTAATGTTGCTCAAATTGAATCGGTTGATGAGATGGCACCCCACCGCCTAACAATTGTACTCATAATTCTTTAATTGTCTATTTATTATTTTCACCAACTGATTTTTGAGGTGAAGTATTTTGGTTTAGCTAAATAGCCTTGCATGGCATGAAGTGTGACTTTGCTAAATTTAAAAAGCTAAAAATAGTTGGCTTGTAAAACATGGCGGAAAACTCAAAGTAACTTCGCATTAATGGCATTTAATACGCAATAAACTCTCACCTTCCTCGGGAAATGCATGGACAGATTGGGGAAAATAAGGCGGTTTTTGGTATTGAATCACTCCATTACAAGAAATTCGTAGAAGCTCTACATTCAAAGAAAATTGGAACTATGTGTTTTTGTGAGTGCATGATGAAAACAACAATTGAATCTTAGACAAGTTTCTTAGACTCAATAAATATTGAGAAAGCATTGTGTTTTGGTTGGATGAAGAAATTCTCTTCCAAGTTGGGGATCTTATGAAGAATCATGAGAAAATTTCAAGGAAGGGAAAACATGCATGATACACCCTAAACACATTATAAATTTCGTGCTCTGTTTAGTAATTTCACAAAAATAACTTTTTTTTATTGAAATTTGTGTTCATAATTTCAGTGGTGTAGAATTAATTTTTTTACTTCTATAGAGAGTGGTTTAACTTTGATTTGTGATGAATCCTGCTAATTGAAATAAATTAATGATTGTCGGCTTCATTGGCTTTAGTATTGATAAGAAATAACATATTTCTTGAGTTGGATGTGTGTTGTGACTGTAATAATAAGAGCTCCTGGTATAGTATGCCATTTTTGTTTTGAAATTTTAGTAAAACTGTGATAATGTGATCATCAATGCTATAAAACTATGTTTAAAATATACCCATATCTTTTGGGGTTATATGAATATTTAACAAGCTAGTTTGGAATACAAAAGCTAGTTTTGGGGAATTTTTGTTGTTGATAAATTACGATTTCCAGGTATTTACTAGTTGGATATAATTTTGGTTGATTCACTTTAATTAATTTATTCTTGGAAAGTTGTGCTTTATCATGTTGGATGCATAGACTTCCAAATTTCCTCCTTTATAAATTGTTTCATTCACTTCTTGTAAAAAAAAAGATAATTTGCAATAAGATTCTTCTTGTGGTACTTACTGAACTGTGCCATGATTGAATAAAAATTGGGATTCATTATTTGTTTTAAAATAAAACCGAAACATGATTAGATTGTAAATTATAGTTTGGTAACAATTTTTTCTCATTGTAAGGGTTCTTATGAATTTTTGTCTAGGGTTCTTTAATTATTTGATTATATGTTGAATATTATGGCAAAAATTTGGGATTACCCAGAAGATTATGATAGGGTATTTCCTCTGACTTTAGCAATTTTGGTAATAATGGTATCTTATAAAAGATTGGATTGCTATTAGTATTTTTCTTGGGTTTCAGTTAATTATTATCAGCTCTCTGTCATAGCCATAGGAGGTAATCGTAAGGTTTATCTTTATGAGCTAAAATGGGGTGAAGTTGTTATGTGTTGTTGATTAAATATCAACTTGTGCCTTCAATTGGACTTAGGGTATAGTTGATAGCTGCAAGGTTTATTTGAGTTACATTCTATATATAACACTACCTTATTTTCAAGCTAATATATATCTTTGTCTTGGGCTTTTGGCTCCACCTTCTTGGCCATGGAACCCTTCCCTAAAGGGAAAGGAAATTGTTGTTCTATTTTCTATACCATGGAATATGAGCTCATAGAGCCATCGTGTATGATTCCATTATGTAATTTTCCTTGAGAATTCATGTAACAAAGGTTTGATGGTAATATAAATATGATAGTGATATACCATTTATCAGCTACTGAAGGTTGAGGAAAATGACATGGAATGATTTTATGAGTTTTGATGATTCCTGTTGATGATCTATTCAGTTTTATCCGATGTTGATTTTACGTTTCTAATGTTTGAATTTGAGTCATTAAACAAGACTGGGATTAAATTTATCTATGGTATAAATCCTCTTGGTTTTTGGTTTGTAAAATTTGGGTGTTATTGCTCCTTCCCCGTAATCGATCTTGAGAAAATCCTGATTGACTTGATAACCATACTTGTGAGCTAGTTAAAAAAATGTATCGAGTTTGAGTTTAAACCCACTTAAGTTTATAACGTTACAAGAAACCTAATCCTCTTAAGGATATGTTAGCTGGGATTGTCATTTAACTAATATGTTATGATCGTGACAGATCATGGACGGGTTAAATGTTATTTTACGGAATCATGTGGTATTCCAGTTCAGCTGGAATCGACACTTTTTCTCTTAGTAAATTGTATTTTGTTTTCCTTAGTGAATACGGTGTCTTCTTGACCTTTTAAAAATGTTCCTTTTTTATTTCGTTAGATTATGTCTTGATTATGATTCGTTATGTCCTAACCTCTTTCAGTAAAATGGGTTAGTAGATCATTTTATTGATAGGATAGAGTCCTTGTCTTATTGCGGAATAATGGCACATTATCATTGAATGTTGTTATGAGAAATTTTATGGAATATTGAATGCCCAGTTGGGCTAGTTAGATTAATTATAGTCGTGTTTATCTCGACTCCTTTTTGTTAAGACTACATGATAAACTGTTCTTTTAGGGACTATTATATACTTATTATGTTTATGGGATCTTGATATGCTTGATAACCATACTGAGCTGTGTAATTATGTTTCCTTTTTCCTAATCTTGGGATGTTCAATTAATTCTATATGTAGAGGTAAGTGTTGGCTATAGAATTTGTAGATGGAAATTAATCTTTTGTTATCTTGAATGATGTTATGATTGCTTATCATCATATAGATAAGCATTGATTATATATACTTTTAATTAAATACCCATGAAGTCTTGGCATTAATGCTTAGACCTTAGCTGACTTTAGGGGATGCATGAAATCATTTGTTGGTTATGTTGAGAAATACATGAGATATTGCTTGTCTATGTTACTTGCTATATTTATGACTACTTAAAGGTTGAGTAAATGATTTCAGACATGCAAGTATGGATTGCATGATGGAAATCATGTTACACTTGTACTTAATTTGTTGAGTACTTTTAGTTCTTATGTTAATATTAAAACTTAAGTGACTAAATTTTAGTGATGGGATAAGTTCTATTGAAATGTAAGTTTGAAAATGATTTCTTTCTGTCTCTTTTTATTTATTTCTCTTAGCATGTTTGGGAAATAATGGTTTACCTTCTTAATTTCTATAATATTAATTCATAAAGATAATGAGAGTTCTTTTTATGAAATAACTAAGTAAAGCATGTTGTTATGATGAGTTGGTGCTTATCATGCTCAGTTCATGTGAACTGACTTGCATGTTAACAATTTATTAAAACTTAAGTGACTGAAATTTAGTGATGGAATAAGTTGTATTGAAATGTAAGTCTGAAAATGATTTCTTTCTTGGCTCATTTTATTTATTTCTCTTGGCATGTTTGGGAAATAATGGTTTACCTTCTTAATTTTTGTAATATTAATTCATAAAGATAATGAGATTTCTTTTTATGAAATAACTAAGTACGACATGTTGTTATGATGAGTTGGTGCTTATCATGCTCAGTTCATGTGAACTGAATCGTGCTAACAATTTTGTAGATAAACACAGAGAAGGAAGGGTGAAGTATTTAGTTTGGTATATTCTTTTGATCAAGGAAAGTTTGAAGATATGATTATTTTTAATGCTCTTAAATGAAATACTTCTCCTTGAATAGACATTTCCATTTAATGTAACTATTTTTAATCATTAAATTGAAGGTTTTGATCATTCTTGTAAACATGAATTGTACATATTTCTTGTATGAATTAAGGGTCAGATTTCTTGTTGCAATGTCTTGATTTAAAGGTGATTAATTATCAATGATGGATTTTAGATCTGCAATTAATATAGATACACTACTTGTATCTAATATACTAATGTATCAAGAATTGGTATACATACAATTTAGTAGGTGCTACACACAACCTAGGTGTGTATGTTAGGAACAGATAATGAACTTTGCATGGAATTTTGATTATGAATATTATGTTCTAATTAACAATATGTTGAACCTAATTGGAAATAAGATCAGGTTGCTAGTAGGTAACTGTCTAATTATATATAGTATTATATCAACCTACTTGTACTCTTTGTTTTAAGTTCATCAAAGGTTATGATTAAATATCCTTAACCAACATGATATTCTGGTAATAAGATTTACTATCTTAATAGCCACTGTATTAAGAAAGTTGTTGGATGATCTTGGAACCATAGTAAAGTTATGGTAAGTGAGAATATTTGTGCTATAACTGATTTATAACTTAAGTGATGCTAAATCAGATAAAAAAAAATATAAGAATGTAACTATGAATTCTTGTGGAAGCAACACTAAGTCCCGTGTGACAATAATACACATAAGCATCAATAAGAAGAAGTTATGGTGATCTGACACAAATATATTTTAAGAATGGTTTCACTATTTAGAAGTTGTTGAATTGTGATAATTTGTGTTATGGGATATTTTGTTCAAGATGATGAAATGTTTCAAAAATGGGTTGTCCCTTGATGCATCACTATGAGCACATAAGCATGTCAGATATAATGGAAGTAAGATGGGAACATGTGTACTAAGTCAAAAAGAACATAGTATTGGAACCTTAACCCTAGTAAACACTATAATTATCTCTAAAGGAGAATTAGTAAGTGAGTATTTAAAAGGGATTAAAGACCTTATGTAGGGAAAATGAGTAGCAAGTGGTTCATTAAAACTATCTTATCAGATACTCCAGATATATCTTACTTGATATATATATATATATATATATATATATATATATATATATATGAATGCTCTTGTTTAAGCTGTAATTAAGAAAGTAACGTGCTTACGCTAATCTTTGGTTGGTATTGATAGTATTTGGTACTTGTAAAAAGTATGAATCATATCTAAATACTTAGCTTTATGTGAGTACATATCTCTAAGATATGAAATAAAGAAAACATGGGCTTAATTGATTAAGCGAGACAAATTTTAATCTGTAATACTGGTCTTAGGCCTGAATTGTAGTGTTCTCCATTTATGGTTAACTTGAGCGTGAGACCTAGAATGGTGATTAAGTGTTACGAAGATTGAGGTCCTGGAATCAACTTAAACCAGATCTTAGGTACAACCTATTCATGGAGAAGGTGTCGTAAAACCTAAAAATTCATTAATGATAATAATTACCTTGAAAACAATAAACACCATACACCAATGTAAGATTCTAGGTGGGTGAACTCACTACATATGTTACATGGTCATATCCCTATGATGATGATTGTCACCATTAGGATACTATTGTATAGCAGTTGTAAAGAGTTACCTCATCAAGAGATTAGATTGTAGTATGGTGTTGTCTTAAGTACAAACCTTGATAGAGTTACAAAGAAATATTGGACCTCATGGGTATGCACTAATATATTAACTTATGATGGCTACAGGAAGGGATGTGGTCAAGTAACAAGTTGGATTGTTACAAAAACACTTACTTTCCCATAGGCATCATAGGATGACATAGAGGTATGTCTTTGTGTAGGTTAAATTGGAATTGTACCTTGTTCAAGACTTGTAGTTGTTTACAACATTAACATTTGATTGTTAATCCATATAACTGAACAAGTGATTAAGGTGAGATGACATGATTCCCTTGGTGAGTGTGTTGTCATGGAATTGAGCATGCCATACATGACTTAGAAAATTTGTACAAAGTGGTGTAAGTCTGATTAAACTATCAATATTTCACCATTATATAAGCTATGAGATGCCTATGGACTTCATAGGTGGAACCTAGGTACACACTTAAGGGTTTTCACTTATATATCATATCCTGTTAAGGGAGAACCAAAAAGATACATTTTATGTATGGGCTTGTACAGAGCATTGAGGGAGAATGAGTAAGTTTAGAATTCTCTCATACCACTACACATGGTTCATGACAGTTATTGGAAATGGATTTCATTAAGTTTTATGTAGATTTATATATGTGGGTATTTAAATTAGTTATATAAAGTAAAATTAAAATTAAAAAAATGGAAAAAAATCCTAGATGCGAAGTGACAAAAAGTGGATGTTATAATTTACCAAATGGGTTTATCCATTTTACCTATAGCATATTCATCAGTTCCCCTTGGTTTACTTCAAAATCAAGTTCATCAACACGGACTCGAATTCCCAAGATAACATCTTCCTAGTTCATGGGTATGCACCTTCCTCATCAAATGAAGACATTGTGAGGAGTTGTTTTGTTGGCATGGTGCTTTAGAAGTGTGCACATAGCACTTTGTTTGGATTATTTATATAACCCATTTCTTGCCCTAATGATACTACCAAGTTCTTCCCTCCTATACGCATAGCCTTCAAAAGCTCACCCATAAGTTGGGATCTCTACCCATGCTCCCATACTCCTTCCCTACGCTCTCGTCTTCTACCTTCTTGAGTATCTTGTCCATGCTCCAATCCACATCTTACTCCACTAAATGTTTTATTATTCCCACTAATTTTCTCTCCGCGACCTCTTTTATCTAATCCTTGGTGAGACTAGGGGTCCTTTGGTCCTTAGTGTTCACCTCCTTACTAACCCCTTTTCCTTGGGTGTCCTCCTCATCTCCATTCTTCTCTTCATTTCCTTCTTCTTATGAATCATGTACATCATACACGAGATGATTATGAAATTCTTCATCCTCATCATCATCCTTCTCACCCCTGTAGGCTTCTAAGCTCTCTGTTCTCGCAGTCCGCCTCCCACTACCTTCTGTTTCTTCCTAGTTGGGGATTCTTCCTCTTCCTTAGCAGGTGATTCCCTTCGGGTGAATCTTATTATTCTAGAACCTATTCCTCAGTGTCTTCTCCTTATTTTTAATGGGATACTTCTTCCTGCATGTGTATGTGCTTGGATTGGTGCATGACTCAGGCATGCCCACAGATTGTGTTTTCTACACACTTGGTGCTTTATTTTCTAGCACTTCTTTTTCCAGGGTCTCTTCCCTTTCTCTCTTCTTTGGCATGACCTTATTCCTACTAGTGGGATCCTCAAGGATGGATACATCATTCTCCAAGTAGGTTCCCTTCTCAAACTTAGGCTTGATGTAAAAATACACCCTCACTGTAGTCCTCTTGGAAATTGGTAGCATCAAGGGTTTCATCATTTGTACTTCATGGGAGACATACTTCTCCACATACACGTGCTTATTTGGGTATACAAGCTTCTTGCATAGCTTGTGGTGGTCTTGGTCCACTTCACTAAGGTTGAAACTTATCCTTTTAGCTTCCTTGAAGCAGGTTGAACCCTATTTGGAAATAATATGTGGTGAAAGAGAAAGGTAGTTTGCACCATGGACTTTCGGTCCCATATATTAGAGTGAATCTACCAATGCAAAAGTGTTGGTATACAAAACACTCAGCATCTCCATCTACTATCATGGGAAACTATTCGGGTATTCTCCATTCTCGCCTTGAATGCGATACACATTCACTTGTACCATTTCTCTAGGTGTGCCTTGTGAGCATCCGTCATGGTATCACAAGTATACTTTTCAAATATTTTTGTGGGAAAGGGATCTTTATCTGGGTACTCCCATACAATTTTTTTGGCCCATTGATAACTCAAATCTATGAGAAGAAAATGGTGAGAAGGACATTGCCAAACATTATCTTATCCCCTTCCTGTGCATTGCTTATGATCTCTTTTGCAATATAGGTGGACAAGTTATAGATGGTTCCTTCTGAAATATTTCAGCATACATTCAACCATGCCTTGTTTACCTGTGTCCACCTCTCTTGACCATTTATCTTGGTAACCAAGCGTACTACAATCCTCATTACAGGGGTTGAGGATATCTGCAATGTCAAATTAGCATGAACCCTTTTTGTAATCATAGAATTCCATTGTCTCCTTGATGACCTCCTTATCTTCCAAGTCATCATCTATGGATTCCCCCTCATACCAAGCCTATAAACTTAGATATGAGTTGGGGAGTTATGTGCATTTTGCGGCCCATAAAATATAAGTGGTCCTCGTGCACACATGACATCAACCATTGGTATAACCACTCGGGATTTCCAAAATAGGGAAACTTATAAATTTGCAGCAACTCGACCTTTCCCAACTTCACCTTCACCTCATCATTGTAGATTGGCATTCCCTCTGGTATCTTCTTGTCCATTAAATAGACTAGTTCCAATACCATCTCTTTCTTTGTGATTCTTGTGTAATGATTATAGTCACTCACGGCCATCTTCCTCACATGGGATACCCATTATTTCCCCAACAACACTCCATCTGGGTACTACATCTCTGCGTACCACTCCTCGTTAAAACTTGCGGTGGTATTTTGTTTTCCTTTTCCCTTTCCCTAATTTGATGAAGCGGTTACCTTATTTGGTGTAATTTTACTTGCAGTTGAAATCTAAACTCTTTTACTCTTCTTCCTTACTCTGCTCAACCATGTGGTTCAACTTCGTGAAGTAATCCTTCTACTTCGTGCCCTAGTTGTAGAACCCTAACTTGGAAAAATTCTTCCACAAGATGGCATACTCCTCTAAAACTTTCTTCCCTATGCCCGTGTACTCCTTCCACTCTAGTTCACAGATCATCCTAGTCACACACTCAGATCTCTATGATTTTCCCTTCACACAAATATCTCTTCACGGATGCCCTAGTTCACAAGAGCTTCTTTAATCTCGTAATATCAAGGTAAAATAATAATGTGCCTGACTTCATACTTATAGCTTTTGTTCTTCTCTAGAAATAAATTTTATACCACCCATCAATCTAATGAGCATTAAATGCATATTTTCCCACTAAATTTGACCTTAAGAACCCTTACCCATGCACCCAATCCTACGTGAAACCTTCTACAACCTTATGGTGCGTAAAAATCCTTACGATCAAGACTCTTATGTGCACATCTATAGCGCCAAGGAACTTCTTCTATCCTTGACCTGATTTTTCCCTCACCTACCTCATGTTGTTCTTGTGCTTCTTATTTGTTATACATGATATTTGCTAAGATATTTTGACACCAAAAATTCTTTTCCACTATTTCCATGTGCATTCTTCTATCTTTCATGCCTTTAATCCATGCCACACTAAAATAGATGTGTGGTCCTCTGCACATACACAACCTTTTTAAAGTAATAGGTGGTTACCAGTGCACAAGGCACAAAACAACACAAATAGAAGGGAAAAATAATGAGAAAGGGAAACATGAGGAAAGGGAATGTATAAAGAGAAATCTTAAGTTTAACTTGTAATAATGCCTTATTTACAAACACAAGGAAGGTTTATTTATAGTAGGAATTTAGCCTACTCCCATTGAAATGGCCAGGTAATTTTGTCCCATCCAACACTTGTAACTAGCATGTGCTTGACTCAAGGATGTATGAGATGATGTATGGGCCCAACCAATGGAATTTAAACTTCCCCGAATGGTGCGAAACTTGGAATCATACAAAAAATCATCTTCCCAACCTCAAACTGCTTATAATTGATATGACGATCATGACATGCCTTTTGTCTAGCCTTTTTAGTCTTCTAACTCCATCTAGTAAGTGATTTCCTCTCATCTAACTATACTAAATTATCAATTCTTTCTTTAAGCACTTGTTCATCAGCTAATCCTCCTACATGTGCTATACGTAGTGATGGTAACATGAATTCAACTAGAAAAATAGCTTTCGTACCAAACACCAATTGAAATGGTGTGGCCTTTTTCAACCTCTTGTAGGCTTTCCTGTATTCCCATAGAATAGATGATACCTTGTCATCCCAGTCTTATCTTCCAACATCACAAATTTTGGTCAATGTGTGACTTAGTATCTTGTTAAATACCTCAACTATTCCATTCACTTGAGGGTGATAAGGGGTAGTCTTGTGATGGGCCACCATAAACTCTGCCAACAAAATCCTAATTGTTTCATTTAGAAAATGTGTTCCCCTATCACTAGTTAAACTCAATGGACATCCATATCTATTGATTATGTTTTCCCATAAGAATATCATTATTGTCGTTATTGTGTAATCCTTTGTAGGCACTGCCTCTTGCCCATCTTGTCAAGTAATCAGTGTAAGTGATGATGTAACATGAGCTAGTCCTTTGCGTGACAGGTGAAATTGGTCCTACAAAGTCAATTGCCCATTTTTCAAATGGTTCAACACTAGCTATTGGTCGCAAGGGAATTTCATCCCTCCTTCCAGGTTTTCTAAGGTGCTGGAAATGGTCACATGCCTTGCAAAACTCAATAAAATCCTAGTAGATACTTTCCCACCAAATCCTTGCCATTATAATCTTCCACACGGTGGCATTTCCTACATAGTGTCCTCCTATAATCCCACCATGCACTTCCTCCATAATTACAATGCACTCATGTTCTAACATGCATCGACGCAAAACCTCATCATGTCCTAACTTGTACAAATCTCCACTAATAAACATGTAGGACGCGATACATATAGCCAACTTATTTCTCTCCAAATCCTTCATTCCTTATGGTGCCACAACCATTTTAAGAAACATTGCAATATCCTCCAAGTCAAAGGCACGCACCACAACCTAAACAGTTACACATCTAACATGGTATCCTCAATGCTTTGTGCATCCTCCCTAAGTCAATTCTTGATAAGTGATCAGGTCCTGAGTTACTTTTTCCTAGTTTTACCACAACTAAAAACTTGAATTCTTGAAATAACAAGACCCAACGACATATGTGCCCTTGAAAAATGGGCTTATTTACCAAATATTTCAATTCCATGTGATCTATGTAGAATATAAATGGTGTTTCCAGTAGATACTACTTGAACTTATGCAACACGTAGATCATTTACAATGCCTCACACTCTACCGGTGTCAACTCTTCACTGGAAAAACACAAAGGGTGATCAATAATCCCCTCACCAAGTTGTGTTAGTACTGCTCCAATGGTTTTCCCGAGGCATCAACATGCACATGGAATGGCTTATTCTAAGAGGGAAAGTGTAATATGGGTGCAATGAAAAGCCTATCCTTCAATGTGTCAAATTCCTTCTGTTGTGCCTCTCCCAAGCGAAAGGTACTCTTATGTTTAAGTAAATTTTACAAGGGTGTAGAGATATTCGCATACCCATTAATAAACTTCTTGTAGTACCCCGTATGCCCAAGGAATCCATGCACAACACTCTAATTGGTAGGCTCCCCAAACTCACAATAATTGCAACCTTGGTAGGATCCACCAACAAGCCTTCCTTACATATAATATGTTCCAATAGGGTTCCAAATGGAGTGGTAAAGACACATTTATTAATGTTGAGGGATACCGTAAACTGTCGACATCTCTCAAACATTAGCCTCAAATTATCACAAGGGTCTTTTACCAGCCCATACATAGTCCATTTGTCTAGGTAGACTTGAATAATTTTATAAATGAAGTCTTGGAAGGCTTGTATCATGATGTGCGAGAACACAACGGGTGCATTATTTAGCCCCAAATGTATGACCTAGTAGGAAAAAATTTCCCATTCAGTGGTGAAATTTATCTTCCAATTCTAATGTGGTGGTACCCTAAGAACCCATTCGTAAAATAATAGACCTCGCACACGGCTACTCCTTCCAAAATTTCTTCAGTGAAGGGGGTTGGAAAAGGTTCAATGACACACACTGCATTCAAGTCCATGTAATCAACACATATCCTTATCCTTCCATCCTTCTTAATGCTTATGACCATTGGACTCACCCATTATGATTCCTCCACAGCCTCAATGATTCCTGATGCTATCATCTTTTCTATCTCCTCCTTGACCCATATGCACAAGTTTGGATTCATTCGATATGGTCTCTTTCAAATCAGGCATGCACCTTCCTTCAACTTGATCTACATTTCCCCAAGGAGTGGTGAATGCCTTTGAGCTCATGGTACCCACATGGGAACAAATCCTAAACTCACGCAAAAGGTCAATGATCTTAGAAACCTCTTTCTCTAACCAATAATCCCTAATGATAGCTTCCTTAGGTTCTACTTCAAAACCAATGTTAACCTTCTTTGTCTTCAAGGGCTCATGGTAGGAACATGTTCGCTCATTAGCACTATCCATGAATTTTCATGTACCTACAGAATGGTTAACATCTAGACTCTCCATTTCTTCCCCATCTATCACATAGACCATTTTTCTTTTTCTTTTCAATGCACACGTGCTCAAGCCGTATCTCTTTAGATTAGTCTTCATCAAAATGCATCTCCAAACTAGGTTCACCCAATAAATCCAGTATCTTATCTTCTCTCATATCACTATCTCCCATTGTAAGGAGCTTTATCACCTATAATGCCTTATCCACTGATGGCTTTGTACTTAGATACTTGAGCACTTGAATGATATTAACTCGCCAACTCTTGCCAATTTTTTGTCTAACGGTACATCTTCTAGTGAACGCACCATACACGTGCACAACCTTGCAAGGTGGAATATAACTTATGCACCCATAGAAAAGGCGGTAAAACTTGTATGCCTTCGATCCAGACCTTCTCACATGATTGGATGGGAAGAGGTGAGTTATTTGCGATGATAATCTTGGATAACAAAGGGGGCACATTGCTTCTAGAAAACCTATAAGAGAATGCAATTTTACCTTGCACCACTCTAGAAGACTCTCGGGTGTGTTTCCCACTAACGGGGTTGTAGTCCCGAGTAAGTTATAACTGAGCATACTTCTCCTTTTGTCCTAATTTCTCCATTTCTCTTCTATCTCTTGCAAGAAATCATTAAGGCTTGCTCCTCTAGAGTTACTTGGCAAATTCTTCCTTCCCAGGTGCTTGAATGAGTGCACCTTTGTCACACTTGTTATAGATCCACTTAACTATCACCCAATTAACTCATAGGTCTTGTGTGCAAAATTTTCACATGCTATGCTGGTTTTATAACTCATTAACGGAGTGTCTTCAAACTGAATAGCTCCTTCCATAGGATGAATTACTTCAGGGTCCTTGATAGAGTGCACATAGATTCTATCAAGGAATTTCTCTCATAACAACTCAAGATAGGGTGCTGACTTCCCATCCATTAAAGGGATGATGACTTGTTCTTCCTTGTTCTCAAAACTGATATACCCCTTGTTAAACCATAGGTCGGCATTGTTTTTGTAACACTAGGGGCACCCAAGAAATGCTAGAAAGTTATCTTCCTTGGCTAGTGCCAGGACCTCGAAGTCCCTAGTGAACTTGGCCTCTTGAATAGTGATAACTACATCCTTCAAGACATAAATGGGCATTTCCTTTGTCTTTTTTTCCATATAAAACACATTCAAGGATGGCTATAGTGTGGGCCTTCCCATTTTATGCCATGCATCCAAGGTGAGAACATTGACCTCTGCACCTATTTCAATCAAAATATTGCTCAGAAGCCATCCATCTATAATAAAATTCAAGTTTATCTCTTTTTCATGGTCAAGGCTATGGGGAGGAAGATTAACATGCAACACTTAACTCTCACACTCTCCTCCAGTGTATGGTACCTTCTCTCATAATCATTTTCCTAGCAAGGGAATGCTATTCTCTTTCCTTAACATATTGCATACTTCCATGACCTCATCCAGATCCTTCTGTGGAGCCTCAATATTGTTCATTTGTTCCAAATACCTTGACTACTCCTTCAGACACTAGATCTCTCCTTGTAAACTCCGAATCACATCCATAGTCTCTTGATATACCTCTTTCTGATGAGTAGGGTCCAAATACTTTCCATGTACCACTTCTTCTCTCGTAACTAGTGTTCTTTTCCTTGGTATCTCCTAGCACACGTAGCCTCTACTCCCATCATCACTAGTACATGCTCTAATCTCGACTCACGCTCCACTCTTGGCTTCCACTGCGGGTCGGCCTTCTTTATGCTTACCATCCAAGTTCCCTTTCCTTTTCAGTGCTGCTGGTTCATGTGCTCAAATATCTCAGGGCACTCCTCATACTTATGTTTCTTTCTCGCACTATGAGCATTACAAAAATTAGGACACTCATCCTTATAATGTTCTGATCGACCCAAAGTTATAACGAGTTCATGTGTGATCTCACTTCTCCCTCCATTGCAGCTTGCTTCAACTGTGAAATCCTCCACCAAAACCTCTTCCACGTGCTTCTCCATCCGTGCATCCTTCATAGTGGTGATCATCATCCTTGAACTGCATGCAAGGATAGTTTGGCGCACACTAAGATCAATGACATCATGAAGTTTTTCACTCAACCTACAATCCTTTATGTCATGGGTCATAGAGGTAAATATATTACAATAAAAAAGACACATTCTTAAAGATCATGTGTTACAAAGAGGGGCATCTACTTTCATCATAATCCCCGTGGAAAATTTCATATTCCACCATCATGGTGCATACCGACCTTCAAGGACAATTTTCCTTTGCATGACCCTCGACCTCACACTCCGTGCACCGTAGATCACCGTGAGTCTCATGTGCTTGAGTTCGTAGATACTTTCTCCGGTTGGTTCACCATTGCGGGTAAGTGCACCAAGTTGGGGGACAATTAAGTGGACATCAAATCCTGAATTTTACATTAAAAACAACAAAACATCAAATTTAGTCTTCCACGGACTTGAACCATGCCAAAAAGTAAAAAATATGTCATAAAAATGGTACCATTGCATAGGGGAGACTGTTAGCTTTGTAGAAATACTGATTTTAAAGTGAATAGAATAGGATAAATATCATTTTATAATTTTTTACTAATAGTAGGTCTTTAAGACACTTTTTCCCATGAATGTTTATGTCTAGGTTTAAGACTACAAATTTTGTTTCACTTATTAGAATGTGATAAAAATTATACCATCCCAACCGTGGTGAAATTATATACATGTTCAAAAAAAAATATTTGATTTCAATATTTTTTGATGAAGTTATGGTGGGAAAACGGAAAGTGCTCTGTTTTCTTTATGTTTTCTTACCACTTTCACGGAAAAAATCATAAAAATAAAATATTACTCAAAAAAATACAAAATAAAATCCATCCCAAGATATATAGTGGTATCTAACTTCTCACTAAAGGAGAAAAATATATATCAATTTTTGGTCATCCAAATCATGGGAAAACGGACTATAATTTTATAGGTGTTTTAAAAAAAAAACCAAGTCATTGAATTTTGAGTGTTTAATATAGTTAATCTTATCCATTTTTTTAAAAATAGTATTTTAGAAACTAGATTTCAGATTCTACGATTCATTTTAATGTATTTTTTTTCTAATTTTGAGTGTATATATTGCTAATAATCCCTACAAGTTGATATTATGTTGTTATTTGCAATATGACATCCACTTATGACCCCCTTTTTGTCCCCCAACTTGCTGCACTTACCCTTGCAGCAATTTGAGCTTCAAGGAAAGGGCTAACACCGGTATCTACACTTCTAATAGCCTCAACACAAAGATCAGCCTCCAAGGCCTTGCACGGGTTTGTGAAATTCTTGTGTGAAAGTGCCCTTCTAAATGATGTTATCAATCCTCCAAAATACCATTGAGCATGCTGAGAGGGGTGAATTTCATAGGATAGTTTTAACAAGAGAGTCTTGAACTATGTGTCATACTCCTGTACACTCTTTTTCATTCCTTGCTAGATTTATTTTAGTTTTTGATGTTATTTTTCTTGAAATAAGGGATATGAAACTCTACTAGGAAGGAAATTTTCAGTGCAGTGTAATCAACCACCATTTGATGGTGGTCATACTTATGGTACCATCTATGTGCACACTCCTACAACATTGTTACAAATTGAATCACATTTTGCTCTGGGGTAGTGATCCCCTTTGCACACTATAGTAATTCACACTTATGCACATGCTCTACAACATCCTTAATACCTCTGTAGTCTGGCAGGTGCAATGAAATCTCAAAAAATACTTATGGAGGTGGCTAAGGCCCTTTCCTGCCTGACCCAAAACCTTGGTTTCCTCTAGTGTTTCCTGCACCACTAGACCCACTAGACCCACCAGGTCCTATTCCTCTTGACCCACTAGATACTGTAGATCCACTAGGCCCACTAGGTCCTCCAGCTCCTACACCACTAGATCCACTTCCTATATTCAACAAAGGGCTGCAGAGATCATGCCTAGAGTTCCCAACATCCCAAAGTGAACTATGCACCAATGGTTTGTGATGTTTACGCAATACCAAACATGTGTCCCGCGCCACTTGTAATACCCAAATTTCATGTACTTACACCTTACACGAAAATTCCTCTAAACACAAGAATTGTTTATACAACCATAGATGTCCCAAACGAGAGGTTAAATATCCTAAGCATAGATCGGTTACTTCCTCTGTTACTAACTGGGTTAGAAATTCTTATCTCTTGATCTCGGAAAACCAAGAGCCGGGGTTGGTCATTAGGTGGGTTCGGATGTGTGCCGATGGCTATCCTTTCTTCACACGACAAAATCTCATCAGAAGCTAAAGGGTCTCTCTCCCGTGCTTTCCAAGATGGGGTAGCACATACTTCTCAGGTTCCACATCCTCTACATGAACCTCAATTCCTTCCCACAATGTCTTCCTCCATAAATCCATCACTCCTGCAACCTCATGTTGTCTAGCCATTTCCCTTTCACAAGCTTCACTATACTTGAGTCATCTCTCTTCTCTCTCCTTTTCAGCTGCAATGTCCACCATCTTCCTCCACCTTAGCTTCCTCACCCAACGCTCAAAGAAGTTTAGTCGGCCATAGGAAATGCCTCCAAAATTAATGTAATAATCAATATCTTCATAGCCAATGGGATAACTCATAAAAACAATCCTCTAGGTTCTCTTAGGAACTCAAACTCAGTGATCTATGGACAAGAATATGTAGAAATGATGTATTCTAGGGTATAAATGGTCGAAATCCTCTCCACTAGTGATTAACATCATGTGTTTAAGCCAAATCCAGTCCTACATCATATGGTAATCATCTAGGGTCCACATGCGTGATATATAGTACCAACTCGATCTAGATGCATATGTTGAAATCCATTCATACAATTCTACTGGAAAACAATAAAATAAGGTCTCATACAACTCATGATACAGGTGCTCTTATACCCATATGCATGCATCAAACTTAGGTCCAATACTAAATCTTTGAGAAAACTCATCCTCTGTGCTCTTAAACCATGCTTCGACACTTTCCAAGGTCAAGCTCTTTGTCATCACATGTCAAAGGGACCAAGATGTAGTCATTTCTCACAAATTTGAAAAGAGGTCCCAGAAATGGAACCAAGATGTAGTAATTTTTATGTTCTTAGAATAACCTTCTAATCCCAATCCCATGCCGGCCTATCAAGTAGTGGGTGCTAGGCACTCACCCAAGACACATGTGGGTGCCAAGCCCCTCCTTTATGTGAGTTACATGAGAATACATTGCTTATGGATAGAAACTTGGATGCAAAAAGGTAAAGGGCCATGCATTCATTCTCGATAGGCTAGGATGAGTTATTATATGAATATACCCATTCGGATAACAGATCTAATTCATAATATAAATAAAATGCACTAGGGTTTACACCCATAAACAATATGTATTTATAATATAACAATATATTTGTATTGATTATATTTCAAGAACCAAATTACATTTGTCGTGGTCATAACAAACTAATGCATCAATGCAGATAAGACTTATGCATCAAAATTCCTCACTATGCTTCCCATATTACAAGAATTGTCACAGACCTATCCCTTGAGATATGCCAATATTACTATGATACTCTAATGGTAACCCCAACCCTCTGGAACCTCCTATTATTTCTACAGAGCTTCACCTTTCATCCTTTCTATGATGATGCCCTTTTTCAAGAGTAGTCTCTCCAGTTTCAATGCCCAGTATCCCTTTTCCTCTACCCAAGCATCTCTATATATAGGTTTATCACCCACCACCATGCCTTCCTGAAGTAGTAGATCAATCACCAAGTGTCAAGGTGGTCCTCTAATGGAGCATGCTTATTCTCATCTGGGCTCTCCAATTTCTGCAATGATGTCCTTCTGGATCCTTCCATCATGTGGAATATTCCTTTCTTGGTCACCAAGTCACCAGATGGCACCTTATCCACTCTGCATGCTTGGTTGGGTCACACTTTCCCATGTGCTTCTTGGAATTCTAAATATGGCTAAGTCCTGAGACCCTTTGTTTTGTCTTACGTGCACATTGTGGTTTCTACAAAACCCTTCTAAAACCCTTGTTCTACGCACTTTTCCCCATGTGCTCTTCTTCATATTGGTCACACATGAACACATGCCCTTAGGGACTTAGTCAATATTTTGAGGCTCAACATATATTCCAAATAAATTCTTTGTTGTTACTAAGCCAAGTGCATATGATGCTACTCAAATAAAAAAATTATCCCATCGGAAAGATCAATTACTTTGTCTCCTAGCACATCTTTTCCCAAGTATGTCACTTGTGATATGGCTCAAATTTTGAGCCAAATTAAATTTGTTCTACCCATTGTTGATTTTTTCATAATCCCTAAGAATAAAAGAAGAGAATTTGAATATTTGGGATTCAAAGAGGAGACAATTGTTATAAGTAAAGATGTAAATAATGTGGATGTCTTGCCTACTATAACTGAAGTGGAAGTTCCTCAAGAACAAGAAAGTATGGGGGAATCCCCAGAGATATATTTAGGCACTTCCTTAGTTGAATCTCAATTGGATGTTGATCCATTCTTTACCTCCTTGATTATCAGTGACAAATTGGTTCATAACTGTATGTTTGACTCGAGAGCCTCATGTAACATAATGCCATTGGAATTCATGAATGAGTTGAATATAAAGGTAATAACAACTTTTGGAAAGTGTCATGCCATGGATGTAAGGGAAGTACCCATCATTGGGTATGTGAAAGGACTGGTTTTTTAGCTTGTTTCTTACCCTAGTAAATATTTAACCATGAATGTAGTCATTGTTGATTGCCCTCCTAAGTGGGGTATGTTGTTATCCAAAAAATGGGCTGCAATTGTGGGAGGTAGTGTATGGATGGATATGTCTTATGCTACCATACTTATTGAGGGAAAGTTGGTGAAAGTGTATGGGGAAAAAAAATGCTCCACATTATTGAAGACCCCATGAATTCCTCTTATGAGGTATTATTTGTTGACATTGATTTGGATAATTTTATAGGATATGCTGATTTTGAAGACCAATGTCATAAATACTGCTACTCATTTATAAGATTTTGGTATTCCTTGGACCATGATATTTGATGGAGCATGCTCTACTATGGGAAGTGGAGCTGGAATAGTCCTCACATCCCCAAAGAAAGAATATTTTAATTTTTCATTCAAATTAAATTTTGAATGCACTAATAATATTGCAGAGTATGAAGCATTGCTCCTAGGTTTAAGATTTTCTTGGAAACATGGAATCAAAGATATCATTGTTAAGGGATATTCTGAGTTGATTGTGAAACAAGTAAGAAAATTGTATGCAACCAAAAATCAATGAATGAAATAGTACAAGAATGCATTCTAGGACCTTATTGAAATGTTTTATTCATTTAATATTCTAGTATCATGAAAGGACTCAAAATGTAGCAGTTGATAGATTGGTTGTCATTACATCACATTTTTTCAACTATACAATATCTCCATTTTGTAATTATGATGTTGAAGTATTGGCTAGACCTTTTGTGCCTGATAATGTCAAACATTGGAAAGTATTTGAAGATGATGCTCAGATACAAAGATTTATGAAGAGAAAAGATGAATTTACTAATCAACATATTGATTTAGAACCAATGGTTGAACTTTGTGATGGGAAAGAGACTCTTTTTGGGAAGGAGGTGATCCAACTAAAAACAAACACATTTCCTAGAGGATTAGTTTCACTTTGTTGGTCCGAAAATCTGTCGCGTGGACAGATCTATGGATAGACGAGCCAACAGTGTGCAGGGCTTAGCCCCTCTTTGAGACAGCAAAGCGAAACTGGTTTATTGCTATTTCTACTAGCAGGAACCTATGCAAGTCTCACAGATTCTGCCTTCGGGGTTGGGATCTCATCCCGGTAGAGTGTTCCAGGCTGCGAAAAGAAAGGAATGAAAGAGGGAGAAGAGAAAGAACAGATCCGAAGGGAGAAAAGAAATGAATTCCAAAGCAGAAAGGTCAGAAGATTTATGTTTTTAGTTTGGTAGTAAACAGAGCCAAACCTACTTGCATAAATAAACAAAGCAATACTGATAAAAAAATGACGGAAAAGTAGATATGAATCCAACAGATTAAACACATACAGATCTAACGTAAGAAAGATCTAATGTATAACACAGCTATTGAGCACAAAGTCTGAATAATTGTATTACTGTTCTTTTCTGTTACAAGAAAGCTCAAAGTCTTTCTCTCCTCACTTCTATTTCTATCTAAAAAATGTTCACCCCGAATACAACAAGTATTCTCATATTTATAGAAGATGAGGGAGAGAGAAGGCAAAATGGAGCCAACCACTTATTTACAAAGATATTTACAAAATATCTAAAAGTCATGTTGACTTTGACAACTTGGTGGATGACATCATCCCATGATGCAACATGGATGATGTCATCATTTGTATCAACACATTTTAGACATTTCAAAAAGAAAGTCGAGAATAGAGAAGAAGAAGAAGAAGAAGAAGAAGAAGAAGCTACTCATCATCATCATCCTGCGGCCGGAAAGGGGTTGCCTATTTCTGATGCTGCTCAGGTGATGATATGTGGAACTGAGCGCGGTATTCCAAAAACTTGCTAATCATCGGCCCAAATTGATCTTGTGACGGATCCTTGTGCGTTGCTTCACTGATTGCTTCGCAAGTCTCCCGCTCGTCTATGAGCTTTTCCGGGAGTTTGGAATAATCTTTCTCCACCTCGATAAGGAACCCGATGAAGTCCCTACAGTCCAAGAGGTTGTTGATAGATTCGAGTGTCGAATGTGACCTCTAGCCCCGTCCCTTGAGAAGCTATCTCCTCAAGATCCGGATAGTGTCATCACCGATCTCAAGGTAAGGGAAGGAGTGAGCAACCCCGAGTCATGGCGAGGACAATTTTATCCATTTGATGCATTGCATCCAGGGCCTCTTCCTTTACCTTGTCTATCTTTTCTAAAACAAACTCCAAATGGATCTATCCGATAGTCCAGAGTGGACATAGTTTTGTTGAGGGCCCTTGGATGACCGAAGAATCCGAACTTGACCGATCTTCGATCAAACAGGTTGAACATTTGTTGGAAGGTCTCGTGCTGGAGTCTAGCATGTTCTAACTCTTCTGATATCGGACCTGCTAATGCTTGGAGTTCCTTATTCGCCTTCTCGATGTTTAGGTATAAACCGATATACTCGGCGATTACTCTTTCACTATCCTTGACGATCCGGCTCCTCCAAGCGAAACAATATACCACCCTCGCCGCCGATCTTTGAATACTCATTGATCTTCTCCCGACCGAGCAGCTCAGAGTCTCGGCCGCAGCATTGTGGAGGTGCACTTCCCATCTTCTGTAAGGCTTGAAGCAGGTATTTGTTCTGCTCCTTCAGTAGCCTTTTCTCCTCTTTTGTTTCTGAAGCTTTTTGCAGTGCATCAATCGTGGAAAGAGCTTCCCCAGAGAGACTTTCGTGAGGATGTCCCCATTGTGACTTGGGTCACGGTGAAATCTGTCGAGACAGATCTTCTTTCTCTTTGAGGGGGTTGGGGTACGCTATTTCCATGACTCTCTCACCTGCAACGCACTCTTCGAGAAGCGTGTAACCGGCTTGTGCTTCTTTGCCCCTTTGGCTGGAATTACCAAAAAGTCCATCGGAGCGATGGGGACTTTCCTTTTTGTTGGCTCACCATTTCTTTGAGATCCAAGCTGGTCCTATAGAAGAAGGACCAGAGACAGAGGGGGAGGCAAAGAATGGTAGAAGAGGGGAAAACATGGAGACACGCGGCGCGTGCATGGAAAGAATAGCCAAGAAATGTCCACGGGAGGAAGGGAAACCGCAAAATCGCAAAAAGACATAGGAAGGGAAGGGAGCTCGGAGATGAGGGAAGAAATAGAGGAAGACAAATCAGGTGAGGGAGGAGAAGATAGATGAAGAGGCAGGGAAAGGGTAGGAGAAGGGGCAGAGGACACGACCAAAGGGGTGGTCGTTTGAGTCACTCGAGGAGGGGAAGGAAGAGAAGAAGAAGGGATAGAAGGGACCTCTGAAGTTGTAGCGACGCCGACATCCTGGGTGGATGGGCGTATAGGACTATCCTCTGTCAATTCTTCATCAAGAGTTATAACCTGTTCTGGCTCTGAGGGAAGAGGACTTTCAGGGGCTTCCTCCTGAATGGTGCTAGGTTCACCTTCTGCACCTTTGCCTTTCAGCTGCTTCTTTGACCTTGGAGGTGCGTTGCCCAAAGGGGAAGTTGTGAAATCTACCCCGAGGTAGATTAGTCCGTTCATGCGGCACCAATGCTCTGTTCTCCGCATAGTCTCCTTGACCCTCTCCTCAATTGTTTGAGGAGCCTTATTCCTGTCAATGGCCGGGAAGGGCCAATTGTCCCCATCCGTGTCATTATACAATAAATCTACTTCATCTTCCGTAGTCCGAAGCCTTCGGGGACAATGGCCACTCCGTATTGGATGATTTCCGCCAATGCTAAGCGAGAGTGATCCTTTCTTCTGAGTTCCACCTCATGGAGAATGTCAATGTAAATATCCTCAATTTGAGGGACATGGATCAAATCGAGCTTCGCATGGCAAACTTCTTGGGTCGAAGGTAGGCCTGGCCGGGAAGTCATGCTTTAAATTGAGTAGCTCCATTTCTGCAAACATTTCCTTCGTCTTATGGTGGGTGGAGCATGTGTATCGGCCCACTTTGAGGGGGAAAGGAGTTCCACCCTTCTTTCTTTTGAGGCACTTCTCATGGTATGTGACCACCGCCTTGACAGCTTCAAGTAGAATCGCTTAGGCCCAACATACCTTGGTAGCTCTGGTTGGCTCTCCCAAAAAGTTGGCAGCCCTCGATAGGTGAACGTGGGAAATTGGGTGAACAGGGCCCCCATTTCTCTCGTGGATCGCCACTATGTTTTTGGTCATCCAAATATGAGTCATGTTTGGCCTCGTAGGCGATGACACGATAGAAGAATGCATCGTTAACTTTTGTGAAATGTTGGATGCTATTCTCCACCTCGGCTACTGGGTAGTAATCAAATATCTTGGCCCGAGGCCATACTCCACTTCGGTTCAGCCCCGGATAATCCCTCGCCGATGCCGCAACAGACTACGTAGACTACATAGGAGTTCATATGGAACACTCCTATTGTGGCGAACTATTGTAGCTACTCAGATATGGTGCTGCTTATTATTTCCCCAAAAAAACGCCGATCGGGAAAATTCTTATTCATTGTCTCCAGTGCTACCGCAAAGATCCACTTATGGAAATAGTGGGCATCTGAAAGCCCGAAGACTCTGCTCAGGAAAGTGATAGTATCACTGAGTTCCTCTGAGAAATCACTTCGGTGGATAGTCTGAGGCGACCGGGTCACCACCTTCTTGTTCTTTAGGTATACCTCATTCATCAACTGCATGCACTTTGGTCTTCGTTGTCTTCCCAGGCCTTGATGCATTCTCGTTGGCTAACAGCCACGAAGTTCCGGTGATGAGGGATGCCAAGTATCAACTCAAAGTGACGGGCAGTGAGGTTTATGACTGCCTCGCCCTTACTGTTCTCGACACATCTTGTGTCTTTGTTGTAACATTGCGCAATCACCATCATGAATTCGTTGTTTACAGCGCTGACGGGATTCCTCCAGCGAAGTGCAGGGCACTGCCTATTAACTTGTCCATCCATGGACTCCTTGTAACTTTTTGAGTCCTAACCCAGAACTCATCCATGTCAATGTGACCCAATTCAGAGTCTCTGACATCCATACTGCACTCAGCCTGTGATTCGGGCATCCTGACCCTCTGATATTTGTATTTCATCTCTTCTTCTGTCAGCTTAGCCTTTCCTCTTGGTTTGGTGGGTTTCTTGCTTGACGTAGACATGTGTTCTTTCGAACTCAGTTGCTGATCTGCATGAAGAAGAAGTGAGACCCAATCCAAAAAGGTTGAATTAGTCATTTGATCTTCCATTGGAAAGCTAGCAGAAGAAAGAGTTAGAGATTTTAAGGCTCAGGGCACGGAAAAATGCAACTGGCAGGCCAAATAGATAAGGCGCACAGAAAAGGAATGTTGCAGAGGTTATACTGGCGCCAAAGGCGCATGGCGCATGGATGAAGCAGGTTGCATTTTATAGCAGGGCGCATGGAAAGAGTATGTTACATGAAGGTTCGGTGCGCCCTTTGGCGCATGGATGGATTATGTAACATTAACAAATGGTGCGCCAAAGGCTTTGGCGCGGCGCATGAAGGGTTTACACAACATCATGTTACTGCAATGGAGGGTGCACCCGCGCCTTGATAGCTTTATACTTGCGCGAATAAGGCTTGTGTTACATGAAAGCTGGGTGCGCTCCTTGGCGCATGGAATCAGGATGTAACATGGGTAAAAGGCGCGGGATTTACACTTGTAGCATGCAAAAAGGGCGCGCTTTGAAGGCGCATGAGTTCTAGATGTAGCAGGACAAAAGGCTGCGCCATTGGCGCGGGTTTTAATCATGTAACATGGTGGGTAGATGCGCCAAAGGGGCGCAACTGTTTTAAGTGTGACAAGACGTGCCAGTGCGCCATAGAACTAAACTCATCTTTTCAATCATTTTCATTCTTTCTTCCATTTCAAAGATAGCATGGACATATAAGGTTTCATATAAAAAGTTTGGTAGACCAAGTCCTTTCAAAACAGCTCCCTTCCAGTAGATCCGGAAAGAGGGAGGGAAAGGAGGAGAAAAGAAGAAAGGAAGACAGGACAGCACGAGGGAAACTAGCTCAAACCAATCCTATTTTAACACCGGCTAGCAAACCACAACACAGACCAAGAACACGCAAAGAACCGAAAGCACGAAAATGGAGAAGAGGGAGAACCTCTTACCTTAGATATATAGCAAAATTGAGAGCGGGTCCACAGGGCGACGAAAACGATGAAGCAGAGGCTGACAAGTCCAGAGTGATCACGTGCTCGACAAAAAGAATGAAAATGACATTGGGCGCGCACTGATATATATAGAAAAACTTGTCATCAATGCGCCAACCACTTTTGAAATGGCGCATGAAAGTTGCTGTCGACAGGGGAAAGCGTGCGCCCTTTGGCGCACCAAAACTTTGTGTTGCAGCGAGATTATGTGTGCCCTTTGGCGCACCGAAAAGTGGAGCAACAAAAGCAATGTCAACAATAAGGCGCATGCGCCTTGGCGCACGCAAAATAGACTCAACATCCTTTGGCGCACCGAAAGATGTGTTAACATGGAAAACCATGCGCCAAAGGCTTTTAAGGGGGCGCATCAAAAGCTAGTGTTACAAGGAAAATCCATGCGCCCAGCCAAAAAAGGCTCAAAAAGACTAAGTTCGAAAACTAGATTTCCCGGGAAGGGATTTTACAACGTTTCGAACGCAAGGATCCCTAACGAGGGATCGAAACAAAATTTTCGGTATGGTTATCGGTAAAATTGCCCTTGTCAATTTTACGGGATAACAGCTGGCTCCTTCTGGGGACTACTCCTGAGCGAACTCGGGGGTAGAGAATCCCAGATCACATGTGCCTATCCATTGGGTACGGAGTCAAAAACAAGGGGGACCGGAGGGAGAACAAAGGAAACACAAAACAAACCGAAAGCAAACACACGACGAAAGCAAACACACAACAAAAAGCAAACTGTACAAAGAAGAGAGCAAGCTCTACTTCCTGAAGATCTTGAGATGTTGCCCGCTATAGGGAAGCGGGAGTTCAGCTCCATCTAGATACGAGAGATAGAAACTATTCTCTCCATTGAGTTGCTTGATTTTGAAGGGCCCTCTCCATAGGGAATCAAATTTTCCGTGCATGCCCTTTGGCTCTCTTCGCTTGTCCCATAAGAGGACAAGATCTCCCACTTGAAAATTTCTCTTGGCCTTCTTGTCAAAAAGCCTCTTGACTTGATTCTGATGTTCGGTGATCATGTCGACCACTCTTACTCTCTTTTCTTCAAGTTCCGCAAGATACATGATTCTCCTTTCTAGAGAATTCTGGAAAGTTTCATCTTCAATTGCTCGTGCCAAGCGCAGAGCAGGAAGTTCAGCAGAAATAGGAAGCTCGGCATCAGTGTCATATAACACTTGAAAAGGTGACATGCCGAGAGATCTCTTAGGAGTAATGTGGTCCGCCCACAAAGCATCGTACAAAGACTTGTGCCACATCCGCTGATTCTCATCTACTAATTTCCGTATGATGGTCACCAAGTTCTTATTACTGGATTCCACCTGACCATTTCCCTGAGGGTAATAATCCAAGGCATGTGCTAAAGTTATCCCATATTCATAGCAAAAACTAATAACTTCCCGCGAGGAGAAGTTAGAAGCATTATCAGCAACGATTTTGTTTGGAACGCCGAACCTGACAATGATATTTTCTTTGATAAAACTGCAAACCACCTCAGAAGTGGCATGCTTGACAGGTATGGCTTCCACCCACTTGGTGAAGTAATCCGTTGCTGTAAGGACATAGCTATGTCCAGCACTCGATTGAGGATTGAGTGCGCCAATAAAATCAATTCCCCATTGCCTGAATGGTTCATTGATGATGACCGGCCTTAGGGGAAGGGCAGCCAACTTGGGCTTGCCGACAAATTGCTGACAGGGTTCACACTTTGCCACCCAGGTAGCCGCATCTTGAAAGAGCGTTGGCCAATAATACCTGGCTCGAATGATCTTGTGTGCTGTCACGGAAGAAGAAAAATGGCCTCCACAGGCTGAATTGTGAAAACTTTCCAGCAGTTTTACTTGCTGGGGCTTGTCAACACATCGCAGGAAGACACCGTCTATCCCGCGCTTATATAAACCGTCATCCCAGATGACATATTTAGCTGCTCTGAGCTTTATAGTGCGCTTCTCCCTCGCAGTTAGGTGCATTGGGCATTCGCCGTAGGTAAGGAAGAAAGCGATGTCGGAGTACCACTCGTCACTAGTTGCAACAAATAGAACCAGAGGTAGAGAATCAGGCTCCTTTAGAGGGCTTTGCTCTTCGTTGGCACAATCTTCTTTTCCTTTAGGGCCTTCTAAATTTTCATTTTCAGCCATTAGCTGACACAGGCCTTTGCCCCTCACCAGCTTGGTAGGTTTAATATCCAGGTCATATTCCTGGACCTTTGCGATCCAATTCCCTCTCAAGCTTCCTAACTCCTGCTGAGTTAGAATTGATTTTACCGCCGTGTCAGGGACCAGCACCACCGTATGTGAGTTTAGAATGTAATACCTGAAATTCTTCACTGCTTTGACAACGGCAAAGGCATGCTTTTCCAATTGAGTCATCTTCAACTCGTGAGGCTTGAGGGGAGAACTCATGAATGCAATCGGGGATTCAATGTCTTCTGAATTCTTTTGCATTAAGATTGCGCATACACGATGTTCCGATGCGTAGCTATACATGATGAAGTCCTTGGAGAAATCGGGACATACTAGGACCGGTGCATGAGCAATGAAGCTTTTATTTCTTCAAATGACCTTTTCCTTCTTCACTCCATCCGAAAGTGGGTGATCCTTTCATCATGTTCGATATGTGGCAAGTCTTCTCAAAGAAAGTCAGAACAAAATGCCTAAGAAAGTTCACCTTTCAAGAAAGAATGAACACCAGCCTTGCTTGTAGAGGGCGAGTAAGGCTCAATAGCCTTAACTCTTTCAAGATCTATCTTTGTCCCTTCTTTGCTAACCACATGCCCTAAGAACTTCCTTCCGTAACCCCAAAAACAGACTTTTTGGGATTTAGGGAAATTCCATGTTCTCGGCACCTGGCCAATACTTGCTCCAAGTGATCACAATGATCACTTCGTTGTTTAGAGAACACGGTTAAGTCATCTAGATAAACTACAATGACTTTTCCCATCATACCTTTAAATGCAAAGTCCATGGCCCGTTGAAAAGTAGCACCTGCATTAGTTAGGCCAAAAGGCATTCTGCTGTAGGCAAATGTACCCCAGGGAGTAGTGAATGCTGTTTTGAATTGATCTTCAGGCGAGACTTCAATCTGATTGTAGCCTGAAAAACCATCAAGCATAGACAACATTTCTGATCCAGTTACTGCTTGCAGAACTTGATCCATTATCGGAAGAGGGTAGTTATCTTTCAGTGAAGCTTGATTCAAATTTCGAAAGTCTACGCATATGCGTATCTCACCGTTTTTCTTGCGCACTGGCACAATATTTGCCACCCAAGTGCTGTGATGGATAGGGAAGATGATTCTCGCATCCAGCATCTTCTGAATTTCTGCCTGGATGGTGCCCGAAATCTTCGGATTATAGTGCCTTTGCTTCTGGCGAAAGGCTTTGACATCTTCTTTCAGCGGTATGTCATGCTGAACATCCTTTGGCTTGAAGGACTTTAGATCGGCATAGGACCATGCCAACACATCCATATATTTCTTCAGCAACTTGACAAATTTCCGCTTCTCTTCAGGCGTGCAACATTTGCCAATGTTTACAAATTGTGGATGTGCCTCAGAACCTATATTGACTGGTTCTGTTTCTGGGGATGAGTCAGGAACGTCTTGCTTCTTCTTTTTCATAAAACGGTCGTGCCTGTCAAACAAGCGCTCCAGAGAAACCAGGCCCTTCGGAATTTTATTTCCTTTGAGCTGACATATGCCGTCCTTCTCCTCTGATTCATGGTTTTGACTGTTGATTGATTCACGGCATGTAGAGGTGGATCCTTCAAAATACAACTCATCAAAATGTTCTGATTTTTCTAGAAAGGCAATGAGGTGATTATCATCGTTGAATACCTGCCAATGCTGAGAGTTGTCTGGCACGCTCGGGCGGAAAACCACTTCAATGGTGTATTTGTTCGTTTTCAAACCCGGGTGCGGGAGCATGAGAGATGCTGAAACGGCCAATGAATCGGCCATATCATTTTGAGCTCTTGGAATTGCTCCTATTGAAAAGGCATCAAATTCTTCGATGTTGTCCCATACTGCGTTACGGTAGTGCCTGAGCCTCTCATTTTTCACTTGGTAAATCCTTTTGACCTGATTTACAACTAGCTCAGCATCACCTTGAACTTTCAGATTTTTAATTCCTCTTTCCTTTGCAGCTTGCATACCGAGCAACAGAGATTCATACTCAGCAGTATTGTTAGTGTTGAAAAACTGCAACTTGAAAGAAAGAGGAATTACCTCCTCTTCGGGAGATATCAGCACAACTCCAGCGCCACATCCACTAGTCGCGCAACTGCCATCGAACTGCAAGGTCCAGATCTCATTAAGATCCTTTTCTTGAACAAAAATGCCCTCTGTACCCGTCTCGGTAGATAAGAAGTAGTTCCCCATCCCTGATGATTCAAAAAGGATTTGGGCT
The DNA here is from genome assembly GCA_018340775.1 of Taxus wallichiana var. yunnanensis. Lineage (NCBI taxonomy): Eukaryota > Viridiplantae > Streptophyta > Pinopsida > Cupressales > Taxaceae > Taxus > Taxus wallichiana. The sequence goes on from CM031241.1 coordinate 691,792,361, forward strand.
TTGGGGTCCTCAGAGCTAGTAACCAAGTACTTCTTTTGCGATTCTGGTTCTAAAGTCTGCATCACACCTTTGACGGGTATTCTAGCTTTAGACCAGTCCATGTGAATTTCTCCACCAACTTCGCTGCAAAAGCTTCTTCCTAGCAGAATTCCATAGGCTGCTGGAATGTCAGCAACGAGAACGGTCATCTTTACCCTCTTTTCAGGGAATGCTGCGAACGCAAATTACGCGTCTTTGATTTGGCCAATCAATGGCACTTGCTTGGTCTCCAAGGAGTAACATCTGCCGAAAGGTTTGGTAAGAGTGAGGCCTAAAGCATGGGCGACTTTCGCCGGCATGACGTTATCGAAGCTCCGGAATCAATTATACAGTTGCTCAACTTATGGCCGTTGATTAGGAGAGAGAGATAGAAAGGTTCTATCTTACCTGATGCAGATGTTGAAGCAACATTTATGCGGGATTCAGGGGGAGTGGAAAGGATTCCTTTTGGGGAAACCTGTTTAGATGTAACAGCTTGACTCTGAATATATTTAGTTAATCTTACAAGCTATTCGGGATTTGACTGAAGGTACTCAGCTTCAGACATTTGGATCTTGGTCTTTTTTGCATGATCTATTATATCGAATGTGGCCAAGGGTTGCGTTGGTGAGGGAATGAGTCCTTCACTTCGCGATGGTGGAACAGGGTTACTGATCTTGATAGGAATATGAGGGGGCTGATTCGGAGGAGAGATGGGTGGAAAAGACTTCTTTGGAAAAGACTTAACTGGGAATTGAGTAGGAAGAGGATTACCTCTTCTAGCAATGGTTGGAGGCACGTTTGACATGACCTTCTCCTTCTGCACATGGGCAGCAACTTCCGCTTCCTTTCCTTGCGAGTGGGTAAAAACAGCGTAGGATTGTCCGCTTGCATAGCCCTGAGTACTCTCTTCTTCATCAGATTCATCCTCATCAAATTCCATGTATCCAATAGTAGAGTCGCCAGTCGGTTCACCGACATCTTGATCATCTTCGTCTTGAGGCAAAGATTCTTCATAGTACTGCTCTTCCTTTTCAATTTCGGCCAAAGCATTGACCGGAGGAGCTTCAAGCGCCAACTGTGGAGCAGTTGCAGGTAGACACGGTCTTTGTGAAACATTGTTGGGAATGAAAATCCTTCATGGAACGTCTCGGTATGAAGAACTAGGAGCCCGGGCCAACTACTTTTTCAATGCGAGCAGATCATTCGCCATCTTTTGAATGCCGGATCGATTTAAGTAAGAAAGTAGGAGATCGAAGATTTGGACTTGGATGATTCCTTTTTCAACTCGCCAGATATTATCAAATTGTCTTCTATCCGATGGCAGCAGCCTGAGCGAGAGGTAGAGTAGCTACTCGCTCTTGAAGGAGCAAGAAGCTGACTTTTGAGCTCATGGCGTTCACGAAGAAACACTTCTGATTCTCCGGTGTTGGAAGCATGGCAGTAGGGACACGGTTGATTAATGCATTGAACCGGGTGACAAAATCACGCATAGTCTCATTGGCCTCTTTCTTCAGGTGGGTGATCCGTGATAGCAATGCAAATGCATCTTCTGAAGGCTTGTATCTGTCTTCAAAAGCTTCCCGCAAGGTTGCCCAACTGGTGATAGATGCGGCCGGCAAATGCTGAAACCATTCAGCTGCGGGCCCTTGTAGAGTTTCCAGAAAAAGGTGAACCGACACATCTTCGTGAGTCACGTCCAAAATACTGCATGACATAATGAAAGCAGATATGTGGGAATCCGTGCTTTGATTTCCGCTCCCGTCGAATTTAGGAAAATTCTTTCGGTTTCCGTGAGGGAGTGCGTGAACTGGATGTGGCAGTGCGAGAGGACCCATAGCATTTCCCCATGGTACCGCCATTTGAAAGGCTGGAAAAAGCACACGAGCTGGGAGGGTGGTTCCACTGAGCAGCAAGGCACTACAGAGGGATGTAGATGCTCCTTGTAAAAGACTTTTTCTTCGTGGAGGTGAGACACTCCTGGATGACCGGCTAGCCGAGCTTAACACTGAAAAACGTGCCGGTGTTACACTGAAATTGTGCCTTTGAAGCAGATCGAAAGTAGGATCAACTTCTCCATGGGCTCTCCTGCTGCGCGTAAAAGGTTCACTTGCCAGCGTACCTTCCAGATCTGCGATATTATGGCGCAGATTTAAACTTTATTTTTGGGTGTACTTGCTGATTTTCTGGTTTTTCTGACAAAAACCAGCAGCATGCACTTTTCTAGATATTTAAATACTATCCTCCTCGAAAAACCGATTGCGGTTAATGACAAATAGCAGCGAGGATAAGATGGCAGGGAAGAATAGCAGGCTGATTTTCAGATCTGATCTTTACTTTTCAGAGGGTTTCAAACTTTTTGAAAACAGTCAAAAACTCAGATCTACGGAAAAATGTTAACTTTGATAAAAACTCAGCGAACTAAAGATCTGTAACTAGGCCCGATCTATGGATTTCAGAAGAAAATTTTCAATTTCGGGCACTTTTGCAAATTTTTTGGATTTTCAACAAAAGTTCAGATTTGCAAACTGGCAGCGATTTTCTTATATTTTTCTGATTTTATATTATATCACCACCATAGATCTGACAGATCTATCCGTTCCCCAGTGAGTCGCCAAAAACTGTTGGTCCGAAAATCTGTCGCGTGGACAGATCTATGGATAGACGAGCCAACAGTGTGCAGGGCTTAGCCCCTCTTTGAGACAACAAAGCGAAACTGGTTTATTGCTATTTCTACTAGCAGGAACCTATGCAAGTCTCACAGATTCTGCCTTCGGGGTTGGGATCTCATCCCAGTAGAGTGTTCCAGGCTGCGAAAAGAAAGGAATGAAAGAGGGAGAAGAGAAAGAACAGATCCGAAGGGAGAAAAGAAATGAATTCCAAAGCAGAAAGGTCAGAAGATTTATGTTTTTAGTTTGGTAGTAAACAGAGCCAAACCTACTTGCATAAATAAACAAAGCAATACTGATAAACAAATGACGGAAAAGTAGATATGAATCCAACAGATTAAACACATACAGATCTAACGTAAGAAAGATCTAATGTATAACACAGCTATTGAGCACAAAGTCTGAATAATTGTATTACTGTTCTTTTCTGTTACAAGAAAGCTCAAAGTCTTTCTCTCCTCACTTCTATTTCTATCTAAAAATGTTCACCCTGAATACAACAAGTATTCTCATATTTATAGAAGATGAGGGAGAGAGAAGGCAAAATGGAGCCAACCACTTATTTACAAAGATATTTACAAAATATCTAAAAGTCATGTTGACTTTGACAACTTGGTGGATGACATCATCCCATGATGCAACATGGATGATGTCATCATTTGTATCAACACATTTTAGACATTTCAAAAAGAAAGTCGGAGAATAGAGAGAAGAAGAAGAAGAAGAAGAAGAAGAAGCTACTCATCATCATCATCCTGCGGCCGGAAAGGGGTTGCCTGTTTCTGATGCTGCTCAGGTGATGATATGTGGAACTGAGCGCGGTATTCCAAAAACTTGCTAATCATCGGCCCAAATTGATCTTGTGACGGATCCTTGTGCCGTTCACTGATTGCTTCGCAAGTCTCCCGCTCGTCTATGAGCTTTTCCGGGAGTTTGGAATAATCTTTCTCCGCCTCGATAAGGAACCCGATGAAGTCCCTACAGCGCGAGGTTGTTGATAGATTCAGTGTCGAATGTGACCTCTGGCCCTGTCCCTTGAGAAGCTATCTCCTTGAAGATCCGGATAGTGTCATCAGCTGATCTCAAGGTAAGGGAAGGAGTGAGCAACCCTGGAGTCATGGCGAGGACAATTTTCTCCATTTGATGCATTGCATCCAGGGCCTCTTCCTTTACCTTGTCTATCTTTTCTAAAACAAACTCCAGCTGATCTATCTAATAGTCCAAAGTGGACATAGTTTTGTTGAGGGCCCTTGGATGACCGAAGACTCCGAACTTGACCAGATCTTCGACTGAACAGTCAAACATTTGTTGGAAGGTCTCGTGCTGGAGTCTAGCATGTTCTAACTCTTCTGATATCGGACCTGCTAATGCTTGGAGTTCCTTATTCGCCTTCTCGATGTTTAGGTATAAACTGATATACTCGGCGATTACTCTTTCACTATCCTTGAGGATCTGGCTCCTCCAAGCAGAAACAACCATACCCTGCTCGCCGATCTTTGAATACTCATTGATCTTCTCCTGACTGAGCAGCTCAGGAGTCTCGGCGGTAGTTGTGGGAGGTGCACTTCCCATCTTCTGTAAGGCTTGAAGCAGGTATTTGTTCTGCTCCTTCAGTAGCCTTTTCTCCTCTTTTGTTTCCTGAAGCTTTTTGCAGAGTGCATCAACTGTGGAAAGAGCTTCCCCCTGGAGACTTTCAGAGGATGTCCCCATTGTGACTTGGGTCACGGTGAAATCTGTCGGAGACAGATCTTCTTTCTCTTTGAGGGGGTTGGGGTACGCTATTTCCATGACTCTCTCACCTGCAGCACTCTTCGAGAAGCGTGTAACCGGCTTGTGCTTCTTTGCCCCTTTGGCTGGAATTACAAAAATCCATCGAGCGATGGGGACTTTCCTTTTTATTGGCTCACCGAGAGATCCAAGCTGGTCCTATAGAAGAAGGACCAGAGACAGAGGGGGCGGCAGCAACGGTAGAAGAGGGGAAAAACATGGAGACACGCGGCGGCGGCATGGAAAGAATAGCCGAAGAAATGTCCACGGGAGGAAGGGAAACCGCAACTGCATAAGACATAGGAAGGGAAGGGAGCTCGAGATGAGGGAAGAAATAGAGGAAGACAAATCAGTGAGGGAGGAGAAGATAGATGAAGAGGCAGGGGAAAGGGTAGGAGAAGGGGCAGAGGACACGACCAAAGGGGTGGTCGTTTGAGTCACTCGAGGAGGGGAAGGAAGAGAAGAAGAAGGGATAGAAGGGACCTCTGAAGTTGTAGCGACGCCGACATCCTGGGTGGATGGGTGTATAGGACTATCCTCTGTCAATTCTTCATCAAGAGTTATAACTTGTTCTGGCTCTGAGGGAAGAGGACTTTCAGGGGCTTCCTCCTGAATGGTGCTAGGTTCACCTTTTGCACCTTTGCCTTTCAGCTGCTTCTTTGACCTTGGAGGTGTGTTGCTCAAAGGGGAAGTTGTGAAATCTACCCCGAGGTAGATTAGTCCGTTCATGCGGCACCAATGCTCTGTTCTCCGCATAGTCTCATTGACCCTCTCCTCAATTGTTTGAGGAGCCTTGTTCTCGCAATGGCCGGAAGGGCCAATTGTCCCCATCTCGTGTCATTATACACCTTATCTACTTCATTTTCCGTAGTCCGAAGCCTTCGGGGACAATGGCCACTCCGTATTGGATGATTTCCGCAAATGCTAAGCGAGAGTGATCCTTTCTTCTGAGTTCCGCCTCATGGAGAACGTCAATGTAAATATCCTCAATTTGAGGGACATGGATCGAGATCGAGCTTCGCTTTTGGCAGCCAGCTTCTTGGGTCGAAGGTAGGCCTCACTGGGAAGTCATGCTTTAAATTGAGTAGCTCCAACTCGTGAACATTTCCTTCACCTTATGGTGGGTGGAGCATGTGTATCGCCCACTTTGAGTGGGAAAGGAGTTCCACCCTTCTTTCTTTTGAGGCACTTCTCATGGTATGTGACCACCGCCTTGACAGCTCAAGTAGAATCAACTTAGGCCCAAGATACCTTGGTAGCCCGGTTGGCTCTCCCAAAAAGTTGGCAGCCCTCGATAGGTGAACGTGGGAAATTGGGTGAACAGGGCCCCCATTTCTCGTGATCGCCACTATGTTTTTGGTCTTCCGGCTTTGTGAGTCATGTTTGGCCTCCCGTAGGCAGATGACATGATAGAAGAATGCATCGTTAACTTTTGTGAAATGTTGGATGCTATTCTCCACCTTTAGCTCCGGTAGTAATCAAATATCTTGGCTCGTGGCCATACTCCACTTCGGTTCAGCCTCGGATAATCCTCGCCCATGCTTTGCAGCAGATAGACTACATAGGAGTTCATATGGAACACTCCTGTTGTGGCGAACTGTCAGTATGCTGCTCGAGATATGGTGCTACTTATTATTTCCCCCCAGCAAAAGCGCTGATCGGGAAAATTCTTATTCATTGTCTCCAGGTACCGCAGCATCCACTTATGGAAATAGTGGGCATCTGAAAGCCCGAAGACTCTGCTCAGGAAAGTGATAGTATCACTGAGTTCCTCTGAGAAATCACTTCGGTGGATAGTCTGAGGCCACCGGGTCACCACCTTCTTGTTCTTTAGGTAGACCTCATTCATCAACTACATGCACTGGTCTTCGTTGTCTTCCCAGGCCTTGATGCATTCTCGTTGGCTAACAGCCACGAAGTTCCGGTGATGAGGGATGCCAAGTATCAACTCAAAGTGACGGGCAGTGAGGTTTATGACTGCCTTGCCCTTACTGTTCTCGACACATCTTGTGTCTTTGTTGTAACATTGCGCAATCACCATCATGAATTCGTTGTTTACAGCGCTGACGGGGATTCCTCCGGCGAAGTGCAGGGCACTGCCTATTAACTTGTCCATCCATGGACTCCTTGTAACTTTTGAGTCCTAACCCAGAACTCATCCATGTCAATGTGACCCAATTCAGAGTCTCTGACATCCATACTGCACTCAGCCTGTGATTCGGGCATCCTGACCCTCTGATATTTGTATTTCATCTCTTCTTCTGTCAGCTTAGCCTTTCCTCTTGGTTTGGTGGGTTTCTTGCTTGACGTAGACATGTGTTCTTTCGAACTCAGTTGCTGATCTGCATGAAGAAGAAGTGAGACCCAATCCAAAAAGGTTGAATTAGTCATTTGATCTTCCATTGGAAAGCTAGCAGAAGAAAGAGTTAGAGATTTTAAGGCTCAGGGCACGGAAAATGCAATCGGCAGCCAAATAGATAAGGCACACGAAAAGGAATGTTGCGAGAGTTACAAGGCGCCAAAGGCGCATGGTGCATGGATGAAGCAGGTTGCATTTTATAGCAGGGCGCATGGAAAGAGTATGTTACATGAAGGTTCGGTGCGCCCTTTGGCGCATGGATGGATTATGTAACATTAACAAATGGTGCGCCAAAGGCTTTGGCGTGGCGCATGAAGGGTTTACACAACATCATGTTACTGCAATGGAGGGTGCGCCCGCGCCTTGATAGCTTTATACTTGCGCGAATAAGGCTTGTGTTACATGAAAGCTGGGTGCGCTCCTTGGCGCATGGAATCGGGATGTAACATGGGTAAAAGGCACGGGATTTACACTTGTAGCATGCAAAAAGGGCGCGCTTTGAAGGCGCATGAGTTCTAGATGTAGCAGGACAAAAGGCTGCGCCATTGGCGCGGGTTTTAATCATGTAACATGGCGGGTAGATGCGCCAAAGGGGCGCAACTGTTTTAAGTGTGACAAGACGCGCCAGTGCGCCATAGAACTAAACTCATTGCTCAATCATTTTCATTCTTTCTTCCATTTCAAAGATAGCATGGACATATAAGGTTTCATATAAAAAGTTTTGGCAGACCAAGCCCTTTCAAAACAGCTCCCTTCCAGCAGATCCGGAAAGAGGGAGGGAAAGGAGGAGAAAAAGAAGAAAGGAAGACAGGACAACACGAGGGAAACTAGCTCAAACCAATCTTATTTTAACACCGGCTAGCAAACCACAACACAGACCAAGAACACGCAAAGAACCGAAAGCACGAAAATGGAGAAGAGGGAGAACCTCTTACCTTAGATATATAGCAAAATTGAGAGCGGGTCCACAGGGCGACGAAAACGACGAAGCAGAGGCTGACAAGTCCAGAGTGATCACGTGCTCGACAAAAAGAATGAAAATGACATTGGGCGCACACTGATATATATAGAAAAACTTGTCATCAATGCGCCAACCACTTTTGAAATGGCACATGAAAGTCTTGTCGCCGACAGGGAAAGCGTGCACCCTTTGGCGCATCAAAGCTGTTGCGGTGAGATTATGTGCGCCTTTGGCGCACCGAAAAGTGGAGCAACAAAATCAATGTCAACAATAAGGCGCATGCGCCTTAAGCGCACATGACGCAAAATAGACTCAACATCCTTTGGCGCACCGAAAGATGTGTTAACATGGAAAACCATGCGCCAAAGGCTTTTAAGGGGTGCATCAAAAGCTAGTGTTACAAGGAAAATCCATGCGCCCAGCCAAAAAAGGCTTAAAAAGACTAAGTTCGAAAACTAGATTTCCTGGGAAGGGATTTTACAACGTTTCGAACGCAAGGGATCCCTAACGAGGGATCGAAACAAAATTTTCGGTATGGTTATCGGTAAAATTGCCCTTGTCAATTTTACGGGATAACACACTTGAATCCAATTTTGATAGTGTTGATAGAGTAATCAATAGGCATATTTCTTCTTCTAGATATTTTGAAGAATGCAACTTGGGGACTCAAAGAAAATCCTAGAAAGGTATGATTGAGTTGAAATTTGAACAAAAATAAAATCAAGCTTATACTAAGTTACTAAGAGAATATCAAGATTGCTTAGCTTGGTCATACTATGAATTGAAATATTATAGAGAAGATCTATTTCAACATGAGATACCTCTAGAACCCCATTCCAAACCATTCAGGAAGAAACAAAGGCCCATCAATCCCATCCTCTCTCTCAAAATTCAAGAAGAGTTGATAAAGTTGAGAGATGGAGGAATCATACAACTTGCTAGGTATTATTCATGGGTGGCAAACCTTATACCTATCGAAAGAAGAATGGGGACATAAGGATTTGTGTGGATTTTAGGAATCTTAACAAAGCATCAATCAAAGATAATTATCCATTGGAAAATATGGATAACATGTTGCAATTGGTTACAAGATCTGAATTATTGTCAACATTGGATGGTTTCTCAGGGTATAATCAGGTAGTAGTGAAGAAATATGAATGGCTTAAAAATTCATTTACTAATCCATGGTGAACTTATGTTTATGTCAGGATGCCCTTTACAATCATGAATGCAGGAGAAAATTTCTAGAGTGCCATAAATGTGGCTTTCGCAGGGCTTATAATTGAATTCATAGTTGTATATCAAGATGATACAATAGTCTTATCAAAGAAAAGAGGTGACCATCTAGAACAAAGGGAAAAAAATTCTTAGATATAGGGAGTATGGGATTTCATTGAATCCCAAGAAGTGTCATTTTGGAGTCGCAAAAACAAAATTATTGGGGCATATTATATCTAAGGAAGGGGTCATGATAGATCCCGAGAGAGTGGAAGCAATTGGTAAGGTTCATATCCCCAAATCTAAAAGGGTATTCAATATTTTTCAGTCAAATAAATTTTATTAGGAGGTTCATCTCTAAATTTTCTGAGATAACTATTCCTATAAAAAATATGTTGAAGAAAGACCAAGTCATTAAGTGGGAAGGAGTTGTTCAAGATTTTATTGGAATAAAGGAAGCACTTTGAAAAATTCCCCAGTATTAGAAATTCATGACTATAAGAAATCATTTCAAATGTTTTCTTTTGCCTTTGAGAATACCATTACATTAGTACTATTGCAAAAATATGAAGAAGGAAATGAGAGGCCTATTGCTTTTTTCAGCAAAGCCCTGCAAGGTGCTAAGTTAAAGTACACTATCATGGAAAAGTAGGATTTTTATTTGGTAAGAGCTACCAAAATATTTAGGCCTTACATATTAAGTTCCAAGATTGTAGCCTATGTTCCCCATACAATGGTTAAGGAAATTTTATCGAAATGGAAATATCTAGCAAGAGATGTCATTGGGTGAACAAGTTATAGGAATATGATATGGAGATACAAACTACTAAGTTGGTTAGAGGTTTGGGACTAGCTAAATTGATGGCTGAAATCAATTTACAAGTAATGGAGATAAATTTCATTGAAGAAGGTAGTATGGACCCCTAAGAAAAGGTGAGTAAATTTTTTTGGTATAAATATGTAATCTATTACTTGAAGAATTTGGAATGTCCTAGACATCTAGACAAGAATCAAAGGAGAACACTTAAATTGGCATCCCAAAAATATGTCATGAATGATTTTGGTTTAGCATGGAAGAATCTAGAAGGGGTATTACTCAGATGTGTCACTAAAGAAGAAGCTCCCAAAATAGTTGTAGAGTTCCATGGGGGAGTGTGTGGAGGCCATTTTACTAGAAGGGTTGCTGGTCATAAGATATTGAGGGTAGGATATTGGTGGCCATCATCATTCAAGGATAATGTAGTATTAATAAAAATGTGAATGTTTTTAATTCTTTTACGGAAGGTTAAAAGTTGCAGTGCCTTACCTTTACAACCAGTGTCAATTGAAGCCCCTTTCAAACAATGGGGAATGGATTTTATTGGAGAAATATCATATGCTTCAAGTGTTAGACATAAATGGATTTTGGTTACTATTGATTACTTTGCCAAATGGGTTAAGGCCATTCCCACCAGGAAGAAAACTCACCAACTGGTTATGGATTGTATTTTGAATAATATCATTTGTATATTTTTAGTACCTGCCAGAATAGTTATTGATAATGGTATGAGTTTCAAGGCTAAATCATTAGTTTCTACGTGCAAGGAGTATGGTATCAACTTGGCTTATGCATCAAATTACAATCCTCAAGGAAATGGCTAAGCTGGGTCAAGTAACAAGAATATACTTAATATACTCTAAAGGACATTGGAAACCAAAAAAAAAAGTGTGGTGAACATCTTAAGTTTCCTTTATGGGAAGATCAAGTTACTACAAAAAGAGCTACCGAAAAGTCCTTTGAACTCGATTATGGATTCCAATCTCTTTTTCCTTTGCACATGCAGTTTTATTCTTATCAATTCATGCAACAACTTGAGATTGAAGGAGAAGTAAGTCCTTATGAGGAAATAATAAACCAAATCTTGGATTTAGATGAAGAAAGAAGAGAGTCTCACTAAAATCATCTAAAGTTTAGGGAGAAACTCAAGAAGATATTTGACAAGAAATTAAATCATAGGGCATTCAATGTGGGAGATTTGATTTTACTCTAGGATAATATGCATGAGGATAAGGGAAAAAATGGAAAGTTTGATGCCCTATGGATGGGATCATACTCAATTGACATCAAGAATTGGTGAACACGCTCTTTTCTTAAAATATCTGAAGGAAACTTATTGGAATTTCCTATCAATGGCAGACATCTCAAGCACTTTATGGACTAATCCCACATGGTCATGTATGAATTATTTTATAGTGTAAAATTTTTATTGGTCATATTTTTGTTTCCCTTTTTGTTGTTCTGGTCTATAGTGACCAATTGTTTTGGTATCTCAATAATTTATTGTGCGTATCTTCTCATGAGACCAAGTGTGCATTACGAATGCCTATGTTGCCCAATGGATTAAGGCACTTGGTATGTATGTTGATTTTTTGTTTGGTTCTTGTGTTACCCATAGGGGTGGCCATCCCTAAGTAAAAAAATGTTGGTGCTTTTTCCTCGCCTTAAATGTGCCTATCAAAAATTTCATGTTTTTTTTTTGATAAAAGATGAAATATACATGTTTAAAGGATAAACCCATGATAAATCTAGAAAAATATTGTGTTAGTATAATAAATATGGCGTGAATCATTTTTCCCATTCAAATTAGTCATAATCACGTTGTTACAGGAATATTTTAGTGTAACACATGTTAAAATAGTCGGATCAACCTTTGAAAAAATCTTTGTGTATCGTCCTTTATTAATCTTTATGTAAACTACATTTTGTTTCCCGAAACTTGAAGGAACGTGGGATGTTTTGATTGGTTTTGCTATTTCAGGACTTACTTGTATATTTACAAACTTTACATAAAATGTGAAGTGTAAATAAAACCCTGAAACCCGATCGAATATTCCAAGGAATATTCAAGTCATACGGCGCAAAGTGTAAATACATCCCCACTCAATGAATGTAAACATGTGTAAAAATATTATTGGAGAGGAGAGATAAAATTTTTATGTACTCTTGCATCATGCATCTGATTAAGAGTAAATTAAAAATGTATGCCCAAAACTCGATGGAGGACACATGTCAGCGTTTCAAGCAAATTCAATAAGCAGGTGTTTGGGTAAAACTTGTAGATTTGCACTCATTTGAAAAAGTGGAAAAAAATTCAAATAAAATCTGCAGTCCCGCCATTCTCTAAATGGAAAACATGTGATTGAATTATATTAAAATAATAAGGGAAAATTAAATGGATAGGATTTGATGCATTTATGGCTATCACCATTAATGCGCTTTACACAAATCAAGGTAATACTTATAAAAGTTTTTCGATCATTTCAAATCGCTACCTTGCATGTGAGAAATTGGAAGCCCTAACTTTGATACATTTACAACATAGAGAGAAAAATTAAATTGTCTAGAAGTTCATTCGAGCCAGAGGATTTAGAGCCATGGGTGCAGAGAATAATGTCAAAATTTTTACGAGGAACAAGTGAGTTTTTGTGTTGCATTTATATTCTTATTGTTTGATCTAAGATTTGCAAGGAATGAAGAGGTGGAGTTAAAACACACAAGATGAAGCCTATAGAATCGGATTTCATGTTTCTTCCTATATCACTAGTAATTGAGGACCCTATTACAGATACAAATCTATTAAACGTCGACTTGTGTGATTTTTTACAAAGACTTTGTGATCCCAATAAAATTGAATTCATGGTAGCCATTGATGCTAGCCACATTTCCCTAGCCATTTCTTTCCCTTCCTCTGTGCATTTTCCAGAGCTAGTAAGGATTTGTGTTGAGAACTATGATCCATTAAAAGGGAAGTCTTAGATGGAGGTGGTGAAGCAGTATTCACCCTAACACCTAGAGCATTTAGATTAATGTTAGGGATACCCAAAATTTTGAAAAGTAACCATAGACACAAAGTCACTTTAGCTGATTTTTAAGATAAAAAGAAATATTATGCTAGGCTCATGAATACTAAATGGTTGTTGATAGATAGAAAGTCTACCATAAGAATCCCTAAGAAGTTATCTAGATCAAATTTTGTGGCAGAGGTTGAAGACATAATTGTATTGTTAAGTAGAATGGCTTGCTTGGATATGGCTTATGAATTTAAAGAATGGATGTGTCCATACATTGTGGTTATCTTAGAAAATAAAGGAATCATTTGTTGGGAAACACTCATAGCTACATCAATTCACACACATCTCTTTGAGTTAGCCACAAAAATCAACATGGGCACCACTTCTAATCTTGAGTTCTATATGATGTCATACTTGATTTACAATATTATAGGACACAATATTTTTTCTAGGCCTCCCACAACAAGGAAATTTCAAATATCATAGAGTATATGATGTTTATCCCTAGCTAAATCTAGACAATTGGAAAAGAAATTTCAGATAAGTAAATGATGCATTTTTTTGCACCTATAATATGTCTTTTCAAACTAGAATGGGAACAATATAGAATATCTGAAGAAGTCGGAATGCAATATTGGAGTATGGTTTCTTTTTTATTCAACATAGGTTTTTTACCTATATCAGAGCTAGTGGATTTTATGGGCACCCATACAAATTTCCTAGATATGTAGATGAAAAGTGGGCCCTGTGTGAACTTTCTAGACAATTGGCACCAGTGCACAAAATGATTGTAGGAAAACACAAGACCAACATTAAATTTCCTATCAGGATTGGAGGATATTCTTTCCCCACCATTACAAAGGATAGGTTAATGGAAGAATAAATGGAAAGGTTTGAAATGGATAAATTTGAACCTAGATCCAAGTACATGATACCGTATGAGTTGTTGGTTCTACTTTCAGAGCTCATATGAGCATGGCTCATTTTGAGGACTATTAAATGAATTACGAGAGATGAAGAGTAGGTCAGACTTAGAGATTTTTATAGAATGACCCTTAGGTAGATCAATGATTTTAATATTGTTGTTATACCTAGTGGAATAATATATGATCAACAAATAGTGAGTAAATACTATATTGACCAAAATATTGAGGGACAACCAATTACTCCCATAGTTTGGGGTGAAGAAGAATTAGACAATCCACATAAGATAATTGCTAATGTAATGAGAAGGACTTTGAATTGGTTACAAGGAAAGGTATGGAATTTTCCATCTAGAATACAAAAGTTTTGAATGAATTCAAAGACTTGGGAATCTTGAAGGAAGATCTTCCTCCTTTAAAAGAAGAAGTTGATAAGATTGATCCATTAGGAGGAAGAGATCCTCAATTACCTACCAAGAAACCCACTTCAGGTATTATTGATGAATGGAATACTATTTCCAATGAGATGAGAACCTCTATGTCTATTTTGAAACAAAAAAGAGAAGAAATTATCTTAAAATATATTCAAGATGCCCCCATCACCCAAACAAGTGCATACAATTTAAAGGGGTAGGAATAACCAAACCGAGGAATATGATAGTATTAATGATAGGATCATCTAGAATTGGAAATAAGATGAGGGGAGCCTCAGCAAGTATTGATAAAAATTCAAAGTACAGAGTGTCAAAGAAAGAGAGCCACCAGACCTCAAGAACTTTGAGATATCTAAAAATAGAGACAATATAATACTACCTTTGGTAAGGGATATTGGAATTTCAATGAAGGAGAGTGGAAATGGTTTAAAGAAACACAAAATCAGAGATCCTAAAGTGATTGATCATGTTTCCCTCACCGAGGATAAAAAAATTGGTTGCTACATTAGAAGAGAAAACAATACCACCACAGATTCAAGAAAATATTCATGATACTCGACTTGTACCACTAGGGGTTACAACTTTAGCCTTATTTCCAACAAGGGTATTGATAGAGTTGGCCTAAGAGAAAATAACTCATATTATCCCCGTATCTAATCCACCTAACAACATTATAATAGAACAAGGGAAAGGGGAATCAAGTGTAATGAAATTTAAAGGTCATAATTTTCCTTAGTTCACCAACCACATGAACAAGTGGAAAATCCGATTGAAGTTATGGACACATATGTACTTGAAGAAGTTCTTCCACTTGAAATCCATGATTTAACAATTGAAATATGTACAATGGGGATAAAAGTGTCCCTTAGGTAGAAGATCCGATGAAATAAGTTTCCAAGCCATCAAATGTTGAAATAGAGGTTCGAATTAAAAATATTCGATCGAAATTTAAATACTTACAGAAAAAAAGAACTAATGATTCAAGGACTTGTAATTGAAACATCCACAGAAAACATTATCTCTACTAAATACCACCCTAAAAATAATCAAGAGTTATATAAGGTGATAAGCCAACTCAACATACTGACCTTCTATCAAGAAATTATGGTGAAAGCCACAAAATAAGCTACTAAAACAAAGGAGATTAAGGGAAAGGATGATATGCAAATTGATGATAAAGATAAAAAATCAGTCAATGTGTCCTAATCCATATAATAATAAGAGGAAGAACTACTAAATCAGAAGGCAACTAGTGTGTATACTCGGAAGATATTCTCACTAAACATAAATCTCCAAAAGAAGTAGATGATACAAAGAAGGAAGAGTCATCCAAGGTGGAAAGTACAGTCAAAGATAATCTAGGAGAAACTAAAGAAATGACTACCACTCTAGTGGAAGGAAAAGACGAAGAATAAATACCAGTTGATATTAAGTTCCAAGAAGCATGATAATCAATCCCAAACTTAGGGATAAGGGAAAGAACAAATGGAAAAGGGGACATTGCATGATGAATCCAAAAATCCAACAATTAAATTGGAAAATCCACAAGAAGAGGAACCATTATTGTAGCATCTTCAATATGCATCCAAATAATTGATAGTTTTCCTTAAAACTCCACAACCCACATCACAAGGAGTGAGTATGGGTAGTACTCTCACAACTGGGTGATTAGGAGCACTCCTTCCAAGTAAAGAGAAGGAGACAATTCAAGAGGAAACATTAGATATAAGAATTATTGTATTCCCAAAACCCACAAGATCTCCTAAGAAGGCCATAATCCTAACTAAAATCCATGTAGATAAGCAAGGATTCAGGACTTTGGAAATAGTCACTCCACAGGGTGACAAGCTGAAAGGTGAAATCACAATGAGTTATTATAACATTACATATATCTGACTGGGAAAACCTACTAGAGAAAGCTTAAAACATGATACTACAATGGTTGTTGGTGGCTTGTTGCAAAATATGGATGAAGATAAATAAACCAAGAAACTGTTAAAAGAAAAGGTCAAAGTATTGTCCTCATATGTGTAGAAATGGATACAACCTGTAGATGAAGGGCAAGAAATAACTGCTTCCATAACCCCATAAGTCTTAAGTGAAGTAGATAAGTCCAAGGAAAAATTTGATGTTGTGGATAAATGGAAGGAGGAGTTATCTGAAAAAGGAAATAAGATTATAGAGGACATAGTGAAATTTTATGATCAATTAACAAAAAGAGCCAATGATGCCAAAGAACAAATAGAAAAATGCATTGATGAATTATATTATTGGGAGGGTATTTTACCCAAATTTGAGGCATTAGTTGAGTTAGGTGATCAATTGATAGAAGAAGAAGAGATTATTTCACTAGAATAAATTGGCATGTAACATACCTACCTGGATGCAATTCAATTGAGGATTGAGATTCTAAAAGAAGTCAAAGAAAAATTGTGTACAAGAAGGATCTCAATTGCATAATGCATTGATTATTTGGATTGTAGATTTGAAAAATAATACCGTGAAAATAGAATTACCTATGGAAACTTAGGTACAATTTCCCTAACACAAGTTTTTGATCAAATAATTTTTGAAGTTCCTTTAAACTATAGTATTGTTTAGAGGTTTATCACCAAGGAACAAAAAAATAGCCAAATTTTCAAAAAGGCTAAGAAAGAGTAAAATTTCAAAGAGAAAATTTGATCAAATGATGAAAAGATAGTGTAGAATACTCATGTTCCATGTTGGGCCAAATGAAGAATAAATCTATAGAATATTTCATAAATTTTATGCATAAAATGAAATAATGTCAAAAGCATAGGAAAAGGATGTTAAAGAACTTGAAGATGATCCCAATGTACCATGAACAAGTTTAGGCTTGTTTCTTAAAAATTTCTTTCATCATTTTGTTTATCTTTATTCTTGATAATTGTATATTTTCTTGAATCAAAAATTTCAAATTATGCATATGAAACAATTTAATGTACCATGATTTCATTTTTTAGGATAAAAACTTGGATCTATTATGATCATGAAATTCATTGTAAAACTTTGAGATTTCTATATTTTTGAAAAAATAAAAAGGGGGTTTTATACGAGGCCCAGGAAATGATACATACATTTTGATATTATATCAAAAAGGGAAAAGGGAAAATATACTTAATTATTCTATCATTAAGAGATCCTCTCTCTGAAAAGAAATGCCTATTTTTCTTAACACATACATTTTTGCCAAACCACGATATGTATATAAAACAAAAAGGAAAATAAAATGGAAAATATATTAATTATTCTATCATTAAGAGAGATTTCTTCCCTTGTGGTTTAGCTAGATAAGGTGGAACCTTGTGTGCAAAATATGGGATTTCAACATTTTTGGAGAAAATTGAAAAAGAGGTTTGGAGCTAGACTCACCCTTGCATTTCTTCATGAAGAATGGTGACGCCCAAAAAGGTTGTGAAGGAAAATATTTTGTTGAACTTTTCTCCAAAGTAGAAACACGTTGCTCTAACTCAGTCACCTTGTGAGAAAGAGTAGGCACAATGTCTATGGAAGTCCTTTCATAAAACACATAAGATTATACAGGATTTATTTTACAATGAATTTCTCATTACAAATGAAGGGACATCTGTTATCAATTGTACCCTTCATAGTAGGTCTGCACTTAATCCAAAATTGCTTCAATCCTCAGAGTCTTTTGATTTTCCCACCTAATCAGATGAAAGTACATCATCTAGAAAGTAGAGAAAATGGGACTAATCTTGATTAGTCTTCGAATTAGAGCTACCCAAACAACTTGATTTGTCAGTGGCCCATTGTAGTCTTCTTGATCTATAATCTCAAATAGCATCCTCACGAATGCTTCATCGGGCCCGACAAGTCAAAGATTGAATTCAGGTCCTCAGATGAAAGTTCTTTCAAACTGGATGCTAATGCTACTCCTGCCATCTTGCAAACAAATAATTTCACTAAGCTTCTTGCACTTGAACCTAAAAGAAGGGATGTGAATTTGTAGAAGAAATGGTGGGAATTTATAGTGAAGATGAGGCTGGTGAGTTAAATTGAGAAAAATCATGGTGAGTTAATTATTGAGATTGTCTATGATATCTACACGAGGGAGATAAAAGTGAAGTAGATTGATATCACTCAAAAAGAGGTAATTGGCTTGATGTAACACAACACATGTGGAAATACTCAGCTTAGAAAGATATGACAATAATTGTGTGTGTTTTGAGGCAGATTCCCAAAAGGTGGGAATGATTAACATCAAATCAAACTATTTGGGGTGCTCAAAAATCATTAAATTGTTTTTTTCAACCTAACTAAAATAGGAATTCTCAAGTTGATTATGTCAAATAAATGACATGGTACCCCAGTCATCATAGGAGAATGAAGTATACTCCCGTAAAAAATGTAAAGATTTCTCCACATGGCATGATAGGGAATAAGATATTTTCAAAATAATAGAATCAAATATTGTTGCTTAGGAATATTCCTTGAAAATATTCAAGTTTTTGGGGAGAAAATAAAACAAGGAAAGAATCAAATATTGTATAGATATGAGAGGCATGTTCTCATATAAAGGGGGTTAAAATTTTCTAATTTTAGAAGAGATAAATATTTTGATGTGCTTGCCTAAAATATGAATTTTAATGAGATTCATGTGAGTTGTTTTACTTCTTCAAATTTATCTAGGTCAAGATGGTTACAAGTGTATAGCCATCGATAAACATTGAGATCATAGGATTTATGCTCCCTTACTAAGGAAATTAAATATATGAAAATGAACTGTGTGCATGCTCATTAAGATTTGTTACATTTTGTTCTTAATATTGTATACTTTAAATCAGTCAGCTATTTTTCTTGTTACAATCTTATATTTATGGCTCCTCTAAGTTACACTAGATCTTGTCTCAATGGTGGTATTTTGGTAATTGAATTTGTATTGTAATTAGAGCTTTCTTTTCATAGTACTAAACACAATTTTAAATTCATAATGTTTCTCTTCATTGCTAAGATTTTTGTAAGCCTTTGAGTGTATCTTAGGCGTAATAGGTAGTGAGTTGTGAATATTCTGTTAAGATATTTACACAATCTTTTATGTGTAAATTCTTGAAGATTGTATGAAATCTTGCATTCTTGGGTTTCCATGAGTGTGTACCTTCTCTCCAAGGGATTGTTTCTGACTAATTAGGTGTTTTTTTACCTAGAATGATTCCTGACATTGCTAGATTTTTAAGAAACCTATCATAGTAAATTACATCTTGTTTTAATCTCCCATTCATACAAAATATAAACCTACTACTTCTCAAATCCTACAATTCACCTCTGTTTTCTTTTCCTATAAGCATTTGTCAAGGGACTTTGTAAATTTTACTTCCCTTTCCATAAATATGCAAGAGTAGATGGAATTTCATGTTGTCTAGAGTAACCTGAGTCTAATTGGAGTGACATATGCATTATTTAGTGTGAAAACTTATAAGAGTTAAATAGTGCATTCATTGGCCATGATCATCCAAGACTAAATTATATGTTTTCAAAAGGAAGTTAGGATACTAAATATTTCAATTATCCCTTTAAATTTTCAGGTTACACCAGAGGGTTCTCTCACCTAGGTCAAAGGTAGGGCCTAAAGTAGTAGGGAAGGCCATCCCCTTTGTACGTGTCACCCATTCCTTCCAAATCTAGGTTCAAATGAGTATGTTAAACATCTTCCCCAACTACAAAATGACATAAACAAATTCTGTCATCCTCAAAGCATGTTATTTCACTCACTGATGTTGCCTAGCCATAAAGGAGGCATAAATTTGGGTACTAACACATTGTACAAAAATAGGAAAAGATGGTCCTAAGAATAGTTCATGGTTTTAGTGGGATTTTTCCATGCTTGGGTGTCTCACATTAAATATATCTTAGTGTGTGAATTCTCTTTTTTTTTTTTTGATTGCTAATCTAGAGTAAATGATGAAAGTTGAATGAACCAATTTATGAGGTAAAAATATGAATAAACACTTTGATTCACACCCACTCAAAGTGTTCTAGTTTCCAACATGCTACAACTTATTGAAGTCCGCAGAACATTAATGCAGTGTATCCAATTTTTTAAAACCTATGTAATAGTTGCATTTGGTTTGTGACTTGTTTGATTCCACATAATACTGCAAAATTGAACCACGGTACTAAAGTAGTATACCGCAGAGTTGAAAAATCTGCTTAACAAATGTTTTAATACAAATCACTTATATTTTTAATGGATTGTAATTCCTTTTATACAAAAATATGACTTGGCATGTGTTATTTGGAACAAGCATTATATTTTTACATACTAGCCTAAATATTAATGATTTATGGATTATGTATAAAAATTCAAGTTTAGATGTTACCCTACTTAATATTAAGGGGGAGTGTTTTGGTTGTAATATTAAGCTGAAAACTATCTTAATGCAAACATGTCAAGGACTAATAGTTATGACATTTAAAATATAGATGTAATGCATGATGAATTCCCACAGGGGTCGAAATTTGAAATTAAAATGTAAGAGTGACCCAAATGGTCACCCACCATGTATAAAACATGGTGATCTCATTAGAGATAGGATATATAAGAAAATGCAAGTAAAAAATAATGATAAAAAACAGTAAAAAAATAAGTGTGAATGCATGCATGAAAATAGTGGGAGTGTTGGGTGAAACATATTTTTTTCTCAATAAAGATAAGTGATTTTTAGTGGGTTTTTTACCTTATGGTTTTCCCACTTATATTTTGTGTTCTTATGTTGTGTTGTGTTCATTTACTTTCTTGTTTATGCATGCAATCTAATATATAATTCACACTTTGTGATGTAATTCATATTAACTTTTTTAAAAGCATAAACTATAATCCTTGGATATTTGTTTTGGTGGATATATTAATTTTTGTATTATTTATCCCCACATTTTTTAACACATGTCTTGTAATAGAACTTTCATGGGTCATGTTAGTAACACTGCAACTTTAGCATTTCTTCATGGCATTCCACAAGTTGACAATAAAATGTAGTTATAAGGAAAGAAGGATAGCAAAGGAAAAGGATAAAATGGAAAGGAATAGGAATTAGTACAAGGGATTGATGGATTAACACTCTATGATCATGAACAAGGGTTGGTGAAATTGTGTGGCTTTAGAATTAGTGTAAGAGGATGAACTTTTGATTTTCAACAATATGATGGATGAGAGACACAAGGGAAATGAAATGATGAATATTTGGGTTCTTTACAACTCAACCAATGCTTTGTGAGTTAGTGAAATGTATCGTGACTTTGAATAATAAACCATGAAAGGAAGGGGGCTTGGAAAGACTGTGTAAGTGATATGAAATAATGCAAAGTAGTTTGTAGTTTTTGGGTTGAATAAAGTGTGGCCAACTTTATAACAAAGAGATAATTTATTGGGTTTTTATCCTTAAGAGCACAAGGTTAAAAAAGGAAAGGGGATCATTTTGGTTAACATTTTTGGCGACACACATGGACACTTACCCGCTAAGTGTAGAGAACTAGTAGCCTTAGAACATCCATTGGGAAAAAGTCTCAGTATGGAAATAATTTGTTTCCACTCCTTCGAATTTGTATCCTTGGAAGCATTAAAAAAATTATGTACAAAATAAAGAAACCCATACTAATTCCAAGTGGAAAATATAGGTTGTGCAAAGCACTTATGTTATAGAAAGTAAAACCACTCTAATCTACTCTAACAATGTAAAAACAAGTTCATACAAAACCAGAAATTGAGTGAGAGAAGAAAATTTCTTTTCTAATGATGCATGGCCATTTAATGAGTTTCACAAAGGCCAAATTTAGTGACAATAACAAACATAATTCTTAATACCCATTTTCCTTTTAAATTCCATCTTCTTTTTCTAAACACACCTCTCCTTGATTGTGTTGTTTTAGAGGGTGTACCAATTACTTTCAATATAATGAACCATGTACACCACATTTTTATGCTTAAAAACTAGTTCTTTTATATAGGGACCACTGATGCATTATCCTCTTGAGAAAGTACCTTAATGGGGCCCTCCAAGATTATGGTATGATCATACTTGATCATGTGGGCTAGACCACATCATTTGAGAAATGTCACTATTAGTCATAGCTAGCTTTACTTGACTCATTTCTTCCCTTTATTCACTAATTATACTCATTATGTCCACTTTTCCTACAATGTCTACCTACTTCTTCCTATTATGGGCTATTATCCTTGCTTTCGGTCACTTTGGACCTTCATCATTTACCATCATCTATCTCTTGGCATTTATTCCCCATATTTTACACCTTATGACCTTAGATTTTCCTCCAAGGCTAACACCATTTCCCATGGGCAATGACATCGAGTATATACTTGATATTTCGTAACCACAACAACCACTTCACAAATACTTGCTTACATATGATAATTGCATATTTATTCTTTCTCACACCATTTCAAACTTATTTGCTAACATTGGAGTCTTAGTGATTACCTCTTATGCATTTGGGTCACCATAGTGAGTTAGGATTGAATATCTTCTTGTTGAGATTTCCCCTTCTCCACACATAACGATTTCTCTTGGTGTTGTTGTATCTAGAGAGGATTATGCATCAATGGTCACTCACATGCTACAAGTAAGTATTTGTAACACTATTTTTTATCTTATTTTGTATGTTCTTCTTCTTGTTAGTCATTCATTGCTATATATTAGAGTGGGTACATGTTTGATTTGATCTATTTCTTGACAGCTTCTACATTCCAAAGACGAGCGCAGATCGAGTCACGAGAGACCCCTTGAGGGGAAGTTTGATGGATTTAACTTAGGGCGATTGTCTTCTCGGCACAAAGGCCATATATATGTCCCCAAGATGGAGGCTTGAGGCAGAAATATTGGTAGAGGTACATCATGCACCCTATTCAGCCCATCCTGGGGTGAAGAAGATGCATGCCACCTTGCGATAGTTGTATCATTGGAGAGGACTTCATCAAAATGTGGCCCAGTTTGTGTCATGATGTTTAGAGTGCTAGACGGTTAAGTTTGAGCATCAACATCTAGTAGGCCTTATTTATCCTCATGCTATACTGGAATGGAAGTGGGACACCATTTCCATGGATTTCATATTAGGCTACAGATGTCGAGATATCACCATGACGCCATTATGGTCACGGTTGATAAATTGACAAAAGTGGTTCACTTTTTACCGTGAAGACCACTTATACAACTAGAGCAATGACACAAGTATTTTTGGATGAGTTTTTCAGGTTGCACAGGATTCTGTGGAAGATCATTTGTGACTGTGATCCTTTGTACACTTCAAATTTCTGGACTACCATGCAGTATTTCCTTGGGATGAGAATCAAATTTAGCACAACATATCACCCTAAGATAGATGGACAGACCGAGCGGGTGAATCAGATTTTAGAGGACATGCTCAGGATGTATGTGATGGATCAGTAGTCTAAATGGGAGGAGTACTTGTACTTAGTGGATTTTTCCTACAATAATAGTTTCTAGAGTTCCATAGGCATGGCTCCTTTTCAGGCTTTGTATGGTAGAGAGTGCAGGACACCTCTTAGCTGGGACATGCTAGAGGATAGAGTATATCTTGGACCAACTCTTTTACAGGACATGGAGCAGCAAGTGGTGTTGATCAGGTAGAGATTGTAGGAGGCACATGACAGGTAGAAGAAGTATGCGGATCAGCATAGAATCAACCATAGTTTTGATGTGGGCATGAAGGTGTTCCTTCGTGTCAGGCCACACAAGATTCCTATCCATTATGGAAAAGGTTCTAAGTTAGCTCCTAGACTCATTGGTACTTTTGAGATCTTGGATCGTATCGACCCTTTGGCCTACCATCTAGTAATGCCACCGAACTTGTCTCATGTACATGATGTGTTTCATGTTTCGGGTTCTCGGAGATATATTGCAGATCCTTCTCATGTGTTAGATTGGACATCATTGCAGGTGTAGGATCAGGGGATGGTGATGGTGGAGTGTGTTTGCATCTTAGATTGTAGGACCATGGGCCTTCAAGGTAGAGAGGTTGATCAAGTTTGGGTACAAAGTGGGACAGATATGATGAGACTATAACTACCTAGGAGGATGCTACATCATTACAAGTTCGATCTCCATATTTGTTCCAGTGACTTCCAGGAGGAATTTGAGTCTAAGGGGAGGGGGATGTAGTGCCCACTACCCTTTGACACACTGCCGATACTTATTTTGATATAGTTGATCACATTATGGACATTATTATGTTTTGATCTAGTATGTTGTTAGAAATTTGATCATGGATTATTGTTGATCTTGATTTGGTTATGATGCATGATGATTATTACAGACACTCATATGTGGATTATGATATACTAGTTGACATGGATGTTTTATGGATGTTTTTCAGGCATGTGATTTTGGATATTATGAGTAGATCTAGAAATGGAAATTTACGATGATGATATAGTTGTTGATTAAACATGCAATTGATGTAGTTATTACTTTGATGTTGTTATGATCCACTTGCTTAGATAATTTTGTGATTTTAATTGTATCATATTGGATGTTGTGATATGGCCATGAGGCCGAATGAGGTATTTGTATTTTGCAGGTTAAAAATATCACAATAAAACATCGGGGGATCGGAGACCAACCAAAATGGAATTCTAAGTGAATTCGACAAGGTCACCATGGAAACTTGTTTTATTGTGTTGTGTGTTGTTTTGTTAGGGATTCCCATGGGGGATTTCCTTTATATGTGACCATGGGTTTGTGTATTTTAATTAATGTGTTTCTTTTATTATTGTTGTATGTATTTTATTAGTAATGTGTTCCTTCTTTTAATTAATTAAATTGTGATAGAATTAATGTGAGAATCATATGATTAAAATTTAAATAAATTAAATTGGGATATGGGAAAGTAATTATAAGAGTTGTTGGCTATTTGCATTTATTATGTAAGGGATGTGTAAGTTGTGTAAGAGCTTGTGTAAGTTAGTTTTGGAGTATGAAATACTCCACCTCTATGAAAAATTCGAATTTGTTATTTGTGGCTGTTTTTGTAAGTTGGCGGGACAAGTAAAACTTGTCCCATGCCTCTAAATTTAATTTACCAACCATACTTATGGTTGGAGATGTGATTTTTGATTTTTATAATGCATTTTATTAAGTCATGTTGCATGTTTTTAATTGCACTTTCTTACATGTTATTTATTTTGTCATCCCTTGAGGTGTGGGATTTTTAGAGTGTGTAAGTAACTTGTCATTTCCACCCACCTATTTATTGTACTTGGGAGAATGGATTTTGTCTTTTGTGTTTGAATTGGAGGATGTGTGATGTGGCATCCCACATGGATCTACATCATCCTCTTCTCTCCCTCTTCTATATAATTGAAATTCCTTACTTATTTTGGGTTGTTGAACCTTTTTGCATTCTTCCTTGGGGGCGCATTTTTGCTGTTTTGGAGATCTTGTGGATTGTGGAGGAATTTGGAGATATATTCATACTTGGCATTGCTGTTTGGAACTATGTTATTGTCTTGGAAAGCTTGTTGTTTGGAAGCAAAGTAAAAATGGAGAGGTAGGAATTTAACTCTCCTTTTATGTTGTTATTATCTTGCTATGTTGTGTGAATGGTGCAGGTTTAGTTTTACGTGTTTCTGGTTAGGTAGACTGCCTTAGGGAAGGTGTAGGAGAAGGCTATGGGGAATCCATGTGGGGGGCATAAGGAAATGCCATTGGCATCATAATTTTGTGGAGGGAGTTTAGGTTTGGGATCCACCATGGAAAATAAAGAGCTTGTATTTCTTACTTTGTGGGGGGCATAATGAAATTTGTTGGGGGCATAAGGATATGTATGGTGAAATGTATTGGTGGTATGTTATTGGTGGATGCCTAATTCTCAATTGAGAGGCATAAGTAGCTTCCCCCATAGACCTTTCTCCTTTGGCTTGCATGATCAAGCCTGAGTTTTGATTGGAATGTTTTTAATTGCAGTTGTGAACTGTTGTTTTGTGTTGAACTATGTTTTATATTGAAATGTGCATGTTTGAAAGAATGTTGTGTGTTGTGGAAGCTAGTTGTTTCCATGGGTTGAATTGCATCTATTATTGTATTTTGGTTGGGGCTCGGGGCCAATGATGAAGGAAGGCTTCTCCTTTCATTGGATGTCTTGGTTGGGTGGAGAGCATTTCCTTTCCCCCTCTTTTGTTGTGATCAACTTGGAGAAAGAGAAAATGTGCATGTTGCTATTCGGAACTAAGGAAAAATATAGTTTGACAGTCCCTTGTGAAAACACAATCATTTGTAACCCTTCCCACTTGAAGTGGATGAAATTGTAATATGTATTTTGTGAAGAAAGATGTTTGTAATTTGATAACGAAGTTAAATATTTGAATTGTGAAAGACATGTATATTCTGTTCTGGTTTTTGGAAAGAAAGAATTAGAAATGTGTTATTTGCACCCAAAACATGGAAAGATGTAAAGATGTATTCTCTATGGAGTTAATAAATAATTTCAAGTTTACTTCTGATTGCATTGTTGGGTTGAGTTAGAATGTTAAATTGTGATTGGAATCTCTGTTTTGAAAATTGAAAGAAGAAGAAATACGTATGAGGGAATTATATTGCATTGTTTCTTTTTTGAAATATATTAAAGTGGAAATCATATTTGCAATTTAGCTTTGAAATGGTTTTTTTATAAACAACTGAATGTATTGGACTAGTTTAGGAATGAAATGCCACATTTGAAGGATGAATTTGATAAACAAATTTCTAGAAATGGGATTTCTATTACAAACTTAAAACTGGCAATTAATTTTAATAAAAATGTATAGTTCAGACCTGCACACATTAATCAACTTGGAGATGTTAAAATTTAGTATGATGTATCATAAATGAACTCAAATTGACAAAGAAAACTTAAGAAGACAATTTAAATTAATGCAAAATCGAATCCAATTCCTCTAACAATCGTTTTTCTGTCATTTGTTGGAAAAATGCAACTTGAAGAAATTAAACAAATTTACTTCCCTAAAACATTCTAAATCCTTCCTAGAGAAATCCTCCATGTCTATTTGACATGTTGAGTGAAGGAGGAGATCCAATTTAATCAAATTTAGAAGTTGGAATTTACCAGTTTACTAATTATAAGCTGTAGATCATTTTTGTAAAATTAAACCCTTAAAATTTATCAAAATGTAAAATTTATGTTTCTTGTGCAAAGAGGGCATCAAGATCTTTCCAGAAATTCCTCATTTTCCAAAAATTGAGCTTTCTAGCTCAAGTTATGGCACTTTGAATTTTTTTTGCCTTGGCGGGAAAATTTGGGAAAATTTTCCCTGGCGGGCCCACGGCCCGAAAATTTCCCGTCGAAATTACCCTTAGAATTTTTTTTGAAAATTTTGGTTTGGGAAAATTTTCATCTTTTCCTCCACCAGCCCATAGCCAATCAAAGGCTGCCACATGTCCTCACGAGGCAGTGACGGAGGTGCAACATTTTCTTTTGTCCTTAGACCTTTTGAAAATTTTGGAAAAATTTTCCATTTCGCCCCGCTGGCCCGCAACCTATCATTGGATGCCACGTGGCAACGTTGGGTCCTAGCTGGGGGGAGGACCCTTTTTTAGATTTTGGTCTTTGGAAATTTTTGATAAATTTCCCGTGGCCCCGTACTCTCCCTCGTCTTGGGAAATTCTTCTCGTGGGCGTGTGGACCTGCGAATCCAACTTCCCCTTTGTCGTCCCTTCAAAGAAAATTTACAAATCAACTCTACCACCTACCTCACCCTCTCCCTTCTCCCCATGGTGAATCATGGATTTCCACATGCCCTTAGTAGACCCACGGGTGTTGTTTTTTTCTTTCCCTTTGGGAAAAATGCCCCAAACTCTCCCGTTGCCCCGCCCTTCCTTTCCTTGTTGTCAGCGACGACTCAGAGGCTGCCACGTGTCCTTAGAGGACCCACGGAGGCATGGGCACAAATGGGAATTTTCTCCCATGCAAGGAAAATTTCCAAATGCTGCCCCATGACCTGCCATCCCAAAATTTGCCTTTCACCCCTGCTTGACACGTGTCCCCTTGGGGAAAATTTGACCCCTAAGGTCCGCTTTCTCATATCTTGAGTTTCTGAAGGAGTTAGGAGGACTTATTTATATCATCGGAAAGGTGAGAAAATTTCCTATCCAATGGGAATGATTTAGGAAATTTTTGGAAGCATTAAGTATGAGAAAAATCAAGTTGAAACTCTGAGCCTATTAGAGAGTGGGTATGGGGTAAATTTCTCCCTGAACCTAACTAAAACTTCTAACCCTAAAATGTGAACCTTGTGACCTCTGATAATTGTTTTAAAGAAAAAGTATGTTCTAGTAATTTATATTTGTTCCAGAACCTAATAGGGTCAATTGTTGTCTTACAACTTGGTTGTGGACACTTCTAATTAACAAAAAGTTTATTCCATAATTTTCTAACTAACCCTAGGTTATTTCTTGGGTCTCAAGTGGGTTATTTTAATGGGCATCACACTTGGTATCAGAGTAGTGGTTCAAAATCTTGGACCATTAGGCACACTAGAAAACTTGAGACATAAACTTAAACCTAGCACACTTTTAAACCTAGAAAACAACTTAGCTAGAAATTGTATATTTTAGTAAACATGGAAGTTGTGTAAAACTTAGCAAAATAAAATAACTCTTGCTTTGGTCTATGAATGAGGCTCAGACATAGCAAGATGAACCTTCACAGAGACTTAGAATCACCACCACCACCACCACCACCAGATCAGGGAGTAGCAACCATCCTACCTCAGATTCTATAGACCCTTCAGGATGTTAATGTCACTCTATGCGGAGGATTAGGAGGAGGACATGCAGCTAGTCATGATAGAGCCCCTTCTATCAAGGGTCAGGTATCTCCTCGACCCAATGAGGAGCATAGAGGAGAGAAATCCCATGTGGAGTCAGCTAGAGTAGAGTCACCACCTAGGAGATAGGGTGACAGAGTTCCAGAGCATAGAGAGAGGTCTCGAGCCCTAGGCTTAGGGATGAGCGTGCAGAGAGACCTATAGGTCATCGACCACAATAGTAGATCACATCAAGGAGATCCTAAAGCTTTAGCCATCACATTACTCAAGTGACACATGTGGATTCCAGGCAAAGGCCTAGTTAGTGAGCTTGAGTGGTTGCTTTAAGCTTTGTCCTTGTTCTAGCAACACGAAAGCTCGTGTTGTGATCCATCTACTGAGGGATGGAGCATGAGTATGGTGGAGGATAGAGGAGTAGAAGCTCCTGAAAGGAACGATAATAATATTGTTCTAAGCCGTGATCTCGAGATGATAATAGCACACCACATTAAATTTGCAAAGAAAAAAGCTAAAATACCATATATGGAAATCCATCATAATCCATAATGCTCAATACATTACAATAGAATGACTTAAATTATTCAATAAGAAAGATGTAAATATAAGAGGAGGGAAGTGCAACTACTACCTAAATCAATGGTGAAGAACTCCCACTAACTGATATTGGTAGTTAATTTAACTCCATAAGACTAGTAAGCTAACTCCACATAGCTGAGAAGCTAACTCCAAAAAAGTAGTACACCTAAGAAAGCTAACCCAACAAGTGTAGGGCTAACACAAGTGTAAGAATTATCCCGATAAATAAATAAAAGGATAAATAATAACCTACACTAACACCTTCCCGTAAACATAGCTTAGGTAGGAAAATAATACATGAAAATGGATGCGCCCGATGCGGTAAGAAAATGTCGACATGAAAATGGATGCGCCTAAACGCTTGGTAAGAAAATGTCGACATGAAAATGGATGCACCCCGCACAGTAAGAAAATGTTGACATGAAAATGGATGCGCCACAGTGCGGTAAGAAAATGTTGACATGATAATGGATGCACCACAGTACGTAAGAAAAATGTCCACATGAAAATGGATGCACTCAGCGCGCAGGTAAGAAAATGTCAACATGAAAATGGATACGGCTGACACGGGTAAGAAAATGTCAACATAAAAATGGATGCACCCTAGCACAAGTAAGAAAATTTTGACATGAAAATGGATGCACCTTGGCGCAGGTAAGAAAATGTCGACATGAAAATGGATGTGCCCTGGCGCAGGTAAGAAAATGTCGACATGAAAATGGATGTGCCTTGGCACAGGTAAGAAAATGTTGACATGAAAATGGATGCGCCTGGATGCACAAGTAAGAAAATGTCGACATGAAAATGGATGTGCCATGGCGCAGGTAAGAAAATGTCGACATGAAAATGGATGCGCCTAGTGCAGGTAAGAAAATGTCGACATGAAAATGGATGCACCCTAGCGCAAGTAAGAAAATGTTGACATGAAAATGGATGCGCCCTAGCACAGGTAAGAAAATGTTGACATGAAAATGGATGTGCCCTGGTGCAGGTAAGAAAATGTCGACATGAAAATGGATGCACCCTGGCGCAGGTAAGAAAATGTTGACATGAAAATGGATGCACCCTGGTGCAGGTAAGAAAATGTTGACATGAAAATGGATGTGCCCTAGCACAAGTAAGAAAATTTCGACATGAAAATGGATGCGCCCTGGCACAGTAAGAAAATGTCAACATGAAAATGGATGCGCCCTGACGTAGGTAATAAAATGTTGACATGAAAATGGATGCACTCACAGCGCAGTAAGAAAATGTTGACATGAAAATGGATGCGCCCCTGGCGTAGGTAAGAAAATTTCAACATGAAAATGGATGCACCCTGGCACAGGTAAGAAAATGTTGACATGAAAATGGATGCGCCCTGGTGCAGGTAAGAAAATGTTGACATGAAAATGGATGTGCCCTGGCGCAGGTAAGAAAATGTCGACATGGGAAAATTTGTGCCCAGGCGCAGGTTGGAGGCGCAAATCACAGGACATGAACACCACATTTTCAACACCTATGGCACATTAAAAATTATGTTGACATGAGGATAGATGCGCCAAGGCACACCTTCAGGAGGAACAATATTTTGAGCACTGACACTTTGAACCCAACAGAAAGTAAACCCTGACGCAGATATTCAAATGGCCATAACTTTTCACAGGGAGCTCGGATTCACGCAAGGTTGGAATTTTTGGAAATATTACAAGGTCCTCTATCCAACTACGACTAGATATCTTTAATTAGGTGAGAACAAGTTATTCAAAATATAAAATACAATTCACCATTTTTTGGGTTTGCTAAGGTTCTCACCTACCGCCATAATGAGATGAATTAAATGCAACCTAGAGGTGGTTGGGGTAGATTTGGATTTTCTCTCTTTTCCCTCTCTCATCCTTCCTATAAATTGTAAGGAGGGGCTTCTTTCTAAAT
The DNA here is from genome assembly GCA_018340775.1 of Taxus wallichiana var. yunnanensis. NCBI lineage: Eukaryota > Viridiplantae > Streptophyta > Pinopsida > Cupressales > Taxaceae > Taxus > Taxus wallichiana. The sequence continues at coordinate 691,823,867 of CM031241.1, forward strand.
GTTGGACATTATTGTTTTGCCCCTCCCTTCTTCTCTTTGGCAGGTGAATTTGTGGAGTTCAAACCTCCCATCTAAAATTGTAATGCAACTTTGCCTCTTGGCATTTTGTAGTGTATTGTATCAATATTTGGAGAAAGGAATGCTTGTCATGGATGATTCTCAACCCTCTCTATGTTAATTTGCATCCTCCTAATCTTTCACTACAAATTTTGTTATCTATGCATGATCTTGCATTGCATTTTAATGGTTTGTGTTTATTGGCAAGACAGGTGTTCTTCATTCCTTGGTGCATCACCTTTGTTAGTTTAGGTTTATTTTTTTGCATCTTCTTACCCTATCTCCTTGGAAAGTTAGTTTAGATTTTTGAGTAAACCCTTTACATTTTTACATGTGCATCTGAATATAGGAATAGGAACTGGCCTTCATCTAGAGAGCTTTTCTGATTTCGCAAGGTCCCACACTTGGGAAAAGCTCCATGTTAGGCAATCGCACTAAGAGTCTCAATCCATCGAGTTGCAGACATTTAGGGGTGTTGTGATTCACCATCAACAAGTACCTTTTAAATTTTAAATATGTGTATAAAAATCTCACCAATGCGTAGATCTCGAAAAAATACACAATTTCAAAACAAAGATCACCTTAATCCGAGCTACGGATCAAAAGTTATGAGCTCTAGAAGGTTTTGCTATTAAAATAATATTTTAATGTTGATCTTCTTTTCAAAAGGTACACGTGACACCCAAATGTCCAAAGGGTAAAAGAGTGCATCCACACGATATAGGCTTGCGACCAAAGGATAAAAGCATATGCCCAAAACCTAAAATGTCCAGAGGGTAAACCATTGCATCCAGAGGGTACACGTCAATATCCAATGGATAAAAGAATGCACCCAAATGGTACAAATCTACGTCCAGTGGATAAAAGACTGCATCCAAAACTGAAATATCCAGAGGGTAAAAGAATGCATCCGGAAGGTACACACTTTTATCCAATGGATAAAAGAATGCACCTAGAGGGTACAGATCTGTGTCCAGTGGATAAAAGACTGCATCCAAAACCAAAATATCCAGAGGGTAAAAGAATGCATCCAGAAGGTACACACTTTTATCCAATGGATAAAATAATACACCCAGAGGGTACAAATTTGCATCCAATGGATAAAAGACTGCATCTAGAAGGTACACACTTTTATCTAATGGATAAAAGAATGCACCCAAATTTGACTATCTCAAAACATGGTCGAGTTTACAGTCGATTCTATGGTTTTGGCACCTTCCAAATCTAATTTTGCACTCCATTTTACATAAAAATGCATTCTGCAAAAATTTTCTAACAAATTCCAAATACATGAAAAAATAAACCCTTACTTGCAAAGAAAACTTACAAATGGATGTCTACATCATTTGCAGCTCTGATACCATGAAAGGAACTATAAGAAGATTGTTCCAAGCCACGATATCAGATGATAATAGCACACCACATTAGATTTGCAAAGAAGAAGAGCTAAAATACCATATATGGAAATCCATCATAATCCATAATGCTCAATACATTATAATAGAATGACTTTAATTATTCAATAAGAAAGATGTACATATAGGAGGAGGAAAGTGCAACTACTACCTAAATCAATGGTGAAGAACTCCCACTAATTGATACTAGTAGTTAAGTTAACTCCAAAAGACTAGTAAGCTAACTCCACATAACTGAGAAGCTAACTCCACACAACTAGTACACCTAAGCAAGATAACCCAACAAGTGTAGGGATAACACAAGTGTAAGAATTATCCTGATAAATAAATAAAAGGATAAATAATAACCTACACTAACACTCCATGTAGATTCGAGAGACAATGACCTCGGGAGCTATTTGAGGAGATTTTCAAGAGCGAGTAACTATCACGGAGGTTCATACGATAGAGGATCGATGAGTTCCATGATCTCCGACAGGCATCTCTTTCTGTAGCAGAGTATGAGAGTAGATTTTTGGATCTACTCTAGTATGTAGAGTATATGCAAGATGAGTAGGTGTGGATTCACAAGTTCATTTGGGGCCTGAATTTAGATATTGGATGTGATATGTAGATCTACTTCCCACGAGACATTAGCAGAGGACGTCGAGAAGGCCTATATTACAGAGGAGACTCGGGGAAAGACCTAGCAGGCTAGAGTGAGTTCTGGAGCTGCATACAACAGATGTAGGATGGTAGATCAAGGGGGTCAGCACCCCTTCCTCGGGGTGGCCAAGGTACATTACATTCATCCTTTAGGCCACAGTAGCAGTAGTAGAAAAAACAGTCATGCCCACCTCATAGACCTCCATAGAGAGTTGATACACAAAGAGGTTAGAGTATGGGGCCTCCTCTTAGGGGTCCCATTAGGACACAGGGTGGACCTAGATCTCATTCAGTAGGAGCTCGCCATCAGAGACCTCAGTAGACCATAGCTATATCATCAGGGTCCACACCACAAGCTTCTAGGGTAGTTACTAGAGGTGCTACTCATTAGGGAGGATCGGGAGGGTGCTTTCGTTGTGGAGTTACTGGACACTTTTGGAGAGATTACCCACATAACCATAATAACAAGGGTAAGGCATAGATTTTAGAGCCAACTATTGGTGACATGAGACGTAACCATAGGATTTATGCAGTGGTTGAGAACCACCAGGCAGAGCATCAGAGCACAATCATTGAGACCACAGGTAGCATTGGTGGTATTTCTACCTCTATATTGTTTGATTCTAGTTCTTTTGATTCTTTCATTACACCATCTTTAGTAGAGTGATGCAGGCTGGTGGAAGTTAGGCAAGGTCTTAGTTGGGATGTCGAGATGGTTTCTAGAGTGAATATTTTTGTAGAGTCCTTAGTTAAGGAGTGTGTAGTGGATTTAAGACCCTTCACCACTACCTCAGATCTCTGTATCCTTCCTTTGGGCTCGTATGGAGTCATTTTGGGTATGGATTGGTTATCTACACATAGGGCCAGAATGGATTTTTATCACAAGACTATATATTATGCAGATGATTTGGGAGTTGAGTCGATAATTTCGGGGGTCATGAGACCCGTTTCTATTTGCACCATCTCATTGTGCAACATAATAGGTGTGTGCGACGGGGTTGTCAGATGTATGCTATGATAGTTAGTGATAGATTAGAGGATGGGTCTAGTGGACCATCACTAGATGATCATCCCATTTTGAGAGAGTTTGCTGATGTCTTTCTAAGGGAGCTACCGAGGTTACCAACCCCATGTGAGATTGATTTTCATATAGATCTAGTTCCTGAGAGTACAGCCTATCTCACGGGAACCTTATCATATGACCACCCCAAAGCTCTGTGAGCTCAAGTTACAACTTGAGGGTCTTTTAGAGAAGGGCCTTATCTATCCTAGTGTATCCCCTTGGGGTGAACTGGTGATCTTTGTGAAGAAGAAGGATGGATCTTTGTGGTTGTATATTGATTACTTTGTTAGCTGAATAAGGTAATGATAAAAATTGTTATCCTCTTCCTCATATTAATGACTTGTTTGATCGATGAATGGAGCCATGGTATTCTCTAAGATTGATCTTAAGTTAGACTACCATTAGCTAAGGATTTCAGAGGTGAACATTCATAAGACCACTTTTCACATGAGATATGGGCACTATGAGTTCACACTCATGCCTTTTGGTTTGACTAATGCCCCATAGTGTTCATGAGTTTTATGAATGGGGTATTTAGGACCTTCGTAGATCACTTCGTGCTTATCTTCCTAGATGACATTTTGATATACTCATGAATGCATGAAGAGCACAAGGAGCACCTTTTCCAAGTTCTTCAAAGTCTTTGGGAGCAACAAATTTATGGGAACTTGGAGAAGTTTGCTTTCTTTCGATAAAAGGTATAGTACTTGGGACATATTATTTTTGGGTAGGGTATCACATTCGATCCTTCTAAGATTAGAGCCATTATGGATTGACCAAGACCTATTACAAAGGTGAATGAGGTGCGCGGCTTCATGGGATTAGTAGGTTACTACCGAAGATTTGTTCAGACTTCTCTTGGACTATACACCCTATCACTTCCATTCGGAGAAAGGGAAGAAGTTTGTGTGGTTGAACAAATGTGAGCAGGCCTTGAGACACCTGAATGAATCCCTCAATACAGAACATATTCTTGCAGTTCCGGATCTATAGGGTGAGTTATTTATTTGCACGGATGCTTCGTTGGCAGGCCTTGGAGGTGTGTTGATGTAGGATGGAAGAGTAGTGGATTTTGAGTCTCGTAAACTCAAAGATCATAAGCTTAATTATCTGACCCATGATCTTGAGCTTGTGGTAGTTGTGCATGCTTTGGTTAGATGGAGACACTTAAATATTGGCAAGAGATTCAAACTTACCTCTTCACATATCCCAATCTCAATGCTCATCAAATGCATTGGATGGAGTTTCTTTGTGAGTATGACATGGATATAGAGCATGTGAAGGGAAAGAGAAGGTGGTAATAGACACTCTCAGTAGATGGGGACATGTGCCTATGGCCACATCAGTGAGCACAGACTTGTAGAGTAGGATTCTTCATCAGCTTCCTCTTGACAGCTTCTACATTGCAGTACAAGCAAATAATGAGTCAAAGAGACCCCTTGAGGGGAAGTTTGATGGATTTACCTTAGAGGTAGGTGGTCTTCTTAGGAATAAAGGCTAGATATATGTCCCCAGAGATGGAGGATTGAGGAGGAAATATTGGTAGAGGCACATCATGCACCCTATTCAGCCCATCAGAGGGTAAAGAAGATGCACGCCACCTTGCGACAGTTGTATCATTGGAGAGGACTTTGTTGAGATGTGGCCTAGTTTGTGTCATGATGTTTAGAGTGCCAAAAGTTAAGTCCCAGTAACAACATCCAATAGGCCTTCTTTATCCTCATGATATACTGGAATGGAAGTGGGACACCATTTCCATGGATTTCATTATTGGGCTACCAATGTCGAGATATCACCACAATGCCATTATGGTCACAGTTGATAAATTGACAAAAGTGGCTCACTTTTTTCCAGTGAAGACCACTTATATAACTAGAGTAGTGACACGAGTATATTTGGATGATATTATCGGGTTTCACATGATTCCATGGAAGATCATTTGTGACCGTAATCCTTTGTACACTTCAAATTTCTAGACTACCATGCAGTATGTCCTCGGGATGAGAATCAACTTCAGCACAACATATCACCCTGAGACAGATGGATAGACTGAGTGGGTGAATTAGATTTTAGAGGACATGCTTAGGATGTATGTGATGGATCAGTAGTCTAAATGGGAGGAGTACTTATATTTAGTGTATTTTTCCTATAATAATAGTTTCCAGAGTTCCAAAGGCATGGCTCCTTTTCAAGATTTGTATGGTAGAGAGTGTAGAACACCTCTTAGCTGGGATAGGTTAGAGGATAGAGTATCTCTTAGACCAGATCTTCTACAAGACATGGAGCAGTAGGTGGTTTTGATCAGGAAGAGATTACAGGAGGCACATGATAGGTAGATGATGTATGCATATTAGCATAGGATCAATGTAGTTTTTGATGTGGGCATGAAGGTGTTCCTTCATGTCAGCCACAAGAACCCTATCCATTATGGAAAAGGTTCTAAGTTAGCTCCTAGATTCATTGGTCCTTTTGATATCTTAGAATGTATTGGCCCTTTGGCCTACCATTTAGTATTGCTACCCAACTTGTCTTGCATACATGATGTGTTTCATGTTTGAGCCTCGGAGATATATTGCAGATCCTTCTCATGTGTTAGATTGGACATCATTATAGGTGTAGGATTAGGGGCAAGTGATGGTGGAGCCCATTCACATCTTAGATTGCAGGACCTTGGGCCTTCGAGGTAGAGAGGTTGATCAGGTTCGGGTGTAGTGGGACAGATATGATGAGACTACAACTACATGGGAGGATGCTACTTCATTACGAGTTTAGTTTCCACATTTGTTCTAGTGACTTCCAAGAGGAAGTTGAGTCTAAGGGGAGGGGGATGTAGTGCCCACTTCCCTTTGACACCTGCTGATACTTATTTTGATATAGTTGATCACATTATGGACATTATTATGTTTTGATTTAGTATGTTGTTAGACATTTGATCATGGATTATTATTGATCTTGATTTGGTTATGATGCATGATGATTATTAGAGACACTCATATGTGAATGATGATATATTAGTTGACATGGATGTTTTATGGATGTTGTTAAGGCATGTGATTTTGAATATTATGATTAGATCTATAAATTAACATTTATGATGATGATATAGTTGTTGATTAAAAATGCAATTGATGTAGTTGTTACTTCGATGTTGTTGTGATCCACTTAGATGATTTTGTGATTTTAATTGTATCATATTGGATGTTCTGATATGGCCACAAGGCCGAAGGAGGTATTTGTATTTTGTAGGTTAAAAATATCACAACAAAACATTAGGGATTAGAGACCAACCAAAATGGAATTCTAAGTGAATTCGACAAGGTCACCATGGTAACTTGTTTTATTGTGTTGTGTGTTGTTTTGTTAGGGATTCCCATGGGGGATTTCCTTTATATGTGACCATGGGTTTGTGTATTTTAATTAATGTGTTTCTTTTATTATTGTTGTATGTATTTTATTAGTAATGTGTTCCCTTATTTTAATTAATTAAATTGTGATAGAATTAATGTGAGAATCATATGGTTAAAATTTAAATAAATTAAATTGGGATATGGGAAAGTAATTATAAGAGTTGTTGGTTGTTTGCATTTAATATGTAAGGGATGTGTAAGTTGTGTAAGAGCTTGTGTAAGTCATTTTTGGAGTATGAAATACTCCACCTCCATGAAAAATTCAAATTTGTCCTTGGGGGCTGTTTTTGGAGGCTTGTGGGACAAGTAAAACTTGTCCCATGCCTCTAAATTTAATTTACCAACCATACTTATGGTTGGAGATGTGATTTGTGATTTTTATAATGCATGTTATTAAGTCTTGTTCATGTTTTTAATTGCACTTTCTTACATGTTATTTATTTTTTTGTCCCTTGAGGTGTGGGATTTTTAGAGTGTGCAAGTAACTTGTCATTTGCACCCACCTCTTTATTGTGCTTGGGAGAATGGGTTTTGTCTTTTGTGTTTGAATTGGAGGATGTGTGATGTGGCATCCCACATGGATCTACATAATCCTCTTCTCTCCCTCTTCTATATAATTCAAACTCCTTGCTTTTTTGGGTTGTTGAACCTTTTTGCATTCTTCCTTGGGGGTGCATTTTTTTTGTTTTGGAGCTCTTGTGGATTATGGAGGAATTTGGAGATATCTTCATACTTGGCATTGCTATTTGGAACTATGTTATTGTCTTGGAAAGATTGCTATTTGGAAGTAAAGTAACCATGGAGAGGTAGGAATTTAACTCTCCTTTTATGTTGTTATTATCTTGCTATGTTGTGTGAATAGTGCAGTTTAGTTTTACTTGTTTCTGGTTAGGTAGACTGCCTTAGGGAAGGTGTAGGAGAAGGCTATGGGGAATCCATGTGGGGGGCATAAGGAAATGCCATTGGCATCATAATTTTGTGGAGGGAGTTTAGGTTTGGGATCCACCATGGAAAATAAATAGCTTGCATTTCTTACTTTGTGGGGGCATAAGGAAATTTGTGGGGGGCATAAGGATATGTATGGTGAAATTTATTGGTGGTTTGTTATTGGTGGATGCCTAATTCCCAATTGGGAGGCATAAGTAGCTTCCCCCATAGACCTTTCTCCTTTGGCTTGCATGATCAAGCCTGAGTTTTGATTGGAATGTTTTTAATTGCAGTTGTGAACTGTTGTTTTGTATTGAACTATGTTTTATATTGAAATGTGTATGTTTGAAAGAATGTTATGTGTTGTGGAAGCTAGTTGTTTCCATGGGTTGAATTGCATCTATTATTGTATTTTGGTTGGGGCTCGGGGGCCAATGATGAAGGAAGGCTTCTCCTTTCATTGGATGTCTTGGTTGGGTGGAGAGCATTTCCTTTCCCCCTCTTTTGTTGTGATCAACTTGGAGAAAGAAAATGTGCATGTTACTATTCGGAACTAAGGAAAATATAGTTTGACAAATCCCAGAAAACACAGTCATTTGTAACCCTTCCCACTTGAAGTGGATGAAATTGTAATATGTATTTTGTGAAGAAAGATGTATGTAATTTGATTATGAAGTTAAATATTTGAATTGTGAAAGACATGTATATTCTGTTATGGTTTTGGAAAGAAAGAATTAGAAATGTGTTATTTGCACCCAAAACATGGAAAGATGTAAAGATGTATTCTCTATGGAGTTAATAAATAATTTCAAGTTTACTTCTGATTGCATTGTTGGGTTGAGTTAGAATGTTAAATTTTGATTGGAATCTCTGCTTTTGAAAATTGAAAGAAGAAGAAATACGTATGAGGGAATTATATTGCATTGTTTACTTTCTAAATATATTTAAGTGGAAATCATATTTGCAATTTAGCTTTGAAATGGTTTGTTTATAAACAATGAATGTATTGGACTAGTTTAGGAAGGAAATTCCACATTTAAGGGATGAATTTGATAAACAAATTTCTAGAAATGGGATTTACATACAAACTTAAAACTCGATAATTGATTTTCATAAAAATGTACAGCTTCGGACCTACACACATTAATCAACTTGAAGATGTTAAAATTTAGTATGTTTTATCATAAATGAACTCATATTGGCAAATAACACTTAAGAAGACAATTTAAATTAATGCAAATTCGAATCTAATTCCTCTAGTAGTCTTTTTTTCGCCATTTATTGAAAAATGCAACTTGAAGAAATTGAACAAATTTACTTCCCTAAAACATTCTAAATCCTTCCTAGAGAAATACTCCATGTCTATTTGACATTTTGAGTGAAGGAGGAGATCCAATTTAATCAAATTTAGAAGTTGGAATTTACCATTTTTCTAATTATATTCCTTGAGATCGTTTTTGTAAAATTGAACCTTAAACTTTATCAAAATGTAAAATTTATGTTTCTTGTACAAATATGGCATCGAGAGCTTTCCATAAAGTCCTTGTTTTACCAAAATTGAGATTTCTAGCTCAAGTTATGGAACTTTGAATTTTTTTCGCCAAGGGGGAAATTTTGGGAAAATTTTCCTCACTTGGGGACAGCGCCCCAAAATTTCCCTTCAAAATTACCCTTAGAATTTTTTTTGAAAATTTTGGTTTGGGAAATTTTTCATCCTTTCCTCTGCCAACCCGTAGCCAATCAGAGGCTGCCATGTTTCCTCATGGGGTAGAGATAGAGGCGAGACATTTTCTTTTGCCCTTAGACCTTTTGAAAATTTTGGAAAAAATTCCATTTCACCCCGCCGCCCACGGCCTATCATAGGCTACCACGTGGCAGCATTGGGTGCTAGCGGAGGGTAGGACCCTTTGTTTTTTTAGATTTTGGTCTTTTAAATTTTTGATAAATTTCCCCATGGCCCCGCACTCCCACCCTCGCCTTGGGAAATTCTTCTCGTAGGCGCGCAGACCCACATGTCCAACTTCCCCTTTGTCCTCCCTTCGGAAAAATTCACAAATCAACTCGCCACCCACCTCTCCCTCTCCCTTCTCCCCATGGAGAAACTTGGAATACCACGTGCCCTCGGTAGACCCGCAGTGTGTGGGCATTGTTTTGTTTTCTTTCCCTTTGGGCAAAATGCCCCAAACTCTCTCGCCACCCCACCCTTCCTTTCCTTATTACCAGACGACTCGAGAGGCTATCACGTGCCCTCGGAGGACCCATGAAAGCACAGTGCAAATGAGAATTTTCTCCTGTGTAAGGGAAAAATTCCAAATGCTGCCCTCTGAACCTCGCCATCCTAAAATTTTCCTTTCACACTTGGTTGACACATGTCCTCTTGGGGAAAATTTGACCCCTAAGGTGCACTTGCTCATATCTTGAGTTTCTAAAGGAGTTAGGAGGACATCTTTATATCACCAAAAAAAGTGATAAAATTTCCTATCCAATGGGAATGATTTAGGGAAATTTTGGAAGAGTTAAGTATGAGAAAAATCAAGTTGAAACTTTGATCTTGTTAGAAAATGGGTATGGGGATAAATTTCTCCCTGAACCTAACTGAAACTTCTAACCCTAAAATGTGAACCTTGTGACCTCTGATAATTGTTTTAAAGAAAAAGTATGTTCTAGTAATTTAGATTTTTTTTGGAACCTAATAGGGTCAACTATTGTCTTGCAACTTGGTTGTGGACACTTCTAATAAAAAAAAAGTTTATTCCATAATTTTCTAACTAACCCTAGGTTGTTTCTTGGGTCTCAAGTGGGTTGTTTTAATGGGCATCACAAAATACCACAAACCAATGCGGATGTTCCTCTGTTAAACTTGAGTATTCATAAGGGTAGATCAAATCAGATTTGACACACAATTAATTCATCATAAAGAAACCACACATGCATATATCAAACATCTATTTCTACAACCGGGGATAATAATGACATAAAATTAACGCAGAAGGAAAATAAGATTTCCACAACTGACATAAAAGATAGTAGTATTATTCCTTCATAGCATGAAATAAATATTCTGAAATAAAGGTAGGATAATCACTCTCACTAAGGATTTGTAAATTCACAAAGTAAACACTGATTAACCATTCAACACAATAAATCAGATTTTCAACAGCAAAGTGTAACTCTGAATGTAATTAAAAGGTATCTTAGAATCTCAGAAGCACTCTTCCAAGCTTGAAGAGAAACTCCTCTCAAAAATAATCTATATCCTCTGTTCTCTCTATCCTCTCAATACTCCTTATACTCAACTATTTATAAGCCTTTTAGGCTGAGCCATGATAGTTGGGCCCTTAACTAACACTTAACTAAAAATAGAAATGTCATTAATATTAAGGGAACATGCTCCCATGAAAATAAAAATTTTTTTGCAAAAGGTTTTGACCGAGTGAACCCTGCAACTTTGACTGATTCGAAGCTCAAATCTATCCTCTCATGGCTAGTCAACTTGTTCGGGTTCAAATTCGAGTTAGTACTATCTTGAGAAAATGACTCGTCCACTTTAGAAATGGTGGTTCTTGCACTCGTAACTCACCGTAATCAACTATTTATAAGCCTTTTAGGCTGAGCCATGACAGTTGGGCCCTTAACTAACACTTAACTAAAAATAGAAATGTCATTAATATTAAGGGAACATGCTCCCATGAAAATAGAAAGTTTGTTGCAAAAGGTTTTGACCAGTCAACCCTGCAACTTTGACTGATTCGGAGCTCGAATCTATCCTCTCATGGCTACTCAACTTGATCTGGGTTCAAATTCAAGTTGTTACTATCTTCAGAAAATGACTCGTCCACTTTAGAAATGGTGGTTCTTGCACCTTGTAACTCACTGTATATCTCAACAACCTACTTCATCTTCTCTTTTCCCCTTGATGTGGAAGTAGACATTAAGCTCTATGTTTGAAGCCAAAGTTGGAGAAATTCTGAAAATAAAGTCTTCGAAAACCCGAAAGAAAAATATCCAAAATTCTACAGAGGAAACTATCAAAAGAAATCTCCAATGTCAAAAGTTCTAAAATTCCTAACTAGAAAATTCCAAAAAATTTCTTCAAAAATTTTTTCCCAAATTTTTTCCTAAAAAATTTTTCCAAAAATTTCTCTAAAATTCTTTCCTAAATTTTCTTTGAAATTTTCTTTGAAATGTTTTCAAATTTCGTAGTTTCAGGTTCCGTGTTTTAGAATTTTCAATTGCTTGACATTTTTAATCCCAAAAATATCTGAAATTTGGAAACAAAATTATCTGAAAAGAATCGCCAAAATTGAACTCTGAAAGCTTGATTTAACTCGACCTACCTCATTTCCAAGCTTCTGGTCCTGCGATGACTCCACAACCTTCATTTCTCACTGTCCCAATTTCTTGATTTCTGAATGTAGATTCAACCACTGAAATGAGCTTGGTGCAGAGCTCACTCTATGCAAATCACACTAACACATGCCAACTAACTCAATGAGCAGCTCGGCCACTTTTAGCTCGTGCCCATTTGTGATTGGCGTTGACAAATTTTCAAGCCTTACATTGTCCTTTCTTAAAATTCTAAACTTTTCTAGTGAACAAATGAGACATGAGGGTATGACAAGACACCTAAAAAAACATATGCCAATTTTAACTATGTCTTGCTTGAGTTGAGAAAGTATGGGTCCTTCCAAAGGAAATTTTCTCATTCTGAGACCAATTTGAACCTCCAAGATATGAAAAAGAAGGAACAATCCCAGAGGATCCTGAAACCTTCCAAAATAACATACAAGGCTTTCAAATTTTAAATTTATCCTGATAACCCTGAAATCTTTATGGAAGAATCTTCAGTCTCAGGGTATTATCATACTATCCAATTTTTCTGGGGGAAAAAATTGACAACATTTTTGGTGACCTCTCGGGGATGCTTACCCGCTAAGCATAATTCCAGTAGCCTTAAGTCATCCATTGGGCATGGAGTCAATATTTGTAAATCTGAAAACCAATTCAATCCTCTGTGATACATCCAAAAATCCCCT
>CM031241.1:691836516-691981590 GCA_018340775.1 Taxus wallichiana var. yunnanensis
TGTGAAGGTTGGCCATATTGAGATAAGGAAAGATGAAAAATATGATGCCACTCTTGAGCTAATGATTGATGGATGTAATAAAAAATGGAGATATTTTCTTTTCCATTTGAAGATGAAGACTCTTTCCATGATGAAGAAATTGAAGCAAGGAGTTTCGAGACCTCTAAAGATGAAGCTCTTTTTGATAAAGGATCGGTAGAGTGCAAAAATTCCCAAGATGATGAATTAATCCCTCCTAGATAGTTTCCTTGAGCTGCAACATAAATATTGAATGCAGTAGAAGTTGCAGAAGACCCCGAGCTTATTTTTGATCTCTTCACTCGTGTCATGGATATATAAGACAAGTATGAGTTTACCTCTGATCCTCCATCAATACTCAAATGCCTCACAGTGGAGTAGAGATAAAGGATGAATCAAATGGTTCTCATGGAGAATGTGTCAATGATCATAGACCCAGGAAATAAAGTAACTCAGAATATCAAAGGAATTGGAACAAAAATCAGCTCTAGGGAAGTGATAGCACACTCGATGGAGAATCAACTATATGGATAAACATGGAAGGAAAATGTCACTATGAAACTAATTTCAAAGAACATGAAGGTAGTGGAATTTCCAAGAAAGGACATAGGCATCAAGAAGCTCACATGGACTCACTCCTATGAAGTAAAAAGATAATTGTGGAAGCACCTGGATTTCATGAGCAGGCGAGGAGGGGAGGCTACTATTTGGAACCCATCAACAGATTTGTAGAACATCATCATTTGGTGTTTCCTCTTCAAGGGTAACTTTTGAGAAATGAAAAGTGCTTCAGTGAAAGTGGTTTGTCCCCCGCCTTGTACCATAGGTGTTTTTCCCTTCCTGTTGTGTGTCGTGTGTTTCCTTTCCATCCTTTTTGTTTACGTGTGTGTTTGCTTCTTCTTTCACTCTTGTTATAGGTTGTACATGACTTCGTAGGGCCCAATGGATAAGGCACTAGTCAATATGTTGTGAGTTGAGATTATGGATTCTTCATGCCATGTATTTCTTGTGCTCATTCCATGTCATGTCCCCAATCTACTGACTAGTTGTTGTCGTGTAAATGTGCAATAGGGAAATTGGAAGTTTCCAAGCATGACAACTATACCCTTGTGTCAAAATTTTCATGTTTTATCATTCCCAAACACCCCAAGCCAAATCATTTCAGTCTAGTCACCTGATATTTGATGTCAAATTGGTCCCCTATGTGATTTAGGAAAGTCTATTCATTCCACATAGGTGATTTTAGGGAGTTCTAAAAAGATGTTATCTTCTAGCAGTATTTGGATGGGCTATCATCGGCCTTTCCAGGACTGGATCAAACCCCTTAGAGTAGAATGGAAGGGCCAAATTTAACATGAAGGTGAATGTGAGACCTTATAACATCATGGAAATAATTTTGGAAGCCTTGGGGAAGTTTTGAAAGACTTGGAGCAGTATGAGTAAAACATAGGGTTCACAAGCCTAGGCAGTTCACAGGCCTAAACAATTGTTGGGCTTCAGAAGAAGATTTCGGGAGCTCTGGATGGAGTTAGAAGTAAAAAATATTGATATAAATATAATGCCAAGACCTACATGATAGGTGAAATAATATATTTCACAACACCTTAGCACATAGGATTGGAAGGAAGTTTTTCTTAGGCATAAGTAGAGTTTCAAATAAAAAATCTATGTTTTTAGGAATATGATGGCTGAATAAAGACATGATAACCCAACTAATGGATCCAAAATTATATTTCCAGCCAAGATCATATAGAATTTTACTAATAAATTCCACTAGAAGCTCAATTTATCATCGTTCCAAGTTACCCTCTCAAAGGCAGTTCAGGACTTAGTCATTTTTTAGGAGGACATGTGTCAGCACCAAGAGCTTGGCGGGATTTCATGTCCCTGACATCCCTGAGGTCAAGGTACACAAACCATTGAAAATTTTCCCAGCCCCCATGTGACCTCTTGGATCCTCATGTGACCTCCAAACTTTGACATTTCAGCCCTCGGGTGTATTTTTGAAGCATCTATTCCCTGTAGTTAGATCAAGCGTCACGTGTCGGCTCCGGGACCACCGTGGAAAATGATGTCAATTATGTACCTGAGGTGAGGGACATCATACCTTTAAAAATGTGCCCATCCCCCTATGGGGAGCCTTTTGGACATCCATGTGACTGACTTTCAGCCCCAGGTGCATTTTTGGAGCATTCATTCCCTGTCATCGGGTCAAGCGCCACGTGTCAACCCCATAACCAATGTGGAAACTAATGTGCCTTATGTTCTCTGAGGTGAGGGAAATCATGCATGGAAAAATTCTCGTAGCCCCCTATGGGGAGCCTTTTGAACATCCATGTGACCTCCAAACTTGACATTTCAGCCCCTAGGTGCATTTTTGGAGCATCCATTCCCTACCATCGGATCAAGCACCACGTGTCAGCTCCAAGACCACTGTGGAAAGTGATGTCCCTTATGTACCATGTGTCAGACTTCCACCCCTTCTTCCACTCTTGAGCAATGAAAAAATTCATCCCTCCTATGGAATGTTTGCTTCCATCACTCCACCATTGATTAAAAAATCTAAACACATCAATTTCACCAAGGAATGAAATACCTTTCCCATGGTGATACGTGGGTCTCATTGCAAAAACTCTAAAAAATCAACCAAGGAAGGAATTATCATCAAGATAAGAAGGAGAAACGAAGAACAACGAAGAAGAAAATAAAAAAATCTCATGGACTGTTAAGTAGGAAGGCTCGAAATTTCAAAGGGGAAATATTGGGACAAAAATCATATCAAAAGCTTTGTTGTGTGTCAATATGACCTCCAACAACCAACTTTCTAAAAATAGTAGTCCCTATTTTGGGAAAGCCATTGACAAAAGGACCTGCAAAGGAGGTGAAGAAATTGGGGGTGCACTACAGCTGAGAATTCACTAGAACGAGAATTTTTGGAACTTACCAAAAATAGTAAGTGGTCCCTCGAGCACCTGCTAAAAATATAAATTTGATCTAGAAGGAATGAGGAACATAGGGAGAAAGATGAAAACTAAGCCGCAACATCCAGTTGAAGAGCGGGACTTGATTTTTCACACTTACTAAAAATAGTAAGTTACTTTTTCTAAGGGAGACATGAAGCCAAAATGGATGGGTCAAAATCCAACACAACCCTTCACCTATGAGTATGATGTGGAAGACAGTGATGTCTCATACATGGACTTGAATGACCTTAAGACTCACATGGCCTCCAAGGACCGAAGGAGGATCGAAGACCAAATATTCACAAGTGGCTTGTTCACTGTTACAGGACACCCAGTGTCTATGCAAAGTCTCGAGCTAGTCCTATCCTTCTCTTTCCACTATGATCCGAGACATGAACCATCCAATATGACAATGGTACCATAATTGTGATCATCAATGGAATAGTTCACTCAACTTGGAGAGTGATTCGTGAGCCAATTTGAAATAGTTTCACAGTGTGCAATGAATTATAGATTTAAAGTTTCACTGCATTTGGAGCTTTCCATCAACGAGGATCAACAAACTTCATCAGGAATGACATATCCTCTTCTTCTTCTCTCTCTTTCTCTCTCCTCTTCTCCCCAACTTTTTCTCACTTTCCAATATTCTTATTTTGCGTTGGGTTTTCACTTTTTCATATGTCCTAATGTTCCTAATGTAATAAGTCACCTTTATATTATAAAAAGGGACTTAATATTCTCCTAGGAATTCAAAAGTTTTAAGTTGCACAAGGACATATGAAAATCCATTGGGGGTAGATGATAAGTCACCTCTCACTCTATAAATTGTAATTCCATTCCCATTTCAAAGGGTTGGCGATTGATCTTGTAAACTCAAGAGTGCATTGTACCTAGAGAAAGAAAAGGAGATAGCCATTTTCTTCTACTTCCTCCACTCTAAAATTTCTTCTATTCCCACACTATGTACAACTTCTGTTTAAGCATCAATACAAGAAGAAATATTTGTGTCCTTTTTATGAGGATATTTTAGAAACCATGAGTTTGGAATCTTATCTTGTCTTTTTTTTTCATTTGTAGGGTTATTTCTTCTCATAAATGTATATGTTTAAGTTTCTAACTAGTGTGTATAGGAATCTAATTTCCTACTTATAACATTAGTTCCCCTATCTCATTTCTCACTTCCCTTTCCACTTTTTCAGAAAAAGTCTTCCCTAGCAAGAGACTATTAGCTTTGTCACAGGGTCAGTGGAGTGCCCCTGTTAGATCCTTGGTCGAAAGGCCACCATAGAAATCCACATTTTCTCATGCATGCACATATGGCAGCTGCACTAGTTAAGTAGAGGGACTTAGATTCCCATAGCATTAGCAATAAATCCATAAGTTTTTCCATCTGAAAATTTCTCACCAACAAGTACTTGGGCTACATTTCATCGCCCAACAACTTGCTACACGAGGAAAGATTGAATAACTTAATATCAAGGTAAAATAGATGGATAAATAATAGTAAAAAAAAATCATAAGTATAGAATGAACCATTGAAATACACAACACATTAAATAAAAATAAGGATAAATATCATTTTTTTCTATAATATTAAAGTCTAAGCCTATATACAAGTACTCAAAATGGAAGAGCCTCCTTAACAAAATGATCAAAAATCCTTGACTACATAATGCATCCTCCTATTTATAGATTAAGAAGGTTGAGAAATTATAACCACCCTTCTTAAACTGTTACATACTAAAAATAGGATGCATTATATTTTTGAAATAGTCTCCCAAAAAAATAGTGATGTAGTTGTGCAATTTTGATCGGTTTAAACATACAAATCAAATGGTGGACTGTGGCTGGAGCTTTTGTAAAAATGGTAGCAAAGAATTAGCTAGGACTGGTGCCACCCTTTTCCTGAATTGTGTCTATTTCCTTTGTTTCTTATCCATCCTATTTTTTTCCAATAATCAAGAAATATTTTGATGATTTCTCATACATATTTATCATCTGCTTTACACGCGTAGTAATTCGGGACCTCGGTGGATTTGGTTGTTTGGTTCAACTTTCTAGGTAACTTCTTGGTTTGATTTATAATATTTCGAGTTGGCTCATGAATTTTTTATAGGCCATTATCTTGTTGATAGATTCGAGGCCAAAATATTTGGTTGTATTAATATCTTCCTCAACCAGGATCTTGAAATTCACAATAATTTGATATGCTGGAAGTACATCAAGATCTTCATTTAGGAACCTACAATGAATGATGTCAAACTCATCTATGATATCAATGAGGCCATCAATTCTCTCATTTCTAGCCTCGGCCAATTTTTACATGGCCTCTTGTAACATTTGGACTTAGAACTCCATGGCTTTGTTATACTCAAACAATTTTAAAGATTCATCAATGATCCCTTCTCCTAAGAGTAGATCATATTTGACACTTCAAACTTCCTTCTAGGCCTCCAATGTGAGTTCTAGATTATCACATTCTTCTCTTAGGATACCATACATTTTGGTAACTATATCTTTCTTTAGATCAATCTCATTATACAAGGTGACATCATCTTTATCACATGTTCTCCCTCCTTGATCTAGCTTTCAATCCAAGCCCCAAACTATTAAACCTTGTTATCCAGTCTTCTCAACTTCAAATAAGGGACTTTCTTCAAAACTTGTGGGTATTGTGAGTGTAGTTTAAGGGGATGGTGATGTGATATTATGGAGGATGGTTTTCAATTGTTCCACCTTGTTTTTTATCTCATCATTGATGATCTTATCTTTTCAAACTTTTCCAGAAGGTTACCAAGGTAAACCTAGACATCTTGTTTTGAACCTTCATATGTGGCCTTTCCTAAAGAGAACCTAGAAATATGATAGTCTACTACAGTGATATCTTCCTTTGACTTATCAAAGCATCGGGGTTGTTATCTCTACAAACCTTTACCCTATTTGATTGACCAAAAGGTGAGAGATAACCCTTGCTCTCTTTTCTTGGCATCGGGAGTCAGATCTAACATATTAAGATAAACATCATCACCAATAGGTATATTATTCTTCTACGTGGGGGTATTTCGCTCATCCATGTAGGAGTAGAAGAATAAGAAACCAACTAATCAGAAGATAACATGGGCATTGTCATCATGGTAGTGAACTAGATGGGTGATGAAAGGGAAGTTGTTGTAGTAATCACCAGTGGTAATGAAGTGGTGACAAGTGAAGAAGGGGTGGAAAGGATAGTTGTGGGGATGGATGAAATAGGAAGGGTGATGTGAGAGGAAGTGGGAAGAAATTGTTGAGGAAGGGGAGTTCCTATAGGGGAACCCTAGGGAAGAAAAATCTCTATATGAGAGAGAGGGAAGAGAGAAAATACCTAGGCCATGATAGGAGATGAGTTGATGGGAGGAGAAGAAATGGAAGATGTGGGAAAAGGAAGAGTGAAAGGTGGAGGAGATGAAAATGGGGAAGAAGGAAGAGGAGGTGACTGTAACTCTTGAGTGGTGGATGGTGGGGAAACACTCAAATCAATGAATTATGTGAAAGGAAATTTGGAAGAAGAATATTTTGTGGAAGGAACCTTATAAGAAGAACCACACCTCTACAAGACAATGGTGATTTTTGTTAGGCTTGGGAGTGGGTTTCCATCCTTTTGAATAATTAGGGTGGCCCACAACTCATTGTACCTTTGTTTCTGAAATAGTGACTTGTCCCGACACCTTTGGTTTAATTCTTACATAAATCAACCATTAGTGGGTCCAATCGAAAATATGAGTTTTGTGCTCCCTAGGCGGCACACTCTTGAAGTGACCAATTGATCCACAACATTGGTTAATCATGTACATTCATTTGTTCATAGACTAGATCTAAAACCTCTCTATTATATTAGATACCCTTTGGTACATTTACAATTCTATACCTGGCTAATTCATCAAAATTCAACCTTTGATTGTCTCTCTCTTGAACTATAATTTTGTCTCTAAGTCAATCCATATATCTTCCAACTATGATATATGAACACCAGTTAGTCTGAGTCCACCGACTATACCCCAATAATCAAATTTGATTCATGGGTGATATGTCTTGAATGTAATTTACTACATTTAACCTTCAACATTCTTCTCTTTATATGAGGATATACAAGTGTATCAACCTAAAATTAATTATAATTGGACCCTTTCCTTATGCATGTTTTGTTGAATTTTATGGAGATGTATAAATTCTTAAACTAACTCTAGTAATACACACTTGTCTGTGGGAAACCTTGATAGTTTATAAGGAGCACCTAAGAATCCTCCTACTCTGAGATATGTGAATGTTGGGAATTACAAGAAAATACAACCCCAAGTCCTCACTACATTCCAAGCACTATATGATATCCTTAAATTTTAGAGCTCCTTGTCAAAGACACAAATGGGAGAAAAGAATAAATCACCATTCACTCTCCTAAAATGGCATGATCCTTATTTCATCGTTAATTGGGAATAAAAATCATAAATATGTGATGAATTCCTTACTCCCATGGGTTCCAATCCTAGATAATTTTTCATCCATGCATTGGCATGTACCAGATAAGAGGTCATATAGAAGTTTACTTTGGTTAGTACTTCTAACAACTAGGTGTGTATGGCATCATTGATGTGCTCGCCCATCGAATGAGATCATAATTTTTACAAATTATATAGATATATAAGTAAATCCATTCCTAAAAATACTTTGAACATGGGTTCCCTATAACTCTACTCAATAATGTGATAATATCATTCACCTCCTAAATTAAATATGAGCGAGGAATAGTCTTTAAAACTATGGTAATGAAGACTTGGGTTTTACTAAATAGATCTTGTTAAGAACCTTGACACAAGCATCAATTTTTTTTTCCAATGTTCAAGAGAAGAACTAGAATAAATTGAGGTGTATCCCTCAACATCAAGAAGTTTTAACAAATCCTAAAAGTAATCAGTATTTAATTTGATTATAATTATCCCATCATCATATTTTATAGTTTAGGAATCTACGTCTTAATGTGCCACAACTTTTAGAACAAATTCGGGACCACTGTATTGAGGGTGGAGAAGTGGTAACCAATGTTATTACACTTTCATAAATAATTTTCATCCAAGCATTCTTATATGGATCTCTAACCCTACCCAAAACTATGGAAGATTGATGTGGCGAGGTCAGTGTCTCCAATATTGTCAATGTTGGATGTGATGTTGGAAGGGGAGGAACCCCTTAGAAAATATACTTCATTTTCCCCTTTATCTTAGATGATGACTCCAACATTTTCCTTTGAAATAAATTCTAAAAATCTTATCGATATATCTGAAATTGAGGCGAAGTCAGCCCCTAAAATGAATCAAGGAACCCTTGAAATGCACTAGTAGAACTTGAGCCTTACTTTGCAACCTTGCAGTTCTATGGAAGTCAACCCTTACTTTGCACACTTTTACACCCGAAATTGATTTAGCGGAGGTTGTTATGTACTTTATGACCCCGATCTTGATGGTGGAACTTGGGGATTTTTTACAACCCCAAACTTTTGATTTGATTTGGACGGGAGTGAGGGCCTATTCTACGCAGACTTGATACTTTGATATGGTGATTAATGATAATTCCTCCTCCGTTCCTCAAGTAATTGATATTTTTAATCCTAATATTCATCAAAAGCACAATAAGTGAAAGGATAAGGGAAATGGATATGTTAATCCCAATACATAAAGAATAAAACATTATATATGAATAAAAATGAAAACACCAAGAATACCCATAATTCCAAGTAAAAGATAGAAAATAAATGCCCAAAATAACAACACAAAACCTTGAAAAATAATTAGAACAATAAAAATTACCAAAATATCAATTGTGTTGAAGAGGAAATCATGAAAGTTTTTTAGAAAGCCATAAGAGGTATGGTAGAATTTGAGTGGGCATCAACAAGTTATATTTCAAAATGTTAGGTGAAAATGACGTGTAAAAACTTGACCTTAAATAAAAAAGGGTGAATTAATTACCATGTCGGTGACACATGTGGGTAGGTGGCATTTAATATGTTGACTCAAAGTGTCAGAACTTGGCTTCCTTTTTGCAATGCGTCGGGTTTCAAGTTTTAGAAGTTAATGTGCACATTACATGTAATTTGTTTTGTCAAACTTGAAACCCGAAATGATCTAAAATTCTTTTTATTTTGGGTTTTGGGACCAAAGTTACAATTTTGCATGAAAATTACATATTGGTTCTGAAACTTGAAATGGTATTTTTAAAGACACAAAATCATGTACTTTGGGTATCTATCTAGTCATGATCGCATACTACTATTCATATGATTCCTAAACAAGAAAATTACTAATTGATCTCTATCTTTGGCCAACTTTGCTTACTATCTGTTTTCTCTTTTGGTATTACACTTCTTCTTTCCCACTCTATTTTTTCATACTTTATAATTTATAAATCTAGACACCAAGCACCCAGCCATGACACCAATGCCAAGTGCCCCTGTCCCTCTAGGAGCCCTTGACCTTGTTGTACTTTTCTCACATCTTTTGGGTCCTTTCTAGCCGTTTGAGCATCTTATCTTTTTGGTAGTAAGCCTTTTCAGGGTTAATTACAAAATTAAAGTAAGGGAAATAGATAAATATAAATCTATGTGACCATAATAAAGGAACAAACACTAAACATTAGCTATCACCACCTAAGGTTTCATCCAAGAGCATTATCAAAAGCATTCAAGCATCCATTTAGCTTCACACAAGGGACAAAGGACTGCCATTTTTGCATACACTTCATAGGATGGGAATTTTATTCTTTCATGCACACATCTATTTACATAATTTACATATAGATACTTACTGCTACAAAGTGTGACATGCACAAGAGCCACCTAGGGCACGATTTTGAAAAACACACATAGAACTAAATTGGGTCTGAGATGTAGTATGATGTTCGGTCGTAAGTTAACTTTTTTGAAATCCAAGGATAGTTTGACCCTTCATGTTGTATATTTTTGTATAAATTCATGTGGTTTGAGGGTTTTACAGGTGCTTATGTCTGATTTTAGGTTCTAGGTGATTAATAACAAAGTGCAGTGACATACAAGATATCAAAGGTGATAATCATCAAACATCTTGCGACCCTACGAAACTGAGTTCCACGTCTTCTGAGTTGTCACAAGATCCCATAACAGGTCTCTAGTGCCCTTGACCCTCCATAGGTGCCCCTGGTCATGGAAATATTGACATCTCTGTAATTTTTGGGTCTAAATGTGACACTTTGAATTCGTGTTCCATATATTTTTGAATTGGCACAACTTTGGCATCACATCGAAATCACATAAGTATTCTATCCCTTCATTTTCAAATATGGTTTCATATTTTTCTAGCTTAATTTCTTGGGTCAAATATGTACTCTAGGTTTCTATAATTGCGTTGTTACATATTTATATTTAGGCATTTTATTTATTCAATATTTACTTAATCATTTGGTGAACCCATCTCTCGATTCCAACCTTATTTTTAAAGGTTTTTCTTGTTATGCCCATCACTCGTAGTGGTCATTTTGGGTCTTTTGAACATCTTAAGATTCTTTCTTCCTCCTGTAGGGTCTCCAATTAAAATTTTGAAATGGATAACCCACTTGCTAATTCTTAGCAAGTTCCTCTTGAAAACATTAAAGTGTCTGATAGTGAGAAATCATATGATGAAGACACAGATTTTGATCAAGATTAATTAGATGAGCTCACAATTTTTTTCAAGCTTTGCATGATAATCGTGATCATCTTCCACATATTCTTCATGTTTTGATTGTTGTTAAAAATACTCGTGATGCTACTTCGGTGCCTCATTTTGGTTCTTTGTCAATTTCCATGGCCTCCACTCAACCCCTTCATATTCTCTCTTTAATTCCTACTACTACCATTCCCATCATTCAACCTAATGCTTCTAATACACAACTTGTATCTTCTTCAAATACTCCTAATTTAACTTCTTTATATTAGGATCTGCAGATGCAAATTTTCCACCTTTAATTGGTTACATCTCGTGCATATCCATCTTTGGATTCCACTTCACTCCTTCACACTCCTTTTGCACCCACTATTTCCACCTATCCACTACCTTTAAATTTCATCACCCCTAAGATTCCTAATTTCAAATTCCATGACGACCCTCAAGAACATCTTCGAGCATTTCATGTAGCATGCTTAGACTATGTGGATGATCACACTTTACTTGTAAATCTCTTTCCTGGAACTCTTCATGATTATGCAATGTGTTAGCTCTATGATCTACTTGTCCACTTGATAACATATTTTACACATTTAGATGATGCTTTTCTCACTCATTTCTCTATCAATATCAGATCTAAGATATCATATTCTCAACTCATGCAACTTAAGAAAGGATCTAACAAACATATAGTGGATTATGTCTTGTGATATAAAAACAACTTAGCTAAGATGTATAATGTACTTGGAATCTGAAATTCAAGATCTATTTGTCCAAATTCTATTACCACCTCTACATGAGAGTGTTATCTTTGAGACCTATCCATCATTCAATCATTTGTGTCATACTCTTAAGCTATGTGAAACTAAACAATTATCTATGAGAAAGCTTATGTATCGGAAAAAGCTTCATTCTCTATGTGTTTTTCAAAGTAAATCAAATTTCAAGCCATCTACAAAACCTACTAAATCTAAAGCCACTATCAATGTTGTATCTAATACTAAAGATTTGTAATGGCAATTGCCTAAGCATACATATACAAAATTAACTATCACTTGTACATCTTCTATTGCCACAACTTGTTGAGAGAAATATTATTACACTTCCTCCTCCACTCAATTTGGACCCATCTCGTCAAAAAGGTTGTAATTAAAATGAAAAATTTATATGTGACTATCATCAATGTGTTAGACATTCTACAGATCAATGATTTAAAATTCATAATATTATTCAAGATCTTATCGGTAATAATACACTTGAGCTTCTTGAGAGACTATGACTTCTATACCATGAATGAATGAAATCATAAGCTCAAGATATTCAATAATCTTGTTCTAAAAAATGACAAAAAAGCAGCTAAATCTTCAAAAAAATCATACATATCACACACTTCCTCCTCCTGAATTAGGGGCTCTCTATTTTCTATTTGTACATGTTCGATATCTCCACCACTCATTACTTTCTTCGATCATGACTACCATGCTACATTATCTTCTGATCGTTTTCACATTAGATCTTCTATTGGATACATTTCTATCAATAACACTATGGTTGATCCATCATTTCACATAAACACATGTTCTATTTCCCTTCTTATCACTATTGGCTATCCACTCTCACAAATCTCATATCCACTTCCTAAATCATATGGATATTTCAAGCTTCCAGTAATGGTTGGTCCTTTTACCATGCTTGTTTCTTTTCTTGTGGCACCTTATGTCAAAGGATGTGACATAGTCTTAGGTCTCCCCTAGCTCCATGCAACTAAGGATATCATCTCCATACACCATTTATGTCTAAATTTCATTCACAATAAGCAAGTCATCACTATCAATGGTGTTTCACCATCCACGCCATGGAAATAAGCTCCTCTTGAGGTTTCCATTGTACTTGCTAGAGCATCAAGGTCCGTGTGATGTCTCATATCAAAAGAACAATCTGATCCTACATTTCTTGTTCCTAAATAGCCTACTCGATCTCACAATTCTACTATCCCATCTCACTAGTCCATCATAGGTCCATTTCTCGAACAACTCCTTCACATCAATGTACATCATCACTTTGTTCTAATTTACATAGGTATTCATCACCTCCACATTCTCCTTCACATAGGTGTCCATCACCTCCACATTATCCTTCACATAGGTTACCATCACCATCCAAGTATTAAGCATATAGGTCTCATTCACCGATACATATTTGGTCTCATTCACACCAGTCTTAGAGCATAATCACATGCCTTTATCTCTACAAGCATTGGGTGGAGGACCTTCATCTTTCATTTTCATCAGATAGCACATTCAACATAATACATTTGGGGGAATCATACTTATCTCCCCTAGCACTATTAGATGTATTACATACTCTACACTCTACATCTCATCTTTCATGTGCATCATATATATCTCAATACACTATTATATCATCATTACTTGATGACGTGCTCTCTTCTTCGATTGACACTTGAATTTGAGGGCATACTATACAGATGAACCTCACACATTACATACTTCACACATCACATATTCATCACATCACTTTTTTCGTAGATTCTATTACACATCATATGCATTCTACATGCTCATGGCATATCTTTCTTGCATCTTTTACATGATGCACTCATTACCTTATGACACTTCGTAGTTCCATGGTTCATACTTGACTGTTAAGTTTTTATATCTAAAATGAACCCCACCACACTCACTTACTCACTCACTCTATACGCTCTACACTTTCACGATAATATCTTTTAAGCGCACAAGTTCAAACCATTTCTTGATGACACACTCTTGTTCTATGGTTCATTCTATACTACGAAGGGAAATGTATAAATGAACCTCATATCATGGATACACATCTGCTAGGGGGAAATGTTTCTCCTATCACACTCATTTTGCATTCCATTCCATCTCATCCACAACATACCGTATATCTTGGTTTCTTTTATTCATTCTTACTTATGATTACATGTGCACTTTTAACACATGTTATACAAATATCTTGTATGTCATTATCTTTCTATGTACACATGCATGTTAACGTGTCTTCTAGTTATGAATGCAACATTCATACATGTGGATACATGTAGCACATATGCTTAGCACAATACCTATTACTAGTCCTACAATGAATCTTATGGGCATCCACTTTTGTACATCACAGGTGTTATTATTTTAATTTTCATGGAAAAATACTATCGGATTATACACGCTTTGACATACATTCTATATTTCCAACATGCTAATGGGTGATTCATGTATAAAATTTGTTTTGCATGTATATTTACCACCATGGTTATATGTTCTATTGCTTGATATTGTTTTCTCTTGTCTTCCATTGTATGCCATTGTTTTTGGGATTTTTTGTTTTTCTTGTGTGCACACTTTCTTCTTTTGGCCATTTTATTGCAACATCATGAGTGATGTCCCATGTTTGAAACCCACTTTTTGTGGTCTAAATTGTCTACTTTCATCTATTCTTCTTTCTTGATTAACTTACATATTTTATTATACATGTGTGTTTGTCTTTCTTGCACTAACACTTGTTTCCTAGCCACTTTGTTTGTGTGTTGCTTACTTTATACTAAGCACACTCCCCCTTGTGTAAGGAATAAATTATAGTTAAGTGATCGGTCCTCCTAGGGGGCCGCATACTCCTTAGCGGTGTCACATGAATCACAAATGAGGGGGAATATATTGGGTGAATTAGTCACCCCATTCAATAGTCTAAAATCACAATTCACTACAGTTTAGGACATGGTCAACACAATCTTCATTCTCAACAATGGCTGAGATCCTGACTTGGGTCCTCTACACAAAGACAAACACTAGTGTTCGACCATAAAATAGTGCTTGGGAACCCCGACCCTTCCTGGATGCCTATGACCATGGGGTAATTACACAACATTTTTTTAGTTTAGCACAATTTTTGGTAGTTCACATGGTGACGTTTATAGAAAGACATCCTTCACACTCGACATGCATGCATACACTTTATTTTCTACTTTCCCATTGGATCAGAATTGTTCAAACCAAATTGAATTTTTACACACCATCAAAGTGGTGTTTACACTTTGGGAATCAATTAAAGGTTGGAGGATGAAACCAGACTTTTGTCCCTACACTTCTTGATTATTGGTGTGAGATCACCCAAAAATCTCACACTCAAAGTGCAAGAATCGACATGAGATCTCCCAAAAATGTGTTCTTCTACATCATCTACAGGATCCTTTCTACACTCTTTACTCATCATGGATTAGGTTCACATGTTCCTTTTTTATTTTTTATATACTTTTACACACTTTTTACACATTTTGATCATATATACGTGTATTTGACTACTTGTTTGTTCTTCTCTTTTATAGGTGCATCCTTATGGGAAGAAATAATCACATCAATTACATTATCAGTCAAGAATCAATCAACATTGATAATAGGTACAAACGTGCAACATCTACACATATGCTCTCACCCTAGGGTCATCATCATCATTTTTCACTTACTCTTCTCTAGCTTCCACGCTTCACATTTTTATCACTTCACACTTTTTCTTGTCTCTCTCGGCACAATTTTTTCCATCGATTTGCATGGTTATCAGGTATTCATCTCTTATATATTTTGTTTTATCAAGCATTTTCTCAACGGGAAAATGTAGACAAAAAATCACACACTTTGGGTATTTATCTAGTCCGACCACATACTACTATTCATATGAATCCTAAGCAAGAAAATTATTATTTGATATCTATCTTTGGTCATCTTTTCTTGTTATCAATTTCCTCTTTTGGTCTTATACTCCTTGTGTAGTCTATCTTTTCATGCTTCAACAATTCTCACTCTAGACACCAAAGCCAACTAGGATGCCGGCGTTAGTCAGCCGCTCCCATCCCCTCTGGGTGCCCCCGACCTCTTTGTACTTTTCTCACATATTTTGGGTCCTTTCTAGCCATTTGGGCACCTCATATATTTTTTAGTCAACCTTTTGGATTTAATTACAAAATTCAAGAAAGGGAATTATATAAATATAAAGTTATGTGACCATAATAAAGGACCAATTACTAAGCATTAGCTATCACCATCTAGGGTTACATCCAAGAGCATTATCAAGAACATCCAAACATCCACTTAGATTCACACAAGGGAAAAGGAAATGTCATTTCTACATACAATTCATAGGAGGGGAAGTTCATTCTTTCATGCACACATCTATTTACATCTTTTACATCTAGCTACTTTCTCACTATAAAGTATGACATGCACAAGAGCCACCTAGGGCACACTTTCAACACACACATAAAACTACATTTGGTTTGAGATTTTTAGTACAATCCTCATCGTAAGTTCATTTTGTTGACCGAGGACAGTCCAACCCCTCATGCTACATATTTTTTAGGATTTGATGTGTTTTAAGGGTTTTTTAGGTGCTTCTTTTTTATTACAGGTTTTAGGTGAATAACAAAGAAGTGTAGAGAAATATATGAGATCAAAGGAAACAAGAAGAAAACATTTTGTGACCTTTAAAAAATGAGTTGCCTAGCTTCGAGAAATCAAAGGCAACCAAAATAGTCTCTACGATGCCCCGACCCTCCGTAGTGCCCTAGTCTTGGCACTCTTGACATATCTACAATTTTTGGGTCTGATTACCACACTCTGAGTTCTTGTTTCAACTATTTTCTAGATCAACACAACTTTGACATCACATCAAAATCAACTAAGTATTCTATCCCTTCATTTGCAACTAGGGTTTCATATTTTTCTATCTTACTTGCTTGGGTAAAATATGTACTCTAATTATCTATATTTGTGTTGTTACATATTTAGATTTAGGAATTTTATTTATTCCTTATTTCTTAATCACTTGCATGGCTAGAAATTGGGTTTTGGGACTCGAGTTGTAATTTGCATGAAAATTGCAATTCAAATTCTAAAACTGAAATGCACTAGTTGGATGGATTTTAGAACTCATCTTGTAATTTTCATGCAAATTGCAATATGAACCCCAACTTCTAATATGGTCAAATTTCCATGTATTTCAGGTTTCAGGTTTTGGGATGTAATTTACATGCAAAATACAAATTGATTACTGGAACCTAAAATCTAAAATACATAAAAAAAAATAGTACATAGGAAATTTCTTCAAATAATTTCATGAAAAAATAACACTTGATAAAATGAAAAAAATTCAAGGAATTGTTTCAAAAAGAAGGCAAACTTAGCAAGGGGAACTATTATGTTAGAAAAGTAGCACCCTGGGATATCCGGTTAAGGTCCCCTACTTTATACCAAACATGGGATGATATCACACAAGTGGGACTTGTAAAATGAGATCAACCTCAAATAAAGTTGGTTCTTATACCTATTCCTAATGCTAAACTACTCCTAGAAGGGAAATTATACTATCTACTTCTATCCTAAGCTTCCAAGGGACTAGAGAGAGGGAGATTGCATAAAATGGAAATCCTAGCTACATAGGTGATGCACCAGAAAAGGGATGGGTAAATATCTAGATGAGTGAAAATGAGATGTAGAATGGGAAAGAGAGGACATACACAAGTGACAGTCCCTAAATGCATTTGTAAACATCATTTCCACTAAGCACAACAAACCTGAACCAATAAGAAGAATACAAAATGCACAAAACTTGGAATATGCAATTAAAGGCATGTATAATTCAATAAAACACAACAAGGGTAGAGAATAGCCACAACACATATTTATTAATTAAATGAATGCACAATTCATTACAATTATAAGAGAAGGCAAGGATCTTGTTCCAGAAACTCATATCAAAGGCCTGCAACTCAACAATACTATAATTTTTTTATTAAAGTTTCATTACAAGAACACCCCCCCCAAAATGTGCCTTAGCACTTACATTTATTGATCCCAAAGAGAGAGAGAGAGAGAGAGAGAGAGAGAGAGAGAGAGAGAGAGAATTCCATAGCATGTTTCTAATGGTCCCAACCCTTTTAGAAGTTCCAAAATTATTACTACCAAAGGATGATTGAAACTTTGTTGGGTTTTTGCTTGGAGCCCAAGGAAATGTTTTACTCCCACATATTTCTCATTTTACCAATTTCTTCCCTCCAAAATCTGATTTTATGGATTCCATGATGTAGAGTGTTAAGAAATGATTCCAAAAGCCCAATTTCATGAAAAATGGAGCTATGAGTAAAATTTTATAGTTGTGTGAGCCTTGAGAAGTCATGAGGAATACGTTCTAGATTTTAATACACAATATGCATTAAAAATTCCATTTTCCTTTGTTTTTCAAGTATGTCGGGTCTTTGGATGACACAAGGTACATGGGAAAAAGGGTCACCTTGGCCTCCAAACCCCGCAGCACATCTCGCAATGTACCATGGCCTTGAATTTCTTTGTTTTGGCTCCAACTTCCTTGTAGATAACTTGGTATTCCCAAGAAAATGTTAAGGTCCGACCTTGTGCCCTGCACCCATTCTAATCCACAAAACACTATGCCTTTGAATTTCAAAGAAAAAAAAAAAGTGTGGGAACTTTGAACCTTGTGGAACTTGGTATTACCGACCCAACCCAGTTCTCTGTAACTCACCACATCCCACATAATGCTTGACACTTAGCCATTTTTTCCATTTTTCAGCTTGATAAGGTATGCAAGGAACAAGTGATCTAGGGGAGCATGTATCACTCGACTGCTTAGTGCTCGCAACTCAATGCTTTTCTTCAATACAAGGAACCCACTTCAACTCCTTAACAAATCTACCATTTTGGGTTTTCAAGGAACTCAAGCCCCAAAGGAACTTATACCTCATGGACCGTGTAGAACCCAATTTTCCACATTATATCTGTCTCTTTGCATTTCATAACTAATTCGAGGGTGGGGAACCTTTGTTCCATCCATAGCTCCTAGACCCGTAATACATTAAAATAGGACATTATTCCATTTTCTCAATTTTTTGGCTAAGTCCTTAGGCCAAGTAGATCACTAAAGTAGTAGGTGAAGAAAAACAAAGTGCCCCCAAAAACCATTTTTTCAATATATCCATTTTAAACCAAAAATTGACCAACGATGGGATTTTATGAAACCTAGTAGAGGAAAAAAGGCCCCAAATGATTCCAAACCTCCCAAAATCAATAGTGTTGATGCAACCTATAATTCACCAATACAAGCCCAGGCACATTGACACATCACTCAGCCTAGATTGAGTGCTCACCCAAAGCATGCAAAGGTATGAGACCCCTCTTTAGGTTTCATGTCAAGGATGTTAGCATGATGAAGACTTAAGGAATTCAGATCCATGACTAATATATCATTCTATAGTGCATGTTTAGATCTAGATCTAGAGAATACAGAATTAAAAGATAACCATGATGAAATCAAGAATGCAACACTGAAATATAATAATGATTAAACCTTGATTTATTCCATAATCCCCATTATATTGAATTCAATAATAGAAATAAGATTTTTTTCTAATAATGATGTAGTATACACTCAAACGTGTATCGAGACTGACAACATAATCTCACTATAACCTAATTCTCACATCCTCTCTCTATGATACATAGTTCAATACATATTTATAAGGGTGGGGACTTTCCCTTCACCACTTATCTAATCCCAAAATAGGTCGCATGCTATTATTAACCACACACCATTACAAAAATAGCCACATATGCAAGTGCAATATCAATAGACTTCTTTAAGTTAACTGACAGTAGTAGATCTATTCTTGGAATGTATCCATATGCAAAGCACTTCGTAGCTGATCCTCCAAAATGGCCAATGCATGTCGCGCAAGTCTTTGACTGGTTTGTGTGCTCTGTGCATTATCTCCAAAAATAGATCCTCATCATGAAAACAGATAAGTCTTGAACTTGTTTCTGTTCTTCACGTGTAATCCTTTTTGATACTTCTGCACCTTTGAATGTGCTCTTCTCTCTTGCGTGAACCTTCTATATTTCCTTTACTAAGTTCCAAATTTTGACTAACCAACATTACCCCACACTAATTGCATTTCCGCCCGGCAATGGTTGTTATCCAAAATGAATCAAAGAATGTGAATAAAGAGATAGAAAGAATTTTAAGAATAAAATAATGTCTTTACCCTGTAACCTCCTCTGCTTCAACTTGAAGAATCAATTTTGGATACCCTTCTTTATCTCCATTTCTAGAGTCTACCAATCATTGAGTGTAGCCTCTACCTTCTCTGGAATATCCACTATAATTGATTCTAACTCATCCTTTGCAATTTCTCCTTTCTCATTCTGCAAGACCAATAGAATGTTGGACATGGCAGTCATTCTCCCTTCTAACAGTCCATATTTTTGCGTGATGATTTTCCCAAGCTCATCCAGTCTTTCCTTATGTGGTTCTTGAGCTGATGTAAGGGCCTTGCACTTATGTTTGATAAGCGCTAATCATTTTGTGTGGCCCAATGTTTCATCTTTCATGGACTTTAGGACCTCATTTTCTTCCAAAATGGTCTTGGTCCTTATAACGGCTTTTAGTGTTGTACAAATATTCAACACTTGATCCACCTTATTTAGTTCCTCCTAAAGCTCTAAAGCAACCCCTCATATGATGCAATCTTCCACATCACTGAATCCTTTTCTCTCTACTTCTTGTGCTAGATATTTTGGCATTGGCATACACAGAGGTTCATCTTCAAGCACTAAGTCCACCAATGTACTTACATAATGTATTTCCGAAGGAAATGTCTTAGGTACCTTTGGCTCTAAGTGTGGCCTAGCCTTCATGACATTATCCCCAATCTCCTCTACCATGCTGATAAAAATAGCATTCTTCTTATGTGCCAAGTCTTTTTCCTACTTTAGGCATGCTATTTCCTCATCCTTCATCTTGATCTCCTCCCTCAGCACCCTAATTTTTGCAGCTTTATCCATATTCCACCATGCCACTTCTATCGAGACTTTCACCAAATAATTTCTCACTTGTTCATCTGACATAACAGTAGGCTTTACTGTTATGTGCCTGGCTTGAGGTGTCTTCTTCAACCTCCTTGAAACACATGACTCTTCACATACATCAAAATTTGGTTCATCCATGTGCGTGTGCATCAACCATGACAGTTGCTTCCTTGTGTGCATAGTTTCCATATCTTCATCCATCAACTCCTAGCCATATAACTCCTTTTGTGTCATTGTGCTTTGGAAACAGGAATGGACAATTTTACCTGTGTCCTTGGCATAGCCCATGACTAGTGGAAGATATTCTCCACTTGTTCTTTTTTATCTAGGCTACTTAGGAACTTGGGCTTCAAGATTTTGAACTTGTACTATTGTGTCCTGAGTAGTCTTGGTTTTTGTCTCATCTACCTCCTTTCCTCCTTCCTCTCCATCCTTCATATCTTTGTCTTCTGGTTCATCCTTGTTCTCTGGAGGTGTAGGGGAATTTGGCACGCTTTCCTTAGACTCTTCCGCTTCCTCATTCAAATTTAATTTCCTTCTTATTTTCTTAGTTGTCTCCTTATGTGGAGAGAGTCAAGGTGATCTATGCACTAATTGTGGAGTATCCCCTAGGGTCCTTGTTCGCTGAACACTCTTTTGAAATGGTGCTCTCCTTAGACTGCATCCAATTCCTCATCATCTCCTTCTTATGGCTGAGATGGTGAAGTCGTGCACTCAGCTTATTCCTTATTTAGAGGTTGTCTTCTACCTTTGTGCTCCAAACCACCACTATCTTCATGCTCCTCTTCATCATCTACTTGAATTTTTTTTTGGCTTAGGTGTTGGAATATTTTCCATTGTATGCCTACCTTTTAGCATCCCTGGGAGTGTGAACTCATTCTCCACATACTTAGTGTTCTCTAGCTTGGGTTTGAGTTATAGGTACACAAGTGCTACTCCGATGTCCCCAAATTCCAAGCTTACAAGATTCATTCTTATAATATCTGAGATAAGCCTCTCAATGTAGGCATTCCACCTGGATATACATATTTCTTTCTCAGAGTGTGGTAGTCACAATATACCTTGTTTGTATTGAAGGTTAGGTGATGCGCATTTGAAAACCGGTGAATTGATGCTTGGAAATACCTTGCTGTGAAGGCATATGGTAGTTTTCACCATGGGCTCCAAGCCCCATCCTTCATCGTAAATCATGCGATGTAAAAATGTTGGTAGACTACAAACTGAACTTCCTTACCCACCATTGAAGGAAAATCCTTGGGTATGCGCCATTCTTCTTCAAACACCACACAAAGTCTATCATACCACATCTCCACCCTCTTCTTGAATGGTTCGCTCATTGATTCATTGCACAATTATTTTCCAAAGCTTTTCACATGTGACTTGTGTTCAATGTGATACTCCCAAATCTTCTCCTTTGGCCCATCAGGCACCCCACTCTCCATAAACACTAAAGACAATAACACAACACAAAAAATTATTATGTCACTTTTCAATGCTTATTCAATGATTTTATTTGCTATGTGATCTGCAATATTGTAGACAACCCCTTGAGACATCTTCTTTGTGACATGCAACCACATTGTGTTTACCTGCGACCATCTTCCTTGGTCATTCATCTTTGTTACAAGATGTGCAACTGCCTGCACTACTAGGTACTTTTTCAATTTTTCAATGTCCATGCCATGCAAACACTTTTGTATACCCCAGCTCCTTTCTTATCTCCAAGATTATGGCCTTATCAGTTAAATCACTATCTGATCCACTCTTGAGGCCCTTAGTCTTGTCACAGTTGAAATCGGGTAGCAGCTGTGATTCTAACCCTCCGTCCTGCAAAGTAGAAGAAGTCCTCATAGACTCTACTCATCAACCACCAATATAATGGTTCATACTTTCCAAAGTATGGCATCTCATACAATTGGTAGACTTCATTCTGTTTCAGCAACTTCTCACCAGTGTCACCATAAATCGACATATCTTCTTTTTGTGACGCTTGTTCATTTTTGTGCTCAACAACACATCAAGATCCTTATTATTATCTGATGTTCGATGGTTGTAATCATTGATTTTACATTGATGGATGTGAGAATCCCATTCTTGTCCCACAATCATGCCCTATGGATACTGCATTTCTGATAAATTACTCTCGGGAGAAATTTCTTCTTCCACTTCAACATTATTCTTCCCTTTTTCCCCTGCTACGGGTGCTTTCTTTGGTGCCATCTGAAAAATCTCTCTTTTCTTCCCTCTATAGTCAAGCAAGTCAAAACCCTAGTTTAAATCTCCATTCCCTAGTGTAAATTACATGCCCTAACTAATTTTTAATGCATCTACTTCACTTAAACCCTTCACCTATTAGAACACAAGATTATCCTGTGCACAACCCTTCTCTCCACGTCTGGTTTTACACTATTTACACCTCAACATGATTTCTCGGCTCATTTGCACTTATCCCTTTTCAAATTATCTCAATTATAATGGTAAAAATGAACTCACATCCCATCCTTATATAGAATTTCAAAAAGTTAGTGCATTTATTGCTCCACCTACCAAAAATCCTCTCATTAATCGACCATTTTCGTTCTTTCCATGTGGTACATCTTCACGCCCAAGCTATAACCTTCTATCACACCCCCCTACTTTTGGTTGCAAACTTCTCTTCAGCATGCTTCCATGTGCCTAAGTACCTCATCACTATACCTTCCATTGGTAGTCTTCATGGCCTCTACTTACCTCACGTTATACTTGTTTCTTCATTCATCTCTATCTATGGTCCTTGTGTCTAGAAGAAATCTCTTTTTCTTTTCAATTCTCCAACCTGGAATAGCACCCATAGATAGTTCCTTTCATGTGTACTTATTTCCATTAGTCTTGTACCTAGATATCAACAACCTACCCCACATTAAGGGTATGTGTAGTCCTTTATGTATAATTTTTTTCCAAATAGTAATTATCTTTTAACGCGTAAACGTGCTTATTACACAAAAACACAACTAAGTCGATAAATCGTAGCAAAAAAGAAGGAAACATATTAAGGAAATACAAAATTGAAAACCTAATCTAAATGGTAATATTGCCTTATTACAAACACCAAGAAGAATTATTTATAGTAGGACTTTAGCCTACTCCTATTGAAGTATGGGAAATTGTATTCCATCAAACACCTCTAATTGACAAGCACTTGATTTGAGTATCTGAGTGATAACATACGGTCCCAAACCAATGTACCTTGAGTTTTCCTAGATGGCACAAGAACTTAGAATCATAAAGGAGCACCATCTGTCCTATCTCAAGATTTTTATCCCCGATGCATGTCATGCTTTATGTATGGCCTTCTCTTTTTTTTTACTATGGCTCGTCACTCATCTAATGTGCTATGGCTCATCACTCATCCAACTTGATTAAATTTTTAATCCATTCTTCTAATGCTTTCTCATCAGTAAGACTTCCAGCGTGAGCAATACGCAAAGAAGGTAACATAAATTCCATAGGAAGAACTACTGTACATGTCCAAACACTAATTGAAATGGTGTGGCTTTGTTCAACCTTTTAAATGTTGTTCAATATGCCCAAAGTATTGCATATACTTTATCATCCCAATCCTTTCTTCCAACATCACAAATTTTTGTCAATGTCTAGCTCAAAATTTTGTTGAGTGCCTCAACAGTTCCATTTTCCTGAGGATGATAGGGTGTAGTCTTATGGTGTGCAATCATGAATTAATCCAATAAAATTTTGATTGTCTCATTTAGAAAGTGTGTGCCCCTATCCTTTGGTCAAACTTAAAGGACATCCATACCTGGTAATAATATTTTCCCATAGAAACTTGGTTGTTATAGCTATTGTATAATCCTATGTTGGTGCTACTTCTTCCCACCTTGTCGATAGTCATGCAAGTGATGATATACACAATCCATTTCTATGCACAACTAGTGAAATAGGACCCACCAAATCTATAGCCCATTTCTCAAATGGTTCTGCACTAGTAATGGGTCTTAGAGGAATTTCATCTTGTTGACCTTTCCCAAGATGTTGAAAATGATCACAAGCCTTATAAAATTCCTTGCAATATTTATACAGGGTCTCCCACCATAATCCAATGAGTAGAATCTTATGCGTAGTGGCATCACCTGTATAGTGGCCACCTGCAATACCACAATGAGATTCTTCCATAATATCTGTGCACTCATGTTCTAGTACACAACGACACAATACTTCATCCCAGCCTAACTTGTATAGGTCACCACTAATCAACATGTAGGGGTTGCACATATAACAAGTTGTTTCTTCTCCAAGGATTTCATTCCTTTTGGTGCCATACATATTCGTAGAAAGATAACAATGTCCTCTAGTTCTGATGGTGCTCATTATAACCTGTATAACTGTGCATTTAGCATGATATCTTCAATTGCATGTGCTTCTTCTCTTGACTGTATTCTGGATAAATGGTCTAGTCCAGAATTACTTTTCCCTAGTTTTACCATAACTGTGAAATCAAATTCTTGAAATAAGAGTATCCACTTGCATATGTGCCCTTGTAGAAAGGGCTTGTTTACCAAATACTTCAATTCTATGTAATCTGTATAAAAGAAGAATGGTGTAGCTAAAAGGTGCTATCAAAATTTATATATCACATAGATCATTGACAAAGCTTTACGCTCTGTATTTTTGTAATTTATTATTGCAGAGTCATCTTTCTACTAGCAAAACATATAAGATGATATATAATACCTTCTCCATGTTGAGCCAACACCACGCCAATGGCCATGACACATGTGTTCACATGTACATGAAATGGTTGGTCCCATGAAGGAAAAATCGAGTAGGCGTAGTAGTAAGTTTCTCCTTTAATTTCTCGAATGCGTGCATCTACCGTGGTTTCCCTAGTAGAACATAACTTTTCCTTTCAAGTAACTCCTCAAATGGTGTGGTAACTTTGGCATATCCTTTGATAAAATTTCTATAATATCCTCGTATGACCTAAAAATCTAAGCACCTCAATCTAATGTAGTCTACTTTAGGCCTATAATGACTGCAACCTTAGTTGGATCAACCAACAAACCTTACTTACAGATGGTGTGTCCTAATAGTATTCCAAATGGTGTAGAAAATATGCACTTATTGATGTTTAAAGAGATACTCAACTATCTACATCTTTCAAACATTAAGCACTGACTTGTCACAATGATCTTTAACTAATATGTACACTGTCCAATCATCCAAATAGACATGCAAGAAGTTATGAATAAATTCCTTGAACGCTTGAACAACTATGTGTGAAAATATAGCAGGCACATTTTTTAGACCAAAAGGCATTACAGTATAGGAAAAACTACCCCATTCAGTACTAAAAGTAGTCTTTTCCTAATATTCCTAGGAAATCCTAACTTGATGATACCCAAAGAACCCATCTGTAAATGAATAGATTTCACGCCCTATAACACCTTCTAGTATTTACTCAATGAATGGCATAGGAAATGGATAAACCACATATGTATCATTCAGCTCCCTGTAGTCCACACAGATCTAAATCCAACCATCCTTCTTGATATTGATCACCATTGGACTAACCCATTCTGACTCATCAAGGGGCTAGATAATCCCATACTTTAACATTTTTTCAATCTCTTCTTTGACCTTTTTGCACAAGTTGGGGTTTATCCTTTAGGGTCTCTTTCTAACTGGGTGCACACCCTCTTTAATATTTATCTTCATCTCCCAATGATTCATGCATGCCTTTAAGTTAATGGTACCCCTAGGGAATAAGTCTTGATAATCCCTTAGTAACTCTATGATTTTTGCCACTTTAGAGTCTGACCAATAGTCTCTGATTATGGCTTCATTAGGCTCAACATCTGACCCAATATTCACCTTCTTTTTCTTCATAGGTTCATGATAGGCATGTGTGGTATTATCTACACTTTCCAACACCTCATGCCTACTGTTGAATGGTTTACATCTAGATTTTCTACTTCTTCATCATCCACTAAGTAGACCATTTTTCCTTTTTATTTCTCAAGGCAAGTGCATTGAAGTAGTGTGGCATCAGCCTCTATCTCTTCAACAAAATGTGCTCTGAGTTTCCTTCATCCAATAACTCCTAAAGGAGTTCTTCTACCTTGGCACTATCTCCCATAGTTAAGCACTTTATGACTCTTAATGCTTCTTTCACCAGAGGTTTAGTAGAGAAGAATTCAAACATCTGGGCCATTCCTACAATTAAATCCTACCAATTTCTAGTCTCTCTATGGAGTTCTGCATATACATACCAAGCACGCACGTAACCTTGTAATGTGGAATAAAACTTGTGCACCCAGAGTGAGGGTGGTAAAACTTCCTACCCCTCTATCCAGAGTCTCTCACACTTTTGAACGTGGTGCTGAATATGTTGATTACCATGATAAGTGCAGATTTGAGTAGGTGTATTTCTCTGAAGAACCTACTAGCAAGAGAAATCCTAATTTCATTCCATCCTAGAAGGCTATCCTTGTGGGCCACCCACCAGTGTGATGTTGTCCCACGTAGTGTATATGCTAGCATATTTCTTCTTTCAAGTGAGTCTATCCACTCTTCCTCCATGGAACACATGAATACCATAGGATCTCCTTCTTTAGTGTAATAAGGTACCGATTTGTTACCTATCCTCTTGAAATAATGTGGTTTTCTTCCCTTAGGAAATATGCTCTTGAATTTATGCTCTACCAACGCATAAGTGCTATGAGCCCAATTATCACAAGAAACACTTGTAGTATCG
Source organism: Taxus wallichiana var. yunnanensis (assembly GCA_018340775.1). Lineage (NCBI taxonomy): Eukaryota > Viridiplantae > Streptophyta > Pinopsida > Cupressales > Taxaceae > Taxus > Taxus wallichiana. Next base: position 691,863,863 of record CM031241.1, read on the forward strand.
CTAATATATTGTGCATCCTCCCACTAAAGGATTCCTTCTTTACATGGCTCAAGAACTTCTGGATCCCGGATGGCATGTACATAAATCCTATTCATGTATTCTTTACACAAGGGTGCAACATAGGGTGTAGATTTTTCATCTATTAAAGGGATAATAACTCATTCCTCCTTGTTTTCAAAACTGATATAACCCTTGTTGAATTGAATATCAGTATTATTTACATAGCACCAAGGATGCCCCAATGTAGCTAGGAAGCCATCTAACTCTGCTAGCACTAAAACCTCAAAATCTCTAGTGAACTTGGATCCTTTTATGGTAATGGATGCATCTTTTAAAACTTTGATGGGAGTGGCCTTAGTCTGATTAGCCATGAATAATACATTAGAGGATGGCTGTAATGGGGGTCTTCCCATTTGTACCCATGCATCTAAAGTAAGAACATTGACTTGTGTTCTTGTATCAATCAATATATTACTCAATAGCCACCCATCTAGAACAAAATTTAGAGTGATTTCCATGTTATAATCTAGGTTATGAGAGGGAAGATTTACATGTAGGATCTGTCATCCAGTCTTAGTACTTACGCATGGAGTGTTTCATTTTAACCGATTCCCTAATAGTGGAATGATATTTTCCTAAAGTAACAATTTGCACACTTCTCTCAAGTCATCCATATCAGTTTGGACTGTCTCTGATGATTTATTTTTCTCCATCTTTGTGATTGCTCCTTTAAATATTGTATTTCACCCATGAAGATTCCTGAGTACCTCCATGGTTTCCTGGTAAACCTCCCTCTGATGGGCAGGGTTAGGGTACTGTGCATGAAGAACCTCCTCCTTAGTGATGGTAGGATTCTATTGTAATGCTTCTCTAGCACGTGCCCCTTAGCGCGGGTCGTGATGTTTACTTGCAACACCTCAGACTATACTTCCAACTATGGCATCCATTGATTTTCAACAGCGTGTTGTATCCTAACCATCCATGTGCATTTTTTCTTGTTTATGATGCTTGCTAAGATTCTCATACAAGTCCAGGCACTCCTCATAGCTATGACTCTTTCCACATAAAGAACATGTAATATTTTGGGGGAATTCATGCTGTAGTGGTCAAGAGATCTGAAAGTATAACATGTTCTACGAGGGAACTCACTTCTTCCACCACCATAGCCTCATCCTCCAAATCCACTATGGTATCCTTGACCTTTGCCACAACTACCTTCAAAATTCCCTTCATTCCAATCATAACATGCTTGATTGTGATCCTGGTCCTAATTCTCATTCTTTCCTTTAGAGTTATCTGAGACTCCTATCTATCATACACCAATATCTATAGCATCATGGATCTAATCAATCAATTAGAAGTTTTTGTGTCATGAGTCATGGACCTACATATTTTATAGTAGCTTAAAACATTCTTCCTTATCGCATGTTGTAGTAAGGGGAAGTGGCCAACATCATGGTTTAAATGGAATATCTCACAATCCAACCATAATGAGTACACCAATCTGTGGGGACAACTATCCTTTGTGTGACCTTCTACTTCACAATTTGTGAACCAAATCCCTATGTGTGTCTCATGTGCTGAATTTTCGATAGTTTCTTCATTGCTTTGCCATAACTACAATCTATGCTTCTAAAAATGGGCTCACCCCAGTGTCTATGCTTCCAACTACCTCAGCGTAAGGTTGCTTCAAGTTCTTTACGTGGATCAGTGTATGTCTTATGTGATAATGTCATCCTAAAATGGGTAATCAAGCCCCCAATGAACCATTGTGCATGCTAGCTTGTGTGTATATCATAAGAAAGCTTAGATAATAGTGTTTTAAAATGGGCATCATACTCTCTGACACTTTTAGTAGTTCCTTGCTTAATATCCTTGAGTGCACTTATACTCTTATGCTCAAACTCAGGGATGTCAAACTCTTTAAGGAATGCATATTTTAAAGTTATATAGTCTACGCAAGTCTGATCAAGGTCAAACTTCTTGTACCAGTTGTGTGCGCGTCCTTGTAACGTAGTAGAAAAATGGCTTTCCCTACGCTCAAAAGTCATGGTTCATTTTTGTGCACCACATTATTTCACACATATGCATATGTTTAGTAGCATCTTCTATGCCCCTATACTCTGGAAGAAAAAGAGACATCTCCATGTAAATATTCTCGGGTTAGTATAGACCTTTCCCACCTAATCTAGAGCCTCCTATGTTTCCTTTACCTCCAGAACCACCAAATCCACTGGAGCTAGATCCACCTATACCTCCTGATCCCAAACTTGTAGATATGGTTAGATCAGAAGATGTACTTCCCTGTGTCCCAATAGTAGAACTGAATTGTACCCCGATAGTCTGTGAAGTGTTACTACTCCCAGAAGATAGTCCAAAAATCTATGCGCCTGAATTCTATGTTGATGACACGCCCGAAAAGGCACTCCCATATAACAATGAATCCATTTGTGTTGCCATCGTTGTACCTCTTATAAGACTCAATCCAACTCTCCCACTACTTGAATTATCTTGCTAATTTTTTTCTATACTGGATGCTAGAAAACTAAGCGCAAGGGCAAGGTTTCCAGGTGGAGTCAGATGTGCACCCATGGCCCAGGTCATCTCTGCTGGCCAAGGAAGAATACGAAAAAATAGATAAGGGTAAGGGCCAAGGAGGAATACCAAAATAGATAAGGGTAAGAGCCAAGGAGGAATACCTTTTTATGCTGGTCATTTGATGGTTTTTGCACACGTTCAGACTTCTTGATCTAGTGCCAATTGTGAGAGCTTCCTTTTGGCTAGGAGGAACTACCTGTAATAGAAAACAAGACCAAAAAGGATAGTTAAAGGATATGACAAAGGACTGCCTAGCGTATGCTAGTTCAGGAAGTGTGATACTTCTAGATTGCTATCAATCCACTTTGTTTAAAACAAATTAATGTGAGAAACAAGTAAATTCCTACTATAGTTGATATGATTTATGTATCTTATTCAAGTACAATAAGAAAATATAATCACAACAAAGACAAGGCTATAATTAGATCTAAAATATGAGGTATTTGTCAAGGTATTGGGACTAGTCAAGGTATGATTCGGGTTGTTTAGGTTGTTTGGATCTATTCTTAGGTAGGGTATAAAACAAGAGACCGATGTTGGTTGGGTATAACCAATGATGCGATTAAAGGGAGACCGACAATGGTTATGGGTATCAAGGCGTCGATAGGATAGGGTGATGTTCACTAAAAAAATTATTGTAGGGTCTGAGTGAGGTTAGATGAGGCTAAATAAGGGGATGTCGAGGTCTGTGGGGATGTTGAGAACACTTAGAGAGGTGAAAGGGCCAGGATAGGTGATTTGATAACTGGGTGGATGAGGTTTTTCAGTTTTTTCAAAAAGATGACTATGGAGGAATGGGAATGTTAATAGAAGAATAATAACATGAATGATAATCACTCTATGAATAGAATAAGAATGGAAATGGCTAATGATAAAACACTTACCAACATTATAGGTCAAATGGATGGGTGGTGATGATGATGGGTTGATGGAATGGAGCTTGGTGTAGTAGTGACGCTTCCAGAAATGTTACCGTTAGTGCCAATGCTTCTAGATCTATCCACATTCTGTTGCTGGCTATGGATTTTTGGGTGCATGAAAAGACTCTAGTTCTGCTTGCATGTAGCTCTCTTCTCCTCCTCTTACTCTCAGAATGTGCCAACCCAAAAACAAGGTTGTTTGGGTGAATAAATGGTAACCGACGATGGTTTCGGTTTGACCAACGTTGGTTTAGGGAGAACAATGTCATTTTAGGGGTGGTGGTGTCGGTTATGGTGGGATTCCCTAGGTTTCCTAAAATGGGTAAATCTTCTTGATTTCTTAGGCGAAGGTAGTTATTTTATTCCCATGGATTAGAATGGAAACTTCCTTCTAATGAGCGGGAATGTGGTTAGAGAGATTGTAGGGATTGATTTTAGGGTTAGACCAAATCTTAGCTCATTAAGGCAAGTAAGACTTAGTTATTGTTAGTTATGGAAACATGCCAAGAATAGGTCTAGGGTGAGGTGGCTAGATGAGGTGTCTAGGTGAGGTGGTGGGGTAGAAATTAAGATAATTAGATAATAAATATTGTGAGGATATATATTAATTTAATTAAATCAATTAAATTAATAGTGGTGTGGGGTGGAAAGGGCCATGGTTAGGTGAGTATGTTTGAGCTAGTTATTTGATGAGGGACCAAGGGAGTGTGACCCAATTTTGGTGTTTACATTTTTCCCCTTTTTGTTGCATGGCTTGTATTGGTAAGTGACGCTGACAAAAATAAGATGTGGGTGCCCTATGTGTGGGTGAAGGTGATCCCCCTCAAACTAGGAACTGATGAGGTAGAAGACCGAGGTGGTGAGTGGTTTGATAAAGGTGGATGTGATGAAGAGGAAGGTGAAAATTGGGGTAATGGGGTAAAGGTCCAGTCAAGTAATCGGGGAATGGGCGAGGTCAAAGGTAGTATACAATCAAATGCACGCAAATGTATAAACTGTGGCACGGTACTAGGTTAAAGAGCATGTAAACTCTACTTTGTCTAAGGTCGATATATTTATCCAAACAAGGTTGAGGTGATTCCAGATATCTAAGGCATAGGATATGGTGTGGAAGCACTTTGTAGGTCAGTGCAAGAACGTTTAGGTATGTTCCGGTACACTAAAGGTTGGGTCAGGATAAATGGCATGGCAAGAGGCAAGGTAAGGTCATTAGGTCAAACAACATGGGTAACGAAGTGTCGTAAGTTATAGCGAACATGAGGTCATAAGTCATTAATAATGTTCTGGGTCCATGTAGTGAGGTCATGGCACAGGATAGGGCTAAGGTATGGGTAAAATAACAAATCCCTAAATGTAATTAAGGATAGGTATAGGTAATGTAGGCTTGTAAGTAGGTTACGATAAGGGTGGGGAAGGTAAAATTGTGGCTGAGTTGGTTGAGTTGGATTAAAAATAGGGAAAGGCTAGTTGATAAGTAATCGATTCCAGTCATATGTAACTGGTGACGGTCTAGGTAAGTCGATCACGGTTTATTAGGGTAGATGACCGATGTTGGTTTGGGTATAACTAACCACAATGTGCTAGGGAACATGAATGATATTGGTTTAGATATAACCGACATCGATTAGGTTGTTATGGGTATATAAAAAGAAAAAAGACGAATAATATGGATTCATTTGTACATTTTGTATTTTGTGAAAATGACAGAGCACTGAATGAGTTGTGCTTTGTTGGGAGGAAAGGACGAGGGATGATATCCTACTGAGGTGGAGAGATTAGGTTGGTTAGAGGAGCCAAGTAGATGGGTCCACGAGATCATGTGGAGGGAGGGGATTGGTAGAGGGGTTAGAGGTAGATTTTTGACATGGTGGAGGTAGGAGAAGGTTCGGGTGGACCACCAACAGCCCGGTGATCAGCCATGCCACCATAGAGGAAATGTTGAGATGAGGTAAGATCTAATCCTTTCATTGTTATTTGATATAGGAAGAAGGAAATGTAGAGAGGTAGAGGTAGGGAGGTTAAAATAATTGAAATTTGTGGTTAAATGAATGAAAGAGGGGGTGGGAAAGGTTAGAGGTAGGGGGAAGAGGGTTAGGGAGGGACTTAGGTGAGGTGTGGGTAGGTTCATAGGGAAAATGGGAAAGAAATTAGGTAAAGGAAATTGGGGTTTCGGGTTTGGGCACGATAATGATGGACCGAACACCGGTTAAGGTATGGACAACGTTGGTCTTGTCACTGCCCGACATTGGTAAGAGATGAGAGAACTGATGTTAGTTGTATCAATCCGGTGACATTCGGGAGTAACTAGTGCGGTTAGGGAAAAAGGGATAGAGTTCTAGGAGGGATAAGGGGAAAGGTTAGGAAAAGTGGGTAAAATAGATAGTGGGTGGGGGGATTGAAGGTCAATGTTGGGTAAAGTCAAGTGTTTAATAATGTGTGTGATTGGTTGAATGTAGGCCAGGGACCAGCTACGGATGAGAGATAAAGTACCTCCCTTGCTTGTGCTGGTTGGCCTGATTGGGGTCAGACGCTACCGGCATGTAGTCCGGGAGTCGAGATTGATGGTTTCTCTCATCGACAGATAGGACTCAGCAACCAATACTTTCTATTTACTGATGGGTGAGATCACAGTCACCCTGGAGGATGTGTACAAGATCCAACATCTACCGTTAATGGTGGGGATGTAGGTGTATTTTATCTCCTTAGAGGCTTCGAGAAGTTGATGCTAACCATTTTTGGTGAGAGGCTAGTGGTGGAGATGAGATTTTATACCACCAGTATGAGCTATGGAGATATGTATTGGGCCCATCTAGAGGAGATGAGGTGGTAGTTTTGCTTTGATGGAGGAAGTATGTTGCTTTTGCTCTTGCCGAATGTGGAGGGTGGGATATTCCCATGATCATTGATGGGGGTTCTACATGACATGGTGGAGGATAGGACCCATTTTTCATGGGCACCCACATTCTTGGTTCAGCTATATAGAGAGTTATGGGCTTATGGGTGGTTATAGAGATTTAGCCTATGTTGTACTTTCTACTCCATTATTGGGTGTATGAGCACATTGTATGTGTGCATCCAGTCAGTATGCCCAGGATGATGCATTCGAGCCGGGTTTTGTTCGAGTGGGCTACAGTGATGGGTGCCTATGATTGGGGAGCGCCGAGAAGCTAGAGCTACACACGATGTAGCCTATTACAGGTGATTGCTAGAGGGGTTTTCAGTGTGGACATCATTTGGAGGCCCTATGTGGGTTTTCCATCATATGGCAGATGGTAGAGGAGCTACATGAGCTATAGCTACTCTGATGGATAGAGGGGTGATGTGCAGGAGAGCATGAGATGATACCTATGGATAGGGTTAGACGATAGTTTAGGATGCTTTAGGATATACCACCACCTTTCCCATAGTACAACGGGAGGGATGACATGGAGAGGCCTCTTCCTCTACCATAGCCAAAAGTGCCGACAAGGCAGGAGGAGTAGGTGAGAGACCGAAGGATTGATGATGTCAAGGTTATAGATAGATACATATAGTAGTGGGCTGCGCATTTATGAGTAGTACCACCAAGGCCAGGGTAGCAAGATTTAGCCACCATCACAGTGCTGAGATGGAATCCCTACAAAGGTAGGTGGTGACCTTGATTACACAGTTGGGTATAGTGTAGGGGTATTTGACGAGCTCGAGATGCACAAGTTACTCTTTTGCAGAGAACATGTGGCCACTTTGTAGGCCTAGGTAGTGCAATGACAGGTGCCCACATAGGGTGGAGATGGAGATGGAGATGAGGTATAGGTAGCCACCCTACAGGCGTAGATTATAGGTTTTTAGGGCCGGTTGGCCACTACATGCAGTGTAGGTTGTGACTCTTCGAGCCCGAGATATAGGCAAGGAGTGGGACAGGTCCCTCAAAGGCTAGGCAGCACACACACAGGACAGGGTCCCTTTATAGGTATATTCGTGGGTACATGGTCTCGAGAGATAGGTATAGGGGTGAGGGACGATGGTACCACCATAGTCGGTACTAATAGGAAAGTTGAGGGATGCCTTAGGTGAGGTCCGGTATTATCCAAAATTTTGATGGCCACATGGATAGATTTTCTATCCCATGGGAGTATAGAGCATGAAGGCCTCGAGTGAGAGGACCATGTCATGTACACACAATGTAGAGAGCACAGAGGGCCATCGAGCTCTGAGACAAGGTCAGGGTGAGGCCACCAGTTCATGGAGGCCAGCTCTAGGTGATGTACCAGCAAAGATGTGGCTAGGACCGATATTGGGTGGTGAGATGCTAGCTCGACATCATACTGGGGCAGAGGAGGAGAAAGGTGAGATGGATATGGAGGATATCCAGTAGGGTGATGTCTGGTAGTTGTATGTACCTCCTATTTTTTATAGTTGTTTATTTTTTATATATACCGGCTTGTGTGATGAAGAGAGTGAGGATGTATATGATAGTTTTGAGATTTTTGATAATATAGAAACCTGTGGAGCGTGTCATAGATAGTGAGGATCATGTTAGGTCAAGTTGGTTAGGTATGGTTAAGTTTTTAATTCATTAATTTGTGTAATTAATGTTGATGTGGATCATGTTAAGAGGATTTGTAGGGAAATGTATTATTATGGTAAAGGAATTATAGACAAGATGAAATGAATGTGATAAGTTGATGATGGTAAAGATGTTAAGCAATTGTTGTTTGTGTGGTTTAATTTCCAATTCTTGATATAAAGGAAACTAACTAGGGTAGAATGTGAATAGAAAAGGGAAAGAGGGAATTGGTTAGGGTAGAGAGAGTGGTGAGCTAACATCTAAGGGCCCCATGCCTCGGATTGGTGCCTATATAGTCTGAAGAAAAAGGGACCTGAGATCGATGTAGTTCTCCCATAAGCTAGGGAATATTAGGGTGAAATAGTGGAATGGGTTGATAAGTGCTAGGCATGGGTGATGTAGGTCATATGCATGATTGATTTTAGGTGGTAGGCATGGTTGATTTATTTTTAAGTACATGTGTCGAGGATCTGGTCCTGTATAGGATAATTAATAAGTAATGAGGAAGGTGAATGGTAAGAGGTGGTAAAAGAGCTACTTAATTGATAAGAACCCTACTGAGTCTACCATACCCCAGATGGTCTTATGAATGTAAGACCCTATGGGCCTTGCATAATGGACTATTTTAAGGGTGAAGAAAAGTCACATGATCACAAAATGTCATGTTTAAGCAAGTCCCTTGAGTAACAAGGAATTTTAGGTGAAAAAGGAAAGGAGGTGAGAATGGGAGGTTTAGCATAACTTAGTGTATGATGACGTGTATTTAAAAAAAGAAACCCGAGAATCCAAAATAGGAAAGTTCATGATGAAAATTTCATCTTTTTCTTTATTTATTTGATTTTAATAGACTGATCGATGCGGGAAGTATGTATGGGATGGGTATATTATCTCCTTGAGGTCTTCATGAATTTGATCGATGCGGGAAGCTTCTGAATTGTTATTATATTTTTATAATGACTATATATAGCTATCCTTTAAAGGAGCAATCTATTTATAGTGGGAGAATATAAATAAGATATGTCCCTTTTGAGGGAGTCATCTTTTGCTGGAAGTTTGACTCAAGGATTTGTATCCTTTTTGTTTTTAGACGTTTAAGTCATGGACAAGACTATAGAGGATGATTAGGTTCTTGTTTAAAAGAGAAGACCATAGGACACAAATATTAACTATGAAAGAGGTGGTTTTGAGTGATGAATGACCATGGGATTCCATCTTGAAGAAGACAAAAAGTATCCATGAGAATCATGCTATGAGTAGAGTCGTGGTACTCATATTGAAGACAAGGCTAAAAGGTGATGGGTAATCACATGATTCTTGTTTAGTTGTGGATCCTCAAAATGGGTAATATGGAAGGTGAACAACACTCAAGGGATGAGAAATCAATTGATAGAAAGTGATATAGGACTTGATATCAACAATAAAATGGTCAAAGATGTAAGGCATTAAGGGGCTCAGGTTCGGGTTTACCTTTGAGTGAAGATAAATGATAAGCACCTGATCCATAGGCATGGGTAACGATATAGGGTCCAAATCCAATTAGGAGCAAATTTTCCCTGTTTACTTTTCTCCTCTTTGGTTACATGTTGATTTTCGTTGAAGATGAGATCACTGACCTGAAATGTTCGTTTGTGAACACCTTTGTCATAGGAACATTTGATACATTTTTAGTAGATTTGGATATGGTCAAGAGCATTGAGACAACGTTCATCTAATAATTCAAGTTGTGCCAAATGATCCTGGTGAAATTCATCATCATTGAGCATGTCTTGTAGTGAGATGCAGAGAGATGGGATCTAGACTTTGAGAAGTAAGACAACCTCAGTACCATAAATTAGAGAAAAGGGGGTCAGTAGTCAAAGTGTGAATACTGGTGTGATAAGCCCACAAGGCAAAAGGAATGTGTGTATGCCAATCTTTCCCAATATCATTGAATACCTTCATAAGAATTTTGTTCAATTTTTTATTGGTTGATTCAGCTTGACCATTGGTTTGTGGGTAATAAGGTGATGAGAAACTGAGTTGGATGCCAAAATCATCACATAGTTTGCGTAGGGTTTTGTTTTTGAATTATTTTCCGTTATCAGTGATAATGCGGTGAGGGACACCAAAATGGAAAATGATGTGATGGTTGATGAATTCACATATTTTCTTGGCCTTGGTGGAAATGAGGGGAATGGCTTCTACCCATTTAGTATAATATTCATGGAGTGAGCTTATGATCCATTAGTGGCATTGTGAAGAATGAGGGTTGATCTCACCTTGACAAGATCCAAACCCCATTGAGAAAAAGGCCAAAGGTCTCACGTGACCTGTAAGGCATGACTAGGGGTGTGATGGAGATTAACATGTTGCTGGAATTTCATGCAGTGTTTGACATAATCACAAAAGTCACGGTTTAGGGTTGGCAAGTAATAGCCTAGGCAAAGAATGTGTTTTGTGACAGTGAGACCACTAAAGTGACCTCCAAAAATTCCATCATGGACCTCCTTAATGGTGTAAGGGATTTTGTAACTTGTAAGGAATTACAAGAGTGTCAAAACCACGTTTGTAAAGAAGACCACCCATGATGACATAACAAGAGACACTTTTAAGAAAGGCACGTTGTCCATTACGAGTGAGATTAGCGGGTAAAATGGAAATGGAAAGATAGTCTACACATTTCTTATACCAATCGTCACGTGGGTCGGGGCGATGGTTCTAACAGAGTAGACTTGATGAGGTAAATAGAAGGTGATTCTAGCCTTTGTATAGTGACAAATATTTTAGAGTCGGTGGGAAAAGTGGGTATCCGAGAAGCAAGCTGAGGCCATGGTATCTACAAATTTATTAGTAGAACATGGGGTGGTTTAAAGTGCGTAATGGTCAAAGGTGGTCAAAATTATGTCTATGTGATGCTTATACTTTTGAAGTATCTCATTACGACACTGGTATATACCATTGACTTGATTTATGACCAATCGAGAATCACCAAAGATGTTGATTGAATTAACATCTAAGGCATAATAAACCAGAGACCCAATACGAGTGATTTGTATTTAGCAATATTATTTGTACAATCAAACTCAAGTTTAAAAGAAAAGGCATAGGTTCACCATCAAGTGGAATGAGGATAACACTAGCCCCACCCCCATGCGACACTTGGAGCCATCAAAAAATAGTATCATTTGGTAAGCGAGGTTTGTTAGGGAAAGGGTAGCTATAGACTCATATGGGAAGTCAAAGTTAGAGGGTTGATTCCTAGAAATAGGTGCGTCGGCCAATTGGTCGGTGATAGTCTAGCCCTTGATGGACTTTTGATGGATGAATTCAAGGTCGAGGTCAGCTAGAAGCATAAGCCAATGTGCGGTTCATTGATTTTGATAAGGTTTGGCATACATATAGTGTAATGGGTCGGTATTAGTAATGACGAAGGTTTTTGGTTGAGTAGGTAATGGTAGAGTTTGGTGGTGACAAAAACTAAGGCTAGGAAAAGTTTTTGGCATGGGTATATCTAGTTTTGTAGTCAAGAAGGGTACGACTTATGTAATAAACCACTTTCTCTTGGTGTTGGTCATCGCGATGAGCGAGCATGGCACCTAGAGAATGGTTAGTGGTGGAAATATATAGGTAGAAGGGTTGGTCATCCTTAGGAGGAATGAGCACTGGTGGTTGAAGGAGGTATTGTTTTAAGGCTTCAAAGGCTTTATGGCAGTCATCATCCCATTTGAAGGACACATCTTTCTTGAGAAGATGATGGAATGGTTGTGATGGTGAAAAGCTATGGGATAAAAAGATGAATTGATTACAACTTTCCTTGTAGGCTGCAAAGTTGACGAGAGATTAGTGGGTGGTGGAATTTCAAGAATAGCCTTGAATTTAGCAGGATTGACTTCTTTTCCATGTAAAGAAACAATGAAAACTAGGAGTTTCTAAAAGTCTTGTGAAGACGCACTTCTTTGGTTAAAGATGAACATAATACTTGATGAGACGGTCAAAGATGACTTTACGAATGGGTAGGTGTTTAGTTCGATGCTTGTATTTGGCAAGTAGATCATCTACATAATCCTCTATATAACGCATGATGTCATGGAAGATGTAATTCATGGCCCGTTGATATGTAGCACTAGCATTTTTAGGCGAAGGGCATGACTTGATAGCGAAAGTCCCCCAAGGATGTGAAGGCAATCTTGTGTTGATCCTTGGGAGCTAGTAATATTTTATTATAGCCCAAGAAACCATCCATGAGCGATAAAATTTCATGGCTAGCAGTGAGATCAACTTGTTGGTCAATACCTGGTAGTGGGAAATCATCTTTGGGACAAACGAGTTGAGAACATGAAAATCCATGCAAATGTGGAGTCCCCTGTCGCCTTTGTGATAGGAACGATGTTAGAAATCCATTGGGGATAATCAATGGGTGTAATGAAGGAAACTAAGAGAATGAGCTGAAGCTCTTCTTTGACCAGAAGAGCAATGCGAGGATGCATTTTCCACAGCTTTTGTTTGATGGGTTTGGTGTCAGGAATGGTTATGATATTGTGAACCACGATTTTTGGGTCAATACCAAGCATATCGGCATAGAACTAGGAAAATGCATTGTTATGGTCCCAAAGGAAAGAGGTGAAGGATTCTTGTTTAGTAACATCTAAGGATTGGCTGATCTTTAGAATGTGTGGGTCATCCTGAGTATTAATTTTGATTTCGATGGTCAATTCATTCAACATGGTTTGTGTCTTCAGAGGGTAATGATCAATGAATGTAAGAGTATTCTACACCAAGGTAGGTGAGGATGGACTCATTGTCCTAACATTGAATGACGTTAATTAAAGGCGTATCATCATCAATCATGTCAGGATATAGGAATGGGAGAGAAGAGGGAGCCTTGCCATCATGTTGATAGGTTAGTGGTCCTAGGGAAATGGTGTTTATGAAAAAAATTAGGAGGAATAGATTTAGGATCTATGGACTTCGTGGGTGAAGATGGTAATGTGGGTGAATGAGAGGGGGAAGATTTCTCGTCCTAGATAAGGTCAATGTGAACCTTCTTGGAGGGTGGAGTGTCAAAACCAATGCCACTACGGTCATTGTGTTTATAAGAGGTACAAGAAATGATAGTATGGTAGCCTTTTTCATAAAAAAAAGCCAAATCCTTTCCACATGAACCGGTGGAGGAAGGTGTGAGAGAAGCGGCGCTTAGTGAGGGAGTGTAGGTCGGATGAATGGTTGGGCTTGGGATGGAGGTTTGGGTTTATAGGTGGTAATATCAAGTCCCCATATGTTAGGTTGGTGCGAAGGTGGGGAGGGCTATAAGGGAAAATGTCACCGATGCGAATGTCATAACTAGGGTGTGTTATCCAAAATTCACCCCGGGGTAATTTTGATAACATGCATCGAAATATTCAAGTCCGGGGAAAATTGATTGATTCGGGGCCAAAAATCATGTTCTAGAGTCCCCTCAAATATTTTCTAAGTCCCCTGTGATGAGAGGAAAAGAGCAAGCTCGAGAAAATGCAAAAAAGGTTGCGAGAAAGGCAAGTAGGTTGATCCGGGAAAAAGTGTGAAAATTGGCTAAGTCTGCTCAAGGTAGCATTTGGGACAAATGGGACAAAAAGGCCCGAACCGGCGGATCGGTCGAAATGAGCATAGACAGTCAAAAGAAAATGGGACAAATGGGCGAGAAGGCACGCGGCGGGCGCGAAATGCCGGTTCGGCCGAAAGAAAATCGACTAGCTTGCTTGGGTTAAGAGGGCCGAAAAGGCGCGAACCAGCGAACCAGCGAAAAAGGTCAGAGGGTCCAAAATCAAATGGGGCGTCTGGGACAAATGGACGCGAAATGCCCGAACCGGCGAAATGAGCACAAAGGGCCCAAAATCAAATGGGACATCGGGACAAATGGAGGCGAAGTGCGCGAAGGGCCGAATCAGCCGAGGACCAATCGGTCGAGGAAGCCGCCACGTGTCTCGGAAAAAGGTCAAATAAGTCAAAGGGCAAGTTTTAAAAGGGGGTCAGCCCGGGCCAACGAGAAGCTGCCACGTGTCAAAGGCAAGAACATGTCGGAGGGTCGGAAAGCCCGACAGCAAAGGAAAATTTGGATAATCGGCGGAAGCGGGTTTCGGAAAACACGAGCATCAAACATATGTCGAGCCACCTCCCAAACCCGATGCAAATGCATAGGAGAATCCCGAACCCGACAGGAAGACCTTGCTCATCAATCAACACGACACGTGTCATCAAGGTGGCGAAGCGGGAAAAGCTTTTCAAATCCATTTTTACTGTTTTCTTCAAATCGTCGTATCTTTTGATCGAGCTCGGATTTGCATGTTCCTTATATCAACGGAAAGCTAGTGAAATCCTCTACATGATTAAGGATCAATCTTGAGTTTTGGTGAGTGTAGTCTGAGAGAGAAAATCAAGAAACGACTCTGCGTGTGGTAATGGCGGCGACCTTTCAACAACCCGTTTTAATGCTAATGGGTCGCATTCTTCTTACTATGCACGGCGAAGTGACATTTTAATGGCCAAATTAATACAAATGGGTCGCTTTCTCCTCCAAAATCGCTAAAAATGACGAGGTATGGGTTGGTAAGATCCTCCATGCTGATTTAATGCATCTGCTGATCAATGAGGAATGGGCTTGCACGTTTTCCCACGTTTTTGTCCCCTAGGCTCGACCCATGCAATGTAAAAGCCAGATTTGGCTCATAACAAAGAGGTTGTTCATTCTTTCTGCTCTGCCCTCCCTTCTTTTCTTCTCTAGGGTTGAAAATGGAGTTCGAACCTCCTCCTACTCTCCGTAATGGTGTTTTTGCCTTTTACTAATGGAATGATGTTACATGTGCAAACACGGAGCAACAAAGCGTGTTTTGTGATGCATCTGTCCATCCTTTCTCGTTTTTGCTTGTTTTCTTCTTGCCTCTCTTCATTGCAGGTATTTGTGCATGTTTGAATGTTCATTGCAGATCTGGAGCTGTGTTCATGGAGTTTTGGGACATTTTCTGTGTGAAATCTATCCTTGGGCCTGTGATGCATCTGTCCATCCTTCCCATTGCTCACCTCTCTTTGTCCCATGGCAGTTTTGATAGATGTTCAACATTCTCCTTCTACGGTGTATCACCGTTTTAGTGTAGGCTTTTCTTTTTTTCCCTTCTCTCTCTCTCTCTGTCTCCTTGGCATGGTTAGATTAGGATTAGATTAGCTTGCACTGCATTGGAATAGCTTGTGGCGGAGTAGTTTAGGAGCGAGGAACCGGCCTTCTCTGGAGATTCCTCTCTCGGTTTCACAAGTCCCACGCTTGGAGAGAGGTTTCCATGTTGTGCAATCTGCTTTGGATGCGAACATCAACCTAGAAGCGATGTGCGTCCGGGGGTCTTGTGATTTTGCAGATTCTTGATTGCACCCGGTGGGACCTTAGAGGTCTTTCACTTCATCTTTTGCGGAGTTGATGTGTTCTGTGAAGATTTCAGCCTTTGGAGGCACTTGCAAACACATCTGGCGACTCCATCGGTCAACAACCATCTCGAAGTTGAGACCTTCCTTTCCATTCATTTCCATCCATTTTTCATTCATCTTTCTTTCCATCCCTTTCATTCTTTTCCATTCCATGAAGTTGTGCAACCATGACTTCATTTCCATCATGGAACTCACATTTACAACAACAGCAGTATTTTCCAATTCCAACATGTTTTACAAATCCTCCAGATCAGCATGCATACTCATATGAACAGCAGTGCCAAAGTCAGTTTGGCAATGAAGCTTCCCAAGAGCAAGGGTGTGCATACAATGAAGACCATCAGATGCAAGATGCTGGTCTATTGGAGAAAATCCAAAGAATGGAGGTGGGGATAGTGCAGTCCAGGGCTCAGGCACAGATGAGAGCATTTGGAATCGGTTGTGGAGCACCCTGTCCATGGGTGGGACCTTTTCCAAGGCATTACAGCCCTCAGGAGAAACTTGACTTCATGATTGCAACGCTGCCTTTGCTTGCAAGGTGGATTGAAGAAATAGAAGTGTATGAGAGAAGTATTCAGCAACCTTGTCAATGGGTAAGCACATCTTCTCATGCCTTTTCTTTTCCTCTTTCCCAATCTGTTTCATTTCAGCATTGTCAAGCTTTAAACTCTCCATCTGTTGTCCCAAGTGTTGAATCCATCCCTCCATCCCCTAGTCTTCCACCCCATCTCGATTCTTCTTTCCTTTTCCCTTCCAAACAGTCATCCCCTCCACAAGAGCTAACAGAAATACCCCCTCCTCCAAAGAAACAAGAGGTTTCACCGCCTCCACCACCACACAAAATTGTCAAATCAGTTGAGTTTCAACCTATCCCTCCTCTTGCATCCCCAATTCCATGTGGGAAAGAAGAAATTGAAAAAATCAGTCATCAAGGACAACAAGAGGAAGAGCCAAAAAGAAAAGAAGTGACAGACAGTCTGAAGAGTTGGGCTCTTAGATTTGGGATGACAAAGATCCCCTTGATGGTTAAGCCTACAGAAGAGGCTGAGGTTGAACAAATGGTGGTGAGGACTGATTTTGTTGGAGAAGAAGATCTTGCAGTCCCAACTTGTCCTCTAGAGCAACAAATTGAAGAGTTCGACTTGACAAACTTCATCTTTGGAGGAGGAGTTCAATCAAGAGCGATATTCTCTTCAAACATTGGAGGAAGGAGAAGTTGCTCCAAATCCAAAAGAAGAGGAGCACATTCTAGCTGTGGAGGAGAAAAGTGCAGATCCAAGGGCTTTGAGCACAAAGCAGGCTACAGAAGAACCTTCAGTTCTTCTTTCCACTTCATCTCTCTCAAGTTCTATTACTGAAAAGGAGTTTGATCTCTCAAACTCAATATTGGAGAAGTGAAGGAAACCATGGTGGTCAAGTTGCGAGATCAAGAGGACACCATGGAGGAAGTTGAACACTGAACAAGCGGGACAACAATGAGGCGGTTTACATCGATTGGAGAGGCTGTTTTGATGGAGAGAGCGGTTGAGCTTTCACCTTTCTCTCTTTCATCATCCACATTCCAAACACGAGTCTGCTTTGTCATGAAGGAGAGCTTTCATTTTGTAGTAGCTTGCATCTTCTACAGCCCTTTGGAATCAAGATTGGAAGATTCTAATCTTCCCTGTTCTTCATTGGAGGAAGAGAAAGGGAGGAAGGATTCCACCATTTCTTCCACACCATCCATTGAGGTCTACAAGAAGACTCCATTCTTGGAGTTGAAAATCACAGCAATGGGCATATCAAATGGATCAGACCTTGCCCAATCAGGTATTTGGCTTCATTGGAGCCAAAGGAGAAGCCACAACCAGTCATGCTTGCTTCTGAGCATGAGGATGAGCTACAAAGTACCAAGGATCAGCTGCCATACCTCTCAATCCAAATGCGAGCAACTAAAAGAGGTATTGGATTTTAAGTTGATACCTTGATGATTTGGATAGAAGACCCAACTTCTTGTTGATTTTCCATCCATCAAACAGCCATGATCAGTGCCAAATCAATTGCATGGCTGCCCATTTTGAAGAAAGGAAGCTATTTTGCACAACCAGTTGCAGGGTTTGTTTAGCTTGCCTTTGTTTCCAGTTAGAGTAGAGTAGGTAGGTTTGCTTTCAGCAGAAGAAGTGCTTGTGCACACTCTGCATGTTCCATTTGGGGCATGTATGATTTTCAGTTTTGTACATAGTTTTGGTGTTGCTGGTTCTGCTCTTGCACAGTTCATTTCAGTGGCATCTTGGTGAAGACACTCCAGGTTCAATGGGTTTCCAAGTGGCTCAGAGGGAGATTTTCAAGGTTCAGATCAGTTTTCAGGCTTGCTTATGACTCCATGCCCAATGGATTGCTTGAACTCTTGGTCTTTTCATCTAGCAGAGCGAGATGACCCCCCGAGTCATGGCTGTTATCAAAATTCACCCCAGGGTAATTTTGATAACATGCATCGAGAATATTCAAGTCCGGGAAAATTGATTGATTCGGGGCCAAAATCATGTTCTTTAGAGTCCCCTCAAATATTTTCTAAGTCCCCATGCGAGAGGAAAAGAGCAAGCTACGAGAAAATGCAAAAAAGGTTGCGAGAAAGGCAAGTAGGTTGATCGGGAAAAAGTGTGAAAATTGGCTAAGTCTGCTCAAGGTAGCATTTGGGACAAATGGGACAAAAAGGCCGAACCGGCCGGATCGGTCGAAATGAGCCATGAGCAGGTCCAAAAGAAAAGCAGGACAAATGGGCGAAGTCGCGGCGGGCGCGAAATGCCGGTTCGGCCAGAGAGAAAATCGACTAGCTGCTTGGGTTAAGAGGGCCGAAAAGGCGCGAACCGGCGAACCGGGCGAAAAAGGTCGAGAGGGTCCAAAATCAAATGGGACGTCTGGGACAAATGGACGCGAAATGCCGAACGGCCGAAATGAGCACAAAGGGCCCAAAATCAAATGGGACATCCAGGACAAATGGAGGCGAAAGGGCCCAAAATCAAATGGGCGAAGGAGCCGAATCAGCGAGGACCCAATCGAGGAAGCCGCCACGTGTCTCGGAAAAAGGTCAAATAAGTCAAAGGGCAAGTTTTAAAAGGGTCAGCCGGGCCAACGAGAAGCTGCCACGTGTCAAAGGCAAGAACATGTCGGAGGGTGGAAAGCCCGACAACAAAGGAAAATTTGGATAATCGGCGGAAGCGGGTTTCGGGAAAACACGAGCATCAAACATATGTCGAGCCACCTCCCAAACCCGATGCAAATGCATAGGAGAATCCCGAACCATGACAGTGAAGACCTTGCTCATCCAATCAACACGACACGTGTCATGAGGTGGCGAAGCGCGGGAAAAGCTTTTCAAATCCATTTTTGCTGTTTTCTTCAAATCGTCGTATCTTTTGATCGAGCTCGGATTTGCATGTTCCTTATATCAACGGAAAGCTAGTGAAATCCTCTACATGATTAAGGATCAATCTCGAGTTTTGGTGTGCGATGAAGAGAGAAAATCAAGAAATGACTCGACGTGTGGTAATGGCCAGAAGCGACCTTTCAACAACCCGTTTTAATGCTAATGGGTCGCATTCTTCTTCTGCACGGCCAGAAGTGACATTTTAGCGGCCAAATTAATACAAATGGGTCGCTTTCTCCTCCAAAATCGCTAAAAATGACAGGGTATGGGTTGGTAAGATCCTCCATGCTGATTTAATGCATCTGCAGTCAATGAGGAATGGGCTTGCACGTTTTCCCATGTTTCTGTCCCCTGGGCTCGACCCATGCAATGTAAAAGCCAGATTTGGCTCATAAAAAGAGGTTGTTCATTCTTTCTGCTCTGCCCTCCCTTCTTTTCTTCTCTAGGGTTGAAAATGGAGTTCGAACCTCCTCCCTGCTCTGTAATGGCGTTTTTGCCTTTTACTAATGGAATGATGTTCTGTGCAAACTTCTGGAGCAACAAAACGTGTTTTGTGATGCATCTGTCCATCCTTTCTCGTTTTTGCTTGTTTTCTTCTTGCCTCTCTTCATTGCAGGTATTTGTGCATGTTTGAATGTTCATTGCAGGTCTGGAGCTGTGTTCATGGAGTTTTGGGACACTTTCTGTGTGAAATCTATCCTTGGGCCTGTGATGCATCTGTCCATCCTTCCCATTGCTCACCTCTCTTTGTCCCATGGCAGTTTTGATAGATGTTCAACATTCTCCTTCTCTGGTGTATCACCGTTTTAGTGTAGGCTTTTCTTTGTTTTCCCTTCTCTCTCTCTCTCTGTCTCCTTGGCATGGTTAGATTAGGATTAGATTGCTTGCCTGCTTGGAATAGCTTGTGGCGGGTAGTTTAGGAGCGAGGAACCAGCCTTCTCTGGAGATTCCTCTCTCGGTTTTCACAAGTCCCACGCTTGGAGAGAGGTTTCCATGTTGTGCAATCACACTTTGGATGCACGAACATCAACCTAGAAGCCTAATGTGCGTCCGGGGGTGCTGTGATTTTGCATCAACAGGGTGTGACACAAATTCCCATACTCTTGTGGGTAGAGGAAGGTACCGATATTGTATAGGCGGTATTCCCCAAAGTGGGGTGTTTAAAAACACCTTCTAAGGGATCAGTAGTTGGTATGTGGGTAGTAGGTATAGATGGCTCACTAGATGGAGAGGAAATAGGGGCACCCGGTAAAGGCTATAGCTACAGTGGGGATAACGAGGTTAGATGCAAAGAAAAGTAGTGGAAATTTTAGTGGATGGGCTTGTGGGTGAAGGTGAAGTGGTGACAAAGTGGCATATGCCTTGACTGATACAAGCACATCATTGGGTTGATATAGCATGTTATAGGTCTTGAAAGGTGAGGGGTTAGTAGGGATGGTGTAATTATGTCCCTCGTGTTCAAATTTGAGGCATCGATGTAACGTCAAAGGGACATAACCCATAACATGGATCCAAGGTCATCCAAGCAGCAAGTTATACTAGAACTCCCCTTATAGGACATAGAAAAGTTTTGGGATGGTGTGGGGACCTACATGGACATGGAGAACAATGGTACCTAGTGTAGAGGTCATGGCATCATTGAAGGAACACAACATAATGGGGTTACCATGCATGTAATTGGTAGGTATTTGCATTTGGTCATATGCATGAGAGGAGATGATGTTAATACTAGCACCACCATCGATCATAATGCATCGTATGTGTATATTATCAATAAAGACAGAGATGAAAAGAGTAGGTTCGAGGTCATCGGACTAGAAGGGAGTGATCTCTTCATCTGAAAATATGAGGGTGACCACTTGGAGAGTGGGTGGAGGTGTAGAGGAAGGTGAATACCTAGTGAGAGAGGCTACATGGTGAGGGGTAATGATGGAGGCTATGGGTGTGGGGTCATTTGGTAAGACTTCGATAGATTGAAGGACCTCCATGAGGGATTGACGATGTGACTATGAGGTTTGGATGAGGTCATATAAATACATTTTGAGGGGGATTGGTGTAGTTGTTTTAGCATTGTGCGATGTGTGACCTCCATCGAAAATGGGATATGCGGGACCTCAAATGATGACTTTGGGTGTGGTGCGGATGGTATATTGGAGTACAGTGGTTGGTTTATGGGCCGTTGCTTTCTCCTTTCCCTTGTCTTTCTAAGCATGGGTGGAAATGTTGATCATGTTATCGAGGGGAGGTGGATGAAGAGGGTGTGTCATGGAAGCTATAGTGGTAAGAGGGACAAAACCCTAGTGGTGGATACGATCTTGGGAAATGAGTAGGGTGTATTAGAATATTGGTGGTGGTTTGGCAAACTCTCTTATACAAACCATGTTGATCTTGATTGGGGGTGGATCAAAGATTTTGGGGGTGGATATTTTGGTCATTGAGTAGGCGGTGGGGAAGATCGTAGAAATTGGTGAAGGAGAAATGGGGTCCTCATCAAGAAGATCAGCATCGTCAAAGTTTTCTTCAGGAGGACACAATTGGACAAGAGCATTTTTAAAGCCTTATAGTTCTCTACATTGTGTCCTATCACATGATGGTAGGTACAAATTTTTGTTTCGTTAAAACCCTTTTGGTTTGGGTTTGAGTGGGTCGTAAGGTATAAGAGGTGGTAATGTGATGACAGAAGTTTTGAGGAGATTTGTTAGGATTTTGGCATAGGACCCTGCTAATGGATCATAATGGGAGGTGAATGTGGGTTTGGGTATAGGTGTAGCTGACTATGGAGGAAGATTCTTTACCAGAGGGGGAGTATGTTGGGCTACTAGTTTGGTGTGTGGTATGGTCTTAGGTGTTGGTCGTATCTGCTTGGGTAGGGGCATGGTAGATGAACTGGCAATAGAAGGTTTGGTTGGTTTAACTACCTTATTGGAGGATAGAATATTTTTAGCTTTCGGTTGCATCCTTTTGGGTAAAGGTGATATGGGCATACGAGATGCAGAGGGAAAAGCCAATGGTGGAAGAGGGTTGGTTACCCATGGGGGTAACCAACGTCTTTATGGAGGTAGGTGGTGTGGGTTGGGTAGGAGGCATGAGTGAAAGAGAAGGAAGTGTCATGGGTAGTGAAGAACTTATTGACGGTATTGGAGGTATGGGTGGTAAGAAGGTTACGGGTGAGGGCGGAGGTTGTGTGGGTCACTTGGGTATATTAGAGGTCTATGATAGGAAAATGGGTTGTTGCACTCTTGATTTACCGGTGGACAGGGGTTTCTTGGCCAGGGTTAAGGGGTGAGGTCCGAGGATGGATGGAAGGGGTGACGAAGATAATGGCATGGTGGGTGAAGTTGGTGTATGAGGTCTAGGAGATTGGAACTTTGTTTCAAAGGTCGAGTTAAGTTTGGTGTTACTTTGGAAGATGTGGCTAAATCTAATTTGATGGGTGGGTGAGTAAGGCTAGCTATTTGTATAACCCATAAGGTAGTGATAGGTTTAGGTAAGGGAGATGATATAGGTATGGGTTTGGGTGTAGATGTATGTTGGGCTATGGGAAGAGGTGTGAGTTGGGCCATGAGTGGTGCCATGGAAGGTATTGTAATAGTTGTGGTTGTGTTTGGTTTGGTTGCACGAAACACCTTTGGATAGATAGTGGAGGTGTCAGCAAGTGACAATTGCATTTGTGTTGAAACAGGAAGTAGAAGGTGTCCCCAAAGTAAGGCTCTATCGACATAGTCTAGGAGATCAGCCAAGCATGAGAATGGTGTTGTTGTAAGCAAGGTTGACGTGGATCAAGTGGTAATCCCTATAAAATGTGTTTGAGGTATGGGGAAATGGCTAGCGTCGGACTCTGTGGGTAAGAGAGCCGAAAGAAGATCAACAGGATCTTGAAGGTCTGATGGTGAATGGTCATTTAAAGGTGGTGGTAATTCTATAGTATCCTTATGGGTAGAGGAGAGGATGGGCCAGCCGAAGTGGACTCTCCTTGTGTTGGTGTAGGTGGTGGACCCGCATCTTCTATGACTAGGAGAGGTGTCATTGTTGCTCAGAATTTTGAGGGATCAAAGGTGGCGTACTGATTATAGGCTCTTCCACAGGTGAAGGGGAAAATGAAGGGGGTTCCTATGTGGGTAGAGGAGTAGATGAAATAGGTTGTGGTGTAGTAGGGAAGCACGGGCTAAGATCATCTATGGAAGGAACATGAGGAAATTTGGTGTTTCATGAAAATAGAGTGGATCTCACAAACATTGCTATCATTATTTGAGGTATCACCAACTTGGTTGGAAGATGGGACATGATTAGGGAATGGATTCTTGAAGATATGTAGGTTTTGGTTAGTAGGTACATTCAGGCTATCCAAGACTAGATCTCCATTGTCTAACATTTCTTGGATGATATTCTTGAAGGTGATGCAGTTATTGTCACTGTGACCTTTGACATGATGATAGTTGAAAAATTTATGTTCCTTATACCATGCGGGCATGGGTCACTCAGGGTCAAAACCAAGTATGTGGTTTTATAGGTGGAAGGGTAATGACACCAACCTTAACAAGATTTTCCAAAATAGAAGAATAAGATTCTCCTATGGAAGTGTACTTTCATTGTTCTAGTTTGAACTAAAAGCTTAGAGAGGAGAGAGATTAGAAGGGGGTTTGGTTGGGTTTGATTGATGAGGGGACAGATTTGAGAACTAAGGCATTAGTAGACCCTTTGGGATTTGAATAGTTTTTTGGGGTTTCAAATACGAAGAAGTATCATTTGATTTGAACATGATGTTCTTGTTACGAAGTTGAATCTTATTTTCTTTGATAGCACAAATTTCCAATTTCCATGCCATCGTGAATGCCTCGTTGAAAATGTGAAAATTTTGCACCGTAGGGTTGGAGAGATGTCTAGCACATGCCCTAGTAAATACTTATATAATCTCAGTTTGAGGTAATTGGAATGTGAGCTGATTAATGAGGTGCAATGCCCAGTGACAAAGTCAGCAATAGACTCATCATCATACTATCGTGTGGAATAAAGATAAGTCATGGTAACCTTCTCAATAATGTTGATTTAGAAGTGATCTAGAAGGCTTGGGCTACTTGATTAAATGAGTAAATGGAGTGTCTTGGTAGTCCACTATACTAGTCAATGCAGGTCCTCTCAGGGACATTAGGAAAGTCCTCAAAAGTAAAGTGTCATCATGGGAAATCAAGTAACACCCATGTTTAAAGGACTGTAATTGTTGTGTGGGTCTTCTTTGCTATTAAAGTAGTTGAATTTTGGCATTTCTAATGTACATGGTATGGTCGAATAGGTATGGAAAGGTGAATAGGCTCGTTACAAATTTCATCATAGGTGAGGAAATTGCGTGATCCAAAAACCGATGCTTCTAGTGTCTACATCTTTTCCATCATTAACTTGTGCTAGAATGGTACCTCCTGTGGCATAAGGGGGCTTCTATTGACCCTATGGTGTGGGAGGTATTCCATTGTATGGTGATTCTAAATAGGTAGTTTGAGAATAAGGGACCGAAATAGAGGCACGTAGCAAAATGGGTGAGAGACGAGATGGTGGGTTGTTTATAGTATGTGTATATAGGTGGGATGGACGTCGTGACTCTAGTAGTGATTAGGGGCAATGTTTGTGGGATGGAGAGGACAAGATTATGGAATGGATTATGGTTCACCGACACCATGGGTGGTTGTGTTGCAATGGGTATTTGTGAGACAATGGCGCAGACTAGGTTATGGCCCGATTAGTTGATGGGGACAATAGATACGATAGGAAACAAATGATATTGTGGATCACGATGGTTATGGCGGGTATGGGTCCTAGATATGAAACTACTGGGGTTGAAGAAAGTGAGGGTAACGTCGCATTATTAGGGGCTGATGCAAGAAGCAAGAATAAGGGTAGGAGAGATGGATATAGGCATGTCGTATATCAACTAAACTGAGGAGTCTCGAGTGGAAGAGTGGGAAAGGTAGAACTATAAGGCCATAAGATTCTGATCAAGGAGTCATGAAAATTCTTCATCTCTTGCTACAATAATGGTGGTAGGTAAGGTTGGATCCATGGGTGACAGGATGGAAGGCGGTGAGGGACTAGGTGGGAGTGGTTGACGACTAGCGTGGAATATGAGGGCGTTAGTTTGGCTGTGAGTCAACACCATGTGAACAAGTGTTAACTGTTAAGATTGTATTATGTAGATGACACAAAAAATAGTAGGAATAAAGAATAATAGGGTTCGGAAGGTTAATTTGGTCAATGTCTAGATTTTGAAAATCAAACACAAGAAACCCACGATGGTAAGGTTAACCGGTGATGGTTGAGGGGAACTATTGATGGTCAAGTTGACCGGTGACGGTTGAGAGAAAACTGTTGATAGTTAGGTTGACCGGTGATGGTTGAGGGAAAACCGATGATGGTTTCTGAAACTGATATCGATCACTATGGAAGAAAACTAGTCTCAAAGAATGAAACAAGAATGTTGGATGTGTATAAGGGAAACTATGTATGACAGTAGGTATCAACAAGGGAGAAATATGATGATGCCCTGAGGGCCAGAAATAGAACAACAAGAGTGATGAAGGCTATTCCAGATAAAGTAACTAGAAAGCTAGAAAATGACACCGATTAGGGTTTAACCAATGATGGTCATATGTGAACTGGCGACGGTCACTGGACCAATGTTGGTTACTGTGGAATTAGAAAGAAATGAAGAACATGGGTTTTGTGAATTAATTCAAGTGAAGAATCAAACTCAAAAACCTTAGAATGAGGAGATGGGGCCCTGTCACACTAAAACAAAGTCAAAATACTCCAACTACGATGGTGGAATGTACAAGGAAGAATAAAAATGGAGAGTCATAGTCTCACACCTCAAAACACATGTCAAGAAGAATGCTAAGAAAAATCATGATCCTAAAAGTTATTTTCTTATGTTTGTTTAGCTTATGCTATTTAGAACTGACTATGTGTATTTAGAACAAAATTATTGGTTAGGAAGGCATCCTATGAAGAAGGATATCTAAAAGGAGAGGTTTCAGGTATGTTATGGCGGGCGGGCCATCCTTTGAGATGATGACTCGACAGAGGCAACATGATGGGGAGTACCTACCAATCGGATAGTGTGATCACTGAAAGATGTTCTGGGTAAGATGTTGGTTAAGAAAGATGTGTATATTTTGATTTTTTGCAAGTTTGGTAAGACACACAGAGAGAGAGAGAGAGAGAATGTTATTTCTATGATTCTTTGTGTCAACCATCAACTAGGCATGACTTCCAGCATATAGGTTTCCCTCATTTTAATGTGATCTAAATGTAGAAAATAGAATGTAATGCAATCAATTTTAAGCCCAAATTGAAAGATTATGTTCGATGACACAAATGGTGAATAAGAGAGGGTATGCTCTTTCACTAAATGAAAAAATCAAGAAGAATGGTTCTTTTTAAATGCACCAAAACAAAGTGTATCTTTTAGAGCAATTATAAAGAAGAGAAGATTATTAAGGAAGAAGATTAATGTGTAACCTTTTCGAAGGGAAACAAACACACAACTTTTTCCTAGGAATGAATAAAATGTAATAAGAACCCCGATGGGTCCCACCGGGTGTGCCAAAATGTTTCACCATTTTCTTTACCTTTTGAATGATGAAATAGATAAGGGTAAGGGCCAAGGAGGAATACCTATTTATGCTAGTCGGTTGATGATTTTTTGCATGCGTTCATACTTCTTGATCTAGTGTCGATTGTGAGAGCTTCCTTTTGGCTAGGAAGAACTACCTGTAATAGAAAACAAGACCACAAAAGGATAGTTAAAGGATATATGACAGTGGTCTGCCTAGCGTATGCTAGTTCTGGGATGTGTGATACTTCCTATATGGCTATCAATCCTTTGTTTACAAAAATTAGTGCAAGAAACAAATAAAGTCCTACTTTTGTAGTTGATATGATTTAGGTATCTCATTGAAGTAGTATAATAAGAAAATCCAATCACAATAGGCTAGGCTATAATTGGATCTGAAAGATGAGGTATTTGTCAAGGCACTTGGGACTAGTAGGGTTTGTTTTTGGGTTATTTAGGTCAATTTGGTAGGAGGTTGTTTGGCTCTATTCTTAGGTAGGGTATAAAATACAGAGACAAATGTCAATTGGATATAACTGATGACGGTTTAAGGGAGACTGATGATGGTTATGGGTAACCGCGTCGATAGGATAGGGTGATAATGGTTCACTAAAAACTTTATTGTAGAGTCTGAGTGAGGTTGGATGAGGCTAAAGAAGGGGATGTCGAGGTCTATGGGGATGCTGAGAATACTCAGAGAGGTGAAAGGGCTAGGATAGGTGATCGATAAATGGGTGGATGAGGTTTTTAGGTTTTGTTAAAAGGATGACTATGGAGGAATGGGAATGTTAATAGAAGAATAATAACATGAATGATAATCACTCTATGAATAGAATAAGAATGGAAATGGCTAATGATAAAACACTTACCAATGTTGCAGGTCCAATGGCTAGGTGGTGATGATGAGCGGTTGATGGAATGGAGCTTGGTGCAGTAGTGATGCTTCCCAGAATGTTACCGTGAGTGCCAATGCTTCTAGATCTATCATGTTGTTGGCTATGGATGTCTAGGTGCATGAAAATACTCTAGTTTTTCTTGCATGTAGCTCTCTTCTCCTCATCTTGCTCTTAGAATGTGCTAACCCAAAAACAAGGTTGTTTGGGTGAATAAATGGTAACCGACGATGACTTGATTTTGGTAGCGTCATCGGTTTAGGGTCGCTGGAATTGGTTACGGTGGGATTCCTAGGTTTCCTAAAATGGGAAAATATTCCTAATTTCTTGGGCCTAGTTAGTTTATTCCCCAGATTAGAATGGAAAATTTCCTTCTAATGAGTGGGAATGTGGTTAGAGAGATTTTAGGGATTGATTTTAGGGTTAGACCAAATCTTAGCTCATTAAGGCAAGTAAGACTTAGTTATTGTTAGTTATGGAAACATGCCAAGAATAGGTCTAGGGTGAGGTGGTTGGATGAGGTGTCTAGGTGAGGTGGTGGGGTAGAAATTAAGATAATTAGATAATAAATATTGTGAGGATATATATTAATTTAATTAAATCAATTAAATTAATAGTGGTGTGGGGTGGAAGGGGCCATGGTTAGGTGAGTATGTTTGAGCTGGTTATTTGATGAGGGACCAAGGGGAGTGTGACCCAATTTTGGTGTCTACAACGTGAACCTTCTATATTTCCTTTGCTAAGTTCCAAATTCTAACTAACCAACAAGTGTTCCAAAAGCTAGAAATTACCAAATTCATGGGTCTAGTTTTCTCAGTTGTCCATTCTTACCAAGGGGGTACAAATGGTTAACAATTTGGTGACCTCTCAGGGACATCTACCTACTAGATGAGTTGACAAAGTGAACTTGAAGCATCCATTGGTCATGGAGTCAACTTAATACACTTGAAAATTGGTTTGAAACTTTGAAATCCTATCCCTAAGCCATAGAAACACTGCTTTGAACCTGGAGTTGATCCCTATTTCTTGAATTCTCCAACTTTTATAGGAAAAATATGAAATTTAGATTGAGTGGAAAATTTTACTTATCACAAAATCATAGCATCCCTTGAATATCCTAGCATGTGGATGGAGAAATCAGTGTGATTGGGTAACATGGGTACCACCTCTCAAGTTTTCGGACTTGCGGGATGAGGTGGACCTCCGGAGAAGGCCAACTTCCTCTTCCTAAAATAAGCACTACACTACTCCTAATGCAATCAAGACATCTAACTAAACCTATAATAACATTTCAAGGGGGATAGGGAGAGATATTACATGAAATAAAACCTACACTGGAAGTGGTGATGCACCAAGAATAGGAATTTTGCTTGAAAATTTTCCATCCTGCTAATGAAGAAGGATGAGCATGGGAAGTATGGACATACATCATAGACCCAATTTCATACAATACTCCACTCCTAGATAAACATAACATCTTTCAAAACCTGCAATAGAAACACAAGGTTACACAATATACCTAAAAACATGAGAGAGGAAAAAGGAAGAAAAAAAAATGGTGCAAGGATAGAAAATTAGTCACAAAACATCATTTTATTACTCTAAGAACATGCACAATGTATCATTACAACAGGAAGAGGAAATGGTTGTTATTACAATATTTGGAAGGAAGGCTTAAAATCCTCTAAATTCACAACAACTCGGCTTGAAAAGAAGAGGGGAAGCTTGGAAAATTTGTCCAACTCCCTTGAAATAATGCATTCCCTTTATTTATAGAAAGTCCGAGCTTGTGAGAGAAAGAAGGAAAATTCCTAAATTCTAGGCATGACTGTAGCAAGGTATGTCCCTCTCAGAATCGCCCATGCTTGACTGGAGCACTCCATACTTGCTTATGTCATTCTTGCACTGGAAAATTCTCCACTTCCACCATGCCTTCATAAATTTAAATCCACCCACTTAATTAAAAATGATATTTTAATAAATTTGAAGGCACCTCAGCCTTCTGGTGGGACCCCTTGGGTTGAATCTAAATGACAAGGGGTAATTGGTTTGACTAGGCTAATGGATCGCTAGCCATCTCATCCGGCTAAATTGGTGAGCTTCTCCTTTTGCTTTGTTTGGACAACAATTTCTTCACATGGAGGGTTTTGTGATTTTTTTCCACCGCCTTGTGTTTTACCAACCACCACTTTTACATTGGAGGATTATAATTTCATTGGGTTGGCCACTTCAAATACACCTCAGTGAACCATTTGAAACATCCCCCCAACTGTATAACTCTCCACATATTCCCATCTCACTATCCGGGCTCCTTAGTTATCTCCACTTTACATTGAAATCCACTTTATTTATGTTTGGTGGGTGCCTCGACACTTGTATTCGAGCTTGTCACATTTGGAATTTAATGCCTTACCTGTGCCAACTCCCCTTGTGTTGTCATGCTAGCTCAGTCATCATGTTAGTCCCTTCTAACAAAACTTCACCACGCCTTAGGATTTCCTTGCCTACGAGCCTCTAATTCAAAGTAGCTCACATTAACTCCTACCAACTTTCCTTCAAAATGAGCACTTGACCTCCTCCATGGCTCCACCCATCTCATATCCAACTTGGATTTGAATGCGATATTCACCACCAACCACAACACTAATTACATTGACCAAGCAACTCGGCCTCCTTAGTATCGCCAACTGAAACCGAAATTCAGATTTAGAGTTTGAAGTTCTTGCATCCCAAAAATGGCTCACTGTGCTAATGATCCTTAACTTGCCCAAACTATGAAACATGAATTCTGAAATTTTAACTTTGGAGTTTTATAATCTGATCTTGTTTTCCACCCTCGGCTCATCCCAAGTTGTCCTATATCACTTTGAATCGAAACCCAAATTACAGATTTTGGAGATCGGGAACTTGTTATAACTTTGCATCAACTTCTTTGGGGTGATTTTCGATCGATAATACTTGAAATCCAAAATGGAATACTATGAAATGTATCACCATTTTATCCTCCCTGGATCATCATGTTTGATTTCCTTCATCAGTTTGATCCCTCGCATCAATTTATTTATCTCTATGAGTAAATTTTCATGTTGAGACCGATAAATCTCTTTCATTGGTCTTAATCCTACACCACTACCTTGCTTCATTCTCCACTCGGCTCCATGTTGATTTCCACCCACCCCAAGAAAGCCCTTCCTCACCAAGACCGGAACTCACAAAATTTCACCATTCCATCCCTAAGCTATTCTCTAAATCTGGAGATCCTTTTGAAATTACCTCTCGCCGAACATATCTCAGCTCCGTGGATACATTAAGCTCTTGCATTATACTCAAACCAATCCCTCTACATTCACAAACACCTTGGCTCTATTTCTTGTGAGAAAATTCACCCACTCGTCATCCATTCCTCTCACCATGGGTCCATGAGCCTTCACACTATGGAGCTATTCATTGAGTTACGAGCATTTCACCTATCATCTATGTGGCCTCTCCAATACACCAATCGATGAAACAACTCACCCCCATATTTTTCCTATCTAGCACAAGCTTGGGCCTAATATTTTTCTTCCCACTAGTAATATTGATATGGGATCTTATTTCTTTCACCTGAGCACCATAGCCAATCTCCCTAGTCTCACTACTAAATCATTTTTCTTCCACAACCAAGCTCAAAATTTGTGCCCTCATCACCACGATGCCCCCAACTATGCATTCACAATATCAACCCTACACCACATCCAAGCCTCCTTCCAATGCTACATCCATTTTAGGCTCAAGGAAATGATCCAATTTCCCTTGGTGAGCTCCAAACCATGGTTCAATCCTTCACATTTTGTATCCACCGATGAGCTATCACCCACCAAGTTCCGCTCAAGATCCACTCAACTAGCTTGCTTAACCCTGCCATTCAAAGGTTTCAATGTCCCGTGATTCATGTACTCACTAGACCCATTCTGACTCATCATCAAGCTCAAATGTGACGAGCTCTCCCTTTGCATGTGGCCCAGATTCCATGTGTTATTCAAGCTCCACCTTCCATGTCTCATTGAATTACTACAATAAGTTAATGCTTTGAATTTTCTCGATACCTATGTAACCCGAGCAATTCTTCTCTTGACCAAACCATTCCAATGGCTTTCCCAATTTCCTCATAGCTCTTTGAGGTCATACATGATCTGCCTTCCTCCTATAGCGATTAACTCACTAACCAAACACCGAACTTGTCCATTGATGCACCAAAAGTCATACACCTCTTCTCAATTTCTTCTGGGATATGTGATAACTTGTTCCCTTCTTGACCAACCTATCCACCTCATGATACATGTCAACCATCTTGCCAAGCTATTTCATACTCATGGCCCCTTTGAGCCTCCAAACTAGTTTTTTCCCGATTTTGACTTCCTAGATACTTCTCAAAACAAAGAGTCATTGAAGCATAATAAGACCCCTAAAAATTTGTCTACTAATTTTATCCATTTTCCTCGTGATGACTGGAAGAAAGCCCGCTAGAGGAAATTTTCTCATTCTAAGAAACCCTGAGCCTTCAAGGCCCATAATAGAATAAAAATAGTCCTAGATGGTCTCAATCCTTCCCGTGACACCATAAATGCTCCCAAAGCTCTAAATTTTACATGAAATGCCATGGAATGTTTCATGAAGACCATTTGATGCTATGGATCTGATTCACCCCCGTTGTCCATTTTTTTAAGGGAAAAATGGATAACATTTTTAACAACTTCAGGGATGCTTTCCTACCAAGCACTAGTCCAATAGCCTTTAATATCCATTGGGTATGGAGTCACTATTGATATCCCAAACTGATCCAACCCTTTGAAATTAGACTCCAAAATCTACTTGGACACTATTGAACCTATGTTGACCGGAATTGACCATATCCCTTACAAAATTTCTTGATTATAATTTTTGTGAGAGTTGAAAATTGTCATGATCTGAATTCTCTTGCCCCTTATCGCATTTATGATTTGTGGGATTGAAGGATGATACATGAACTTGTCATGGAATCTAATTTTTTTGAGTATGAAGCAAACTAAAACCCTTGATACTTTGTAGAGTTGTGAGTAAAACACTTGTTGAGTTTGAACATCATGGAACTCTATTAAAAATTGATTTTTATCCTCCTCTAAATATTCCACTTCCAAAACACTGAGTAAGAGAAAAGATGAAACAAAACACACACTATGTAAAAAATTTAAAATCATACATGCTTCAAGTGAAACATGTAGGGTGTGTACATGCACTTCTTCTACTAAAAACAAAACTACTCCTATCCTACCATAACTGGAGGCACAGGTGAGCTAAAAGAACCCTGTAACTAGTTCTGAAAAATAGCTTCC
Source organism: Taxus wallichiana var. yunnanensis (assembly GCA_018340775.1). Lineage (NCBI taxonomy): Eukaryota > Viridiplantae > Streptophyta > Pinopsida > Cupressales > Taxaceae > Taxus > Taxus wallichiana. The sequence continues at coordinate 691,896,608 of CM031241.1, forward strand.
CTTCTGCACAATGGGTAGCCATGCAGATGATTTGAAAATGGACATGGCTGAGACTAAGAGTGAAAAACTAAAACAAGCCCAATTATCCACTTGGTTTACTAAGGCATCAACTCAAAAGAGAATGCATGCTTATTTTAGTTGCTCTACATTTGTTTTGTAGAGGAATTGCAGCTGATCCTTAGGACTATTAAACTCACCCTCATATTCCAAAGTGAATGTGACTAGTTGTGGCTTCTCTTTTGGATCTAATGAAGCCAAATACATGATGGGATGTGATCTGATTCATTAAATTTTCCCATTTTTCTGAACTCCAACTTCAATAACGAAGTCCCCATGTAAACCTTCTTGGAAATTGGTGCTATCTATGAGATGATCTTATATACATTGCTCATCTATAGACAATTAATGTTCAACTTAGGTGATTGTTATGGAAGCGGTAACCTTTTTGTGCCCTTCTCCTTTTTGAAAATAAGGAATTATTCCACAACATGCAACTCTTTACCATCTCACGCATCCTCTAATGAAGTCATTGTTGAATCACCACAAGTGCTTGAATTGTTCTACTCATGTAGAAGTCTCTCCCCTTCCAATTGAAAAAAATTGACCTACATTTCTAACTTCCTCGTCAACATGAAACTTGCAAATTCAGATTCTGCCATCTGTTTCTATTGAGGACTGTTAAGGGTAGTAAGATTCTCAAGGATATTCTCCTCCATCACAAGTTTATTAATGAAATCAGGTTACATAATTGAGAGAAAGAAACTCTCAATAATATCATTTCCATGAAATTATTATGAATCTGATTTAGCTTCCCCATGTCCTCTATTTTCTCTTCGTTCAATTATTCATATGGAAGATTCAATACCTCCAATCTTTGCTCAAGAAGATGGTAATGAGAAACATGTTGCTCTCCTATGTTTTCATCCAAAGCAACAAGCTTTTTGTGTTGGAACAGAGGTGATGGAATGGAAAAAATTTCAAGTTCCATAGGCTCTTGTTTATCAAAATTATCATCCAAATCTGATAGATAATCTACCTCTTCATTCTCTATTATGCACAAAACTCAACTTCCATCATAAGTGTTCTCCATATTGGCATTTTTTTCACCTGGGTATTCTACTTCCACAAACATAAAATTAGAAATCTTGAATTCTTTTAAAGATTCATATTATTGAATAGGTGAAGAGGGGGAGGAATTTTAGACCTCCTAAACAATATGCTCTGCATTCAAAACCAATGAGTTTGCCTTATTTTACTCCACAACATGAAACTATTTGTGCCTGATTTCAACATCTAATGAGGCTCCTATCAGCCTTTGGAAAACACAGGGATAGAATGAGACACAAAATTTTCAAATATAAATGAAGGACCCTCTCCAGTTGGAGAATTTAGATCTATAAAAAGACTACCTGATTCAAAAGCACTTGAGGAAGTATAGAAATCTTCAATGACAAGGTTGATTAGTTTCCACAATTGATAACTCTTTTCTTGATTTCTTATCTCCAATAACTTTCTAGATTCTTCTTCCTTCAGAATTTGTCTTTCCCAATTCTTGAAACAACCTTCTAGCGGGGTCTTTAACAAAGAAATATCTTCTTCCTTCCAGACTTTGTAGAGATTAGTGATAAATTTCAATTGTGAGAGGTTAAGACACGACATTTATCAAAAATTAATTCTACATGGAGTCGCCACTAAGGGATTTTCACCTTAGTTGTACAAATGCACTAAAATTGATCTGTCAAATGTCTCAGCAATAAATTCATGAAAATCTTCACGAGATCGACCATCCTTTACCGTATTTAACTTTGATGATGTAAACATAGTGCAAAAAACCAACATAAGCTAGAAATATTACACGCAAAACTTGTAACTTGCACAAATCTTATAGATCTCAACAAAGGATGATGTTCAAACAATGTATCTATGCTTAACTCATGTAAGATACATTACCAAGGCCAAATATAAGAATGCCTTTGAAGATCTCCCTGAATGGCGCCAATCTGGTGTTTATATCCAAATTGATTCTCCCTTGGAAACCGAGCAACATCATAGATTTAGCAAGACACTGAGAGACAGAAAAATCATATTATGAGTCATTTTGTAGTTGGGGAGGGGATTTTTCTAACTCTTTGTCACTCGGGCATCGAGAGAAATGGATAGTACCTTCATTAAGGATTTTATCTATCCTCACTACTTTAGGTTGAGCCTATCAACCAGGGTGAGAGGACCCATTTTTTAACCTCTGTTGGTGAAGGAGAATGAAGATATCCTTCTTTACAAAAAGCTGAAAGGAGACCCTAAGAAAATATGATCAATGCACCACAATTTAACTCTCATGAGTTGTCACTTCTAAATAATAGTGATATTTTATAAATATGGCTAAGGTTACTAAAGACATTATGGAATCGATTTCTTACACATATTTTGGTAGTAGAATTTATTCATTTGTGGACATAAAGGCAAACAAGGGTAGTTCAGGTGGGATTCATTGTTTTTGAATAATTTTGGTGGGAGATTAAGCATGATAAAATTGATTTTGCCAAATCTTTGAGAAACTACACAATAATTAGAAAACTAAATGACATAATGCTTGAGTAACAACTAAAATATTCCTTCAACAAGAAGGTGTGCATCAATGGAGGCCAGATTTACATGGTTTCACATAATCTCTAATAATTTAACACGAAGCCTTGAGCTAAAGAATCAGTTAAATATTAAAAACCCATGGTTCCTCATGGCTAAGATATACTCAAAGGCTTATAGACAATATTTATAAAAAAATGACAAGATAAAGTGATTTTAAAACGTTTATCTCATTACATGATGAAGGCTCTTCTCATAATGAAATTGTAAATGCCACTAAACTATCATAGGGGACGAGATCCTATGTGATTTGGAGGATTTTAACACAAGATTGCAATAGGGACAAGAAAAAATACTTCCAGACACTCTAAAAATAAAGTAGACACAATTTTTCCCAAGATTAACACATGTTAATTCAAATTTGATTAGATTCATCGGTGGGGAAAATTTCTTTGAACATTCTCGAGATTTTCAACATTTATACAATTTACTCACTCAATCATCAAAAATTTTCCCCCAAAAAATAAGAATATTTGAGGAATCCTTTGCTTGTTACCAATTTGTCTCAGAAAGTGTTGTTTAACAAATTTACACCCACAATTGCCAGGTGGAAAAATCATGAACTGATCACATTTCTCAAACCCTCGACTAATGACTGGGATGCCATGCCACAAATTTTTGATAGTCCTAATCATTTATTTATTTTTTCATGTGAGAAATCCCCGTTTTAATCATTTTTAGTGGCTCTGTATAGCTAGAAATGACAGAAACCTTTTCACCATCGAGGCAACACCTTTTTCATCCTTTGTGCCTGCAACCTCCATCATTTCATCCTTTTCCCATTCTTTCCTCTACAACTCTGCTCTGCATCCAGCTTCTCTGGTAACTCACATTTTTACAAGTGCCCGAGAAATTCCAACTTTACATTCCTTGGACTCACAAATTAAGATTTAAATCCTTTCAATTACACTTTGCAAACAAAAATGACAAGGGGTTTCATAAAAAAATGATGAAAAATAATGCGTATTCACATCTCCAGGAGTCTTAGAGAAAAAATGGTGGAAAAATCATATGCAATACACAATAACTATTGATTCTCCCCTTTCTCACCTTTAGCTTAGACCCATCTACATGTTTCCTTGGTGAAACTATAAAGGTGAAGTATAGAGGAAAGTTTTCAAACAAGTGCGGGCCTTCCACATGCCTTGAGCCCAAGAAAATTCCCTTTTGGATTTTGAAAAGTCTCAGTATAAAAGGAGCCAACAGGAAGCCTCCACGTGTCTCTTTGGTGCACTTTTGATATGGTGCCCAAAAGTGGAGACCCTAAACAAGCACGAGCTCACCACGTATCTCAATCCAGCAGAGTTGTTGAAAAAGTTTAAGGACCAATGGAAGACACCATGTGTCTAGGGTCCGAGAAAGTTTCTTCGGCCGTTGAAAAGTGTAAGTATGTGAAGACCCAGTGGAAACCTCCATGTGTCCTCGTAGCGCTCTTTTCAAAATAAAATTCAGGGGTGGGTTCCCAAACATGTGTAGGCCCTCCACGTGTCCTAGGCCTTAGAAAGTTGCTTGAAAATTTTAAGTATAGAGAGGAGCCAGCAGAAGCCTCCACGTGTCTCCCTAGCGCAACTGCTAAGGTAGGACTCAGAGGTGGATCCTCAAATGAGTGCCAACCTCCACATGTCCATGGTCTGAAAAAGTTGCACCACTGGTCGCATAAAAAATGTCTAAGTCTAGGCAGGGCCAGCGGAAACCTCCACGTGTCTCCTTGGCGTAACTCCAAAGGTCAAACCAAGAGGTGAATTTTTAGATGAGTGTAGGCCCTCCACATGGACAAGACTTGAGTTGAAGCAGGCCTTAGAGTTTTAAAATTCCCCATTGAGCCACATCCAATCAGAAAGGACCAAGTTTCCATAGATGTTGAGATATAAATTGACAGGGAAAACACACCCATCAAACCATAAAATGTAGGGAAATCACCATTTGCGCCAAAAATTGAATCTTTCTTTAAGGAAAAATAATTTGGAAATGATATAAGGCCCAAATGTGATCCAAAACCATGGATAAGGATCTTTCAACAACATACAAATGAAGAAAAATTTCACGCATCCATTCGGGAAAATAGAAAATACGATAGAGCCCACAGATTGAAGAATTTTTAGAGCAAACGGGGCGAGATCAAATTGAGCACCAACATTGGCTCGACTAAGGGATGGGCACTCCTTGTGAGTGCCACAAGAACAAAATAGTAGAGCAAGTGCCAAAAATAAACCATTGGGTAATGGAGTCATGAGCCAACCCTTCAGGAATAAACTAAGAAACCAACAAAAATAGCCGTCAAGGATCACGACGAACCAAAATAGAAAAATATGAAAGAAGAAAGAAACCAAAAGACTATACACTATACAATGGTGAGCACCCTGATTCATAGAAAAAAATCAAGGAAAATTTTCAAGTGCCTACCATTCTGGATATGACCATGCTAAGCAATTCAGATATGTCTTTAACAACTGGTCATATGGTTGTTTCTCTTTCCATCCAAGTTGTTATCTGACCACATTTTTCCAAGCTTATCCTTTGTGCCTATGTCAAGTTTTTTAACATCTCTCAAGGCTGCATCAAACATCAAAGTCCTAGGAAAATCAACCTGCTTAGGATATCTACATTGATCAATTTCATATTCCTTGAAAACAACATACCTCGCGAGAGGTATCAATATCAATGTCTATATGCGATACTTCATAAGAAGCATTATTAGGGTCCTGATGAGATATAACATTTTATTTTCACCATAAAACTTTATAAGGCTTCCCTCAATAGGTATAGTGGAAAATACATATCCATTTACACACTCCCACCCACAATAGCAACCCATTTTCTTGATAACAACATTCCCCATTTGGCGGGAAATCAACAATAACAACATCTAGTTTTAAGTTCTTACCTAGGTAAGTGTAATTTACACTATCAAACCCGTGATACATCAAACCACTAGAACCTCTCTGGAATCCATGGCAATGCACTTCCCATACGTTGTTACTTTGAGATCCAACTCATTCATGACCTCAAGAGGCATAACATTGCATGATGCTCCAGAATCAAACCAGTTGTGTAACAACTTATCCTTAATAATCATAGTAGTGAAAAATGGATCCACCTTCAACTGATACTCAACCAAGGATGTTCCCAAATATACTTCAGGTGGCTCACCTAGTTCTTCCAGTACTTGGGGTTTTTCCAACTTTGCAATGGTAGGAGGAGTCTCAACATTGTTTACATTTCTTGCCTTGGGTAATATTTTCTTCTTTCAATCCCAAATACTCAAAGGCCCTTTTCTTGTGCTCAAGAATCCTAAGAAGCTCAACAATTGGAATAGAAATCTTGATATGAATCAAGACTTGGGCAATGTCATAAGGAACATATTTGGGAAAGGTAGCATTTGGAGGAAGACTGACAAACTCATCTGATAGCAAAGGATTTTTCTGATCGAGCATGGGGAGAAAAACAAGTTTTATTTGGGGAGAATTTTTTTTTCCAGATGCATCTTTATTAGGGGATTCTTTAGGGATACTAGGAAGCACTGGAATTTTTGGTTTGGCCTGAGGCCCTGCCCCTTTGACAACTTTTCTCCTGGTATTATAATTTTTTTTGTGGCCAACTACTGCATTCATTAACAATTGTCTTATCCTCTTGTGAAGGAATTCCTCTATCATACTTCTCAATCATTAATGCCCTTAAGTATTCAAAATCACTATTAGGAAATTAAAAATCTTGTACCATATCAATTTCAGAAGTATGAGTGAAAGGAAGAGGTAATAACCAGTGAAAGAAATCCCAAAAATCTTTAACAGTCCTGACACTCATCAGTTTAGTTGAGGTTGCTCCCTACTGTGAATTTGTAGATAAATCCATCATGCATGCATCATCATCTATCTCATAATCATAAATTTATTCCTCAACTCCCTTTTCAACAACACATGGATAATGTGGCAAGAAACATCTATCACACCACTCAATTTCATGAGCTTCATCAACAACAACAACTCTGGCAGCTAAAGGATCATGCACCAATTTTTTTCCCTAGGTTGGGGCTGTTTATTTCCTGATCCCACAAGTCCTTTGCCTCTGTCATCATATCTCTGATCACCCCTAGGATGATTTGAAAATATTTCTTGACCTTGTGCTTTATGCTAACCTTAGTAAATTTGTCCAATTCCCTTCTCTACCACCGGCGCTTTATAGGATATTTCCTTAACAACTCCAACCAAAGTTTTCACAACCTCCTCCAGATCCACAGACTTACTTGACTGAGGCTTCTCTGGATTGATCAGCTTGATACCTTCCCTCTTAGGAGGCTTACCAAATACTTTGATATTGTTTTCAATCTAAAAATCCATGGTGAAGGCCTGCCTCAATGTTTTTGGGTTATTATCCCTCAAATAATAGGCAGCCTTCTTATCAAAAGCATTAGATTATTTTATCAAATAGGAAACATCACTTGGCCTCAGGATCATAGGTAGTCTATTTAGGGTCTTATTGAACCTTGTATTAAAGTCATGAATAGACTCATTAGGATTTTTTTATATTTTCAAAGTCGATAAAAGAAACCTAGGGTATGTTTTAACTCCATACTTCAATCTAAAATCATTCTTCATTTCTTTCCATGAATCAATAGATTTGTCTGGTAAAGATTTATACCAATCCCGTGCATCCTCCTCTAGAGTATGAATAAAAACTTTATGTACACATCCTCAAATTTGATCTCAAAGTATTCCATCATATTGATAAAAAGCTTTAAGTGATGATCACCAGTAATAGAATTATTTCCTTGAAATTTAGGTAGTCTATTTATAACATCTTAGGGCACAACATTTGGATATCCAACCATACCTTTGAAATCTATAGGACCAAAAGTGTTAAAAAAAAATAGAGGTGGTGGTGGGGCTGGGCAGTCTCACAGATTCTACCTTTGGGGTTTGGGATCTCATCCCCAAGAGAGGGGTGTTTCCGATTGCGAAAAGAAAGGAAAGGAAGAGGGGATGAAGAAAGAGCAGGTCCGAAGGAAGAAAAGAAATGAATTCCAAAGCAGAAAGGTCAGAAGGTTTATGTTTTGGGATTGGTAGTAAACAGAGCCAAACCTACTTGCATAAACGAGCAAAGCAATACTGATGATAAATAAATGACAATAAAATAGAAGCAGATCCAACAGAATAAACACACAGATCTAACGTAAGAAAGATCTAATGCACATAACACATGTATTCAGCACAAAGTCTAAATATTGTATTAATATTTTTCTTCTGTTACAAAAAGCTCAAAGTCTTTTTTCTTCACTTCTATTTTTCATCTGAAAGATATTCATCCATCCCACAATACAACAAGTATTGGAGTATTTATAGAAGAAGAAGAGAAAAGAAGGCAAAAAGGAGCCAACAACTATTTACAAAGATATTTACAAAATATCTAAAAGTCATGTTGACTTTTTACAACTTGATGGATGACATCATCCCATGATGCAACATGGATGATGTCATCATTTGTATCAACATACTCCAGATATTTCCAAAAAGAAAGACGAAGAAGAGAAAGAAGAAGAAGAAGAAGAAGAAGAAGAAGAAGCAGCTATTCGTCATCGTCATCCTGCGGCCGAAAGGGGGTGGACTGCTTTTGTTGCTGCTCAGGTGACGAGATATGGAACTGAGAGCGGTATTCCATGAACTTGTTGATTATTGGCCCTAGTTGATCCTGGGAAGGATCCTTGTGCCGCTCACTGATCACCTCACAAGTCTCCCGCTCATCTATGAGCTTCTCTGGGAGTTTGGAATAGTCCTTTTCTGCCTCAATGAGGAACCCGATGAAGTCCCTACAGGCCAGCAGGTTGTTGATAGACTCTGTGTCAAATGTGACCTCCGCCCCGCTCCTTGAGAAGCGATCTCCTCAAGATCGGGTGGTTTCATCAGCCTTTCCTTAAAGTGAAGGAAGGAGTAAGTAACCCCGCGACATATTAAGAACAATCCTCCATTTGGTGCATCGCATCCGTGGCTTCTTCCTTGACTTTGTCAATCTTTTCTAGAATAAATTCTAGCTGATCCACCCTAGTAGTCCAGAGTGGACATGATTTTGTTGAGGGCCCTGATGGCCGAAGACGCCGAACTTGACCGTGATCTTCGATCAACAATGAACATTTGTCGAAAGGTCTCGTGCCGCAGCCTAAAGCATGTTCCAGCTCTTCGATATGGGCCCCGCTAACGCTGGAGCTCTTTATTCACCTTACCGATGTTCGTGTACAAGTCGAGAACTCAACGATCACTTTTTCACTGCCTTTGAGGATTTGGCTCCTCCAAGCGGAAACGGCCATACCCCGCTCGCCGATCTTGGCATACTCATTAATTTTCTCCCTGGCCGAGAAGCTCAAGTTTGGCGGCAGCTTGTGGGAGGCGCACTACCCATCTTCTGTAAGGCTTGGAGCAGATATTTGTTTTGCTCCTTCAGTTGCCTTTTCTCTTCCTTTATCTCTTTAAGCTTCTTGCAGAGGGCGTCAACTGCAGAAAGAGCCTCCCCCTGAAGACTTTCGGAAGATGTCCCCATTGTGACTTGGGTCACAAAGAAAATCTGTCGAGATGATCCTTTTTCTCTTTGAGGGGATTGGGGTATGCGATTTCCATAACTCTCTCTCCTACAACACTTTTAGAGAAGCGTGTGACAGGCTTCTGCTTCTTCGCCCCCTTAGATGGGATCACGGAAAAGTCCATCGGAGCGATGGGAACTTTCCTCTTTTGCTGACTTAGCTGCTGAGAGATCCAGGCTGGACCTATGGTAGAAGGACCGGAAACAGAGGAGGGGCAGCTGCAGTAGTAGAGGGGAAAAACGTGGAGACACGTGGCGGCGGCATTGAGAGAATAGCCGAAGAAGTGCCCACGGAAGGAAGGGAAACTGCAGCAGCGGAAGACATAGGAAGGGAAGGGAGCTCAGAGATGAGGGAAGAAATGGAGGAGGACAGATCAGCGAGGGAAGAGAAGATAGACGAAGAGGCGAGGGGAACAGTAGAAGAAGAAGGGGGAGAGGACACGACCAAAGGGATGGTCGCCTGAGTCGCTCGAGGAGGGGAAGGAAGAGAAGAAGAAGGGATAGAAGGGACCTCTGGGCTTGTTGTAGCAATGCCGACATCCCGAGTGGATGGGCCAATGGGAATATCCTCTTCGCTTCTTTCTCGGTGTGACTAGAGTTATTACCTGCTCGGGTGCCGTGGAAGGAGGACTCTCAGGGGCTTCTTCCTGAATGGTGCTGGATTCACCTTCTACGCCTTTGCCCTTGCCTTTAGGCTGCTGTTTGGATCGTGGAGGTGCGTTACCCAATGGGGAGGTTGTGAAATCAACCCCAAGGTAGATTAGTCCGTTCATCCGGCACCAATGCTCTGTCCTACGCAGAGTCTCCTTGACCCTCTCCTCAATTGTCTGAGGGGCCTTAGTTCTATCAATGGCCGGAAAGGGCCAATTGTCCCCATCTGTGTCAGTATATACCTTGTCTATTTCATCTTCCGTAGTTTGGAAGCCTTTGGGGACAATGGCTATCCCATATTGGATGATTTCTGCCAAGGCTAGGTGAGAATGATCCTTTCTCCTGAGCTCCACCTCATGGATGACGTCAATGTAAATGTCCTCGATCTGAGGGACGTGGATCGATCAAGTTTCGCCTCGCAGCATAGCTCCTGGGTCGAAGGTAGGCCCGGCCGGGAAATCATGTTTAAATTAAGTAACTCCACTCGCGAACATTTCCTTCGCCTTGTGGTGGGTAGAGCATGTATATCGCCCACCGTGAGGGGGAAAGGAGTTCCACCCTTCTTTCTTTCGTGCATTTCTCGTGGTATGTGATCACCGCCTGACACTCCAAAGAGAATCGCTTAGGTCCAAGATACCTCTGTAGCTCCGGTTGGCTCTCCTAAAAGTTGGCAGCCCTTAGATAGGTGAATGTGGGAAACCGGGTGAACAGGCCCCCATTTCTCGCTGGCTGCTACTATGCTTTTGGTCGTGTGACCATAAGTCATATTCGGCCTCAATAAAGGTAGATGATGTGATAGAAAACACATCGTTAATTTTTGTGAATTGGGAGATGCTATTCTCCACCTCAATTCCGGTAGTACTCTGTGATATCTTGACCGAGGCCAAACTCCACTCCCGTCAGCCCGGATAGTCCCTCTCTCGATGCCGCAGCACAGAGACCACGTAGGAGTTCATATGGAATGTCCCCATCAGGCTAAATTGTTGTAGCTGCCGTAGATTGTGCCGCTTATAATTTCTCCCCCAAAGAAAAGCGCCGATCGTGCATATTCTTGTTCATGGTCTCTAAGTACCGCAACATCCATTTATGGAAATAATGGGCATCGTAAAGCCCAAGACCCCGCTCAGAACGTAATGGTGTCGCCGAGCTCCTCTCGAGAAGTCGCCGCGGTGGATGATTTGGGGCCACCGGGTTACTACCTTTTTGTTTTTCAAGTAAACCTCATTCATCAGCCTTGATACACTCGATCTCGCATTGTCATCCCGTGCCTTAATGCAACTCGCTTGACCGATGGCCACAAAGTGCGGGGTGGTGAGGTATGCCGAGTATTACTCTCAAAGTGATGGGCAAAGTGAGGTTAATGACTACCTCGCCTCTTGCTGTTTACTTACACACCTTGTGTCTTTGTTGTAACATTGGGCAATCACCATCAAGAATTCATTGTGACGGGTGCCGACCGGGATTCCACCATGAAGTGCAGTGGCACCGCCATCGCTTGTCCATCCATGGACTCCTCTTGTGACTTTCTCGAGTTCGCCAAAATTCCTCCATATCAATATGCCCCAACCGAAGTCTCTCGACGCCCGTGCTACACTCGGCCCGGGACTCTGCATCTCGACTCTCTCCGATATTTATATTTCATCTCTTCTTCTGTAAGTTTGGCCTTTCCTTTGGATTTGGTAGGTCTCTTGCTGGATGTTGACATATGTTCTTCCAAGTTTATTTGCTGATCTGCATGAAGAAGAAGCGAGACCCAATCCAAAAAGGTTGTATTAGCCATTTGATTTTCCATTGAAGTGTTAACAGAAGAAAGAGTTAGTTATTTTGAGGCTCAGGGCGCATGGCGCATGAAAGCCACTTGGTGGCTAAATAGGTAAAGCGCAGACAGAAAAGGGTGTCAGTAAGGGTTAAACCGGCGCGAGGCGCATGGCGATGAAAAGTCAGGTGCATTTTGTAAAGGGCGCATGAAAACATTGTGTTACATAGAGACAGGATGCGCCAAAGGCGCATGGATTTTTCATGTTGCATTGGGATTTGGTGCGCCCTTTGGCGCATGTATGGTTTGTGTAACAAGAACTTTTCGTGCGCCAAAGGGAACATGGCGCGGCGCACGGAGGGTTTGCACAACATGAATGTTTTTGCGACGAGGAAAGTGCCTGCGCCTTTATAACTTCATACTTGGCGCAGATTAAGCCGGTGTTGCGCAGTTGCGGGGTGCGCCTTGAGGGGCGCATGTTAATGCGATGCAGCAAGGAAGGTTGGTGCGCCAAGGTGGGCGCAAGGCTAGCGCTTGCATCATGTGAAGGAGGCGCGCCTTGAGGGCGCAAAGGTATTTGATGCAACAAGCATGATGGGTGCGCCATTGGCGTGGATTTTATTCATGCTGCGAGGGGACAGATGCGCCAAAGGGAAAAATAGAGTTTTTTACATGGTTTAGCCTCTCCTTTATCCTTTCTTTTCCAAGATTGTTTGGGAAATAAAATGGTTTAATCCAAAGGGATTCAGACCATGCTTTTAGAAGAACTTCCTCTACCAGCAGATCTGGAAAGAGGGGGAGGGAAAAAGGAAAGACAAAAAAGGGGGAGGCTAGATCAAAATTTCAATACTTCCAAACTAAAACCAGACCACCAAGCACACAAAGAACCAAAAACGTAAAACGCACGAGAGAAATAAGAACCTCTTACCCGGATAAATAGTGAGAAACGTGCAACGGGTCCACAACGCGTTGAAAACGATGAGGCAGGGGCTGACAGGCTCAGAGAATAAAAATCACGTGTTTTGTGTCTGGTGATAATGACATTTGTGGGCGCGCAAATGCATATATATATATATAGGTGAGCTAGTCATAAATGCGCCACCAACTTTGTAAAGGGCGCATGAAAATTGTTGTCGACATAGGAAAGCATGCGCCCTTTGGCGCACCAAAGCATTCGCCAGCATGGAACTAAGCGCGCCTTTGGCGCACCAAAAGTTGTGTCGCCATGAGATTATGTGCGCCTCTGGCGCACCAAAAGGTGGCGCAACAAAAGTTTTGCCAACATGAAGGCGCATGCGCCTTGGCGCACGCAGGGAAGACTCAACATACAAGGCACACCGAAAGGTGTGTTGACACAGGAAAATATGCGCCAAAGGCTTTAAAGGGGGCGCACCAAAAGTTGGTGTTACATAGTAATTCCATGCGCCCAGCCAAAAAAGACCAAAAAGACTAAGTTCGAAAACCAGATTTCCCGGAAAGGGATTTTGCAACGTTCCGAACGCAAGGGATCCCTAACGAGGGATCGAAACAAAATTTTCGGTATGGTTATCGGTAAAATTGCCCTTGTCAATTTTACGGGATAACAGCTGGCTCTTTCTGGGGACTATCCCTGAGCAAACTTGGGGGTAGAGAATCCCAGATCTCATGTGCCTATCCATTGGGTAACAGAGTCAAAAACAAGGGCGACTGAGGGAGAGCAAAAGAAACACACAACAAACCGAAAGCAAACACACAACGAAAACAAACACACAACGAAAGCAAACTGTACAAAGAAGAGAGCAAGCTCTACTTCCTGAAAATTTTTCAGATGTTGCCCGCTATAAGGAAGTGGGAGCTCGGTTCCATCCAGATATGAGAGATAGAAGCTATTCTCTCCATTGAGCTGCTTGATCTTGAAGGGCCCTCTCCACAGGGAATCCAACTTTCCGTGCATGCCCTTTGGCTCTCTTCGCTTGTCCCACAAAAGGATGAGATCTCCCACTTGAAAATCCCTCTGCTTGGCCTTCTTATCGAATAGTCTCTTAACTTGATTCTGATGTTTGGTGATCCTGTCGACCACCCTTACTCTCTTTTCTTCAAGTTCTATCAGATACATGATCCTCTTTTCTAGAGAATTCTGGAAAGTTTCATCTTCAATGGCTCGTGCCAAGCACAGAGCAGGGAGTTCAACAGAAATGGGAAGCTCAGCATCAGTGCCATATAACACTTGAAAAGGTGACATACCGAGAGACCTCTTGGGAGTAATACGATCGCCCACAAAGCGTCATACAAAGACTTGTGCCACATTCGCGATTCTCTTCCACTAACTTCGTGATGATGGTCACCAAGTTCTTGTTGCCGGATTCTCGCCCGACCATTTCCCGAGGGTAATAACCGAGGCATGAGCCAAAGTTATCCCATATTCATAGAAAAAGCCAATAACTTCCCGTGAGGAGAAGTTAGAAGCATTATCAGCAACGATTTTGTTGGGCACGCCGAACCTGACAATGATATTTTCTTTAATGAAATTGCAAACCACCTCTTTAAGTGGCATGCTTGATGTGTATGGCTTCCACCCACTGGTGAAGTAATCCATTGCTGTAAGGACATAGCTATGTCCGACACTCGATTGAGGATTGAGTGCACCAATAAAATCAATTCCCCATTTCCTGAATGGTTCGTTGATAATGACAGGCCTAAGGGGAAAAGCAGCCAACTTGGGCTCACGACAAATCGTCGGGCAAGGTTCACACTTTGCACCTGTGTGGTCAGATTCGAAGAGCGTCGCCAATAGTACTCGGCTCGAATGATCTTGTGTGTAGTCAACGAGGAAGAGAAATGCCCCCACAGGCTGAATTGTGAAAACTTTCTAGTAGTTTTACCTGCTGGGGTTTGTCAACACATCGCAAAAAGACACCATCTATCCCACGTTTATATAAACCGTCATCCGTAGATGACATATTTAGCTGCTCGAGCTTTATAGTGCGCTTCTCCTTCGCAGTTAGGTGCATTGGGCATTCGGGCCGTAGGTGAGGAAGAAAGTGATATTGGAATACCATTCATCACTAGTCGCAACAAATAGACCAGAGGCAAATAATCGGGTTTTTCCACCTGGTCCCGTGCTTCTTCATCTGTAGTCACCCCTTTCATCGTGGTTTTTTCAATCTTTGTTTTCAGCCATAAGTCGACATGTGCCCTCTGCCCCTCACCAGCTTGGTTGGTTTAATATCCAGTGTCATACTCCCCGGACCTTTGCGATCCAATTTCCTCGCAAGCTTCCTAACTCCCGTTGAGTTAGAATTGATTTCACCGCCGTGTCGTGACCAAACACCACCGTATGTGAGTTTAGAATGTAATACCTGAAATTCTTCATCGCTTTGACAATGGCAAAGGCATGCTTTTCCAATTGAGTCATTTTTAGTTCGTGAGGCTTGAGGGGAGAACTCATGAACGCAATCGAGATTCAACATCCTCCGAATTCTTTTGCATCAATATTGCACACAAAGATGCTCGATGCATAACTATACATGATGAAGTCCTGGAGAAATCGGGACATACCAGACGGTGCATGAGCAATAAGCTTTTATTTCTTCAAATGACCTTTTCCCTCTTCGCTCCATCCGAAAGTTGGTGACCCCTTCATCATGTTCAATATGTGACGAGTCTTTTCAAGAAAGTCAGAACAAAACGCTCGAGAAAGTTCACCTTCCGAAGAAAGAATGAACACCAGCCTTGCCAGAGGCAGAGTAAGGCTTTGAATAGCCTTAACTCTTTCGGTATCTATCTTTGTTCCTTCTTTGCTAACCACATGCCCTAGCAACTTTCCTTCCGTGACTCCAAAAATAGACTTTTTTGGATTTAGGGAAATCCCATGTTCTCGGCACCTGGCCAATACTTGCTCCAAATGATCACAATGATCATTTCGTTGTTTAGAGAACACGGTTAAGTCATCTAGATAAACCACAATGACTTTCCCCATCATACCTTTGAATGCAAAATCCATGGCCCACTGAAAAGTGGCGCCAGCATTAGTTAGGCCAAAAGGCATCCTGCTGTAGGCAAATGTACCCCAGGGAGTAGTGAATGCTGTTTTAAATTGATCTTCAGTGAAACTTCAATCTGATTATAGCCTGAAAAACCATCAAGCATGGACAACATCTCTGATCCAGTTACTGCTTGCAGAACTTGATCCATTATCGGAAGTGGGTAGTTGTCTTTCAAGGAAGCCTGATTCAAATTGTGAAAGTCTACGCATATGCGTATCTCACCATTTTTTCAAGGTGCACCGGCACAATATTTGCTACCCAAGTACTGTGATGGATAGGAAAGATGATTCTCGCATCCAGCATCTTTTGAATTTCAGCCTGGATAGTACCCGAGATCTTAGGATTATAGTGCCTCTGCTTTTGGTGAAAGGCTTTGACATCTTCTTTCAACGGATGTCATGCTGAACGTCCTTTGGCTTAAAAGACTTTAGATCGGCATAGGACCATGCCAACACGTCCATATATTTTTTCAAGAACTTGACAAATTTTCGCTTTCTCAAAGTGCAACATTTTCCAATGTTCACAAATTGTGGGTGCTCTATCGAACCTATATTGACCGGTTCGGTTTCTGGGGATGAGTCAGGGTCATCTCACCTCTTCTTTTTCACAAAACGGTCATGCCTATCGAACAACCGCTCCAGAGAAACCAAGCCCTTTGGGATTTTATTTCCTTTGAGCTGACATATGCCATCGTTCCCTTCGGATTCATCGCCTTGATCGGTGACTGATTCACGGCAAGTGGAAGTAGATCCTTCAAAGTGCAATTCTTTAAAATTTTCCGCCTTCTCTAGAAAGGCAATGAGTTGATTATCATCATTGAACACCTGCCAATGCTGAGAATTATCTGGCACGCTCGGGTGGAAAACCACCTCAATGGTGTATTTGTTTGTTCTCAAACCTGGGTGAGGAAGCATGAGGGATGCTGAAACAGCCAATGAATCGGCCATGTCATTTTGGGCTCTTGGAATGGATTCAATCGAAAAAGCATCAAACTCTTCAATGTTGTCCCACACCGCATTACGGTAATGCCTGAGCCTTTCATTCTTCACTTGGTAAATCCTTTTAACTTGATTCACAACTAGCTCCGCATCACCTTGTACTTTCAGATTTTTAATCCCTCTTTCTTTTGCGGCTTGCATGCCAAGTAACAAAGATTCATACTCAGCAGTATTATTTGTGTTAAAAAACTGCAACTTGAAAGAGAGAGGAATGACTTCTTCCTCGGGAGATATTAGCACGGCTCCGGCGCCACATCCGCTGGTTGCACAGCTGCCATCGAACTGCAAGGTCCAGATCTTGTTAAGATCTCCTTCTTGAATGAGAACAACCATTTTATCAGACTCGGTAGACAAGAAATAGTTCCCCATCCCTGATGATTCAAAAAGGATTTGAGCTTTGGGGTCCTCAGAGCTAGTAACCAAGTACTTCTTTTGTGATTCCGGCTCCAAAGTCTACATTACGCCTTTGACGGGAATTCTAGCTTTAGACCAGTCCATATGAATTTCCCCACCAACTTCGCTGCAAAAACTTCTTCCCAAAGAAAATTCCATAGGGTCCGGAATGTCAAAGAACGAGGACTCTATCATCTTTACTCTTTATCGGGAATGCCGCAAATGCAAATTACGCGTATTTGATTTGGCCAATCAACGGAACCTCGCTTGGTTTCAAGGAATAACATCTCGCCGAAAGGCTTGGTAAGAGTGAGGCCCGTGAGCATGGGTGACTTTTGCCGGCATGACGTTATCGAAGCCCTGAATCAATTATGCAAGCATTACTCACCTTGTGTCCATTGATTAGGAGGAGAGATAGAAAGGCTCTATCTTTCCGATGCCGATGTCAAGCAACATTTATGTGGGATTCAGTGGGGAGTGGAAAGGATTCCTTTTGGGAAACTCCGATTAGATATAACAACTTGACTCAATATATTTGGTCAATCTTACAAGTCTGTTTGGGATTTGACCAAGGTACTACTTGAGACATTTGGATCTTGGTGTTTTTGCATGATCTATGATATCAAACGTGGCCAAGGGTCGTTGGTGAAGGAATGAGTCCCTCACTTCGTGATGATGGAATAGGATTACCGGTCTGATAGGAATATGAGGGGCTGATTTGGAGGAGAGATAGGGGAAAAGACTTCTTTGTAAAAGACTTAACAGGAGTTGAGTAGGAAGAGGATTACCTCTTTTAGTAATAGTTGGAGTGCGTTTGACACGGCCTTCTCCTTCGCACTGACATGGGCAGCAACCTCCGCTTCTTTTCTGCGAGTGGGTAAAAACAACATATGATTTCCCACTTGCATATCCTTGAGTACCTTCTTCTTCATCGATTCTTCCTCATCAAATTCCATATAGCCAATAGTAGAGTCACCAAATTCGGCTCACCGACATCTTGATCATCTTCACCGAGACGAAGGTTCTTCATAATACTTTCTTCTTCTTCGATTTTGGCCGAAGCGTTGACCGAGGAGCCTCAAGTGCCAACCCCGAGCGGTTGTGGGTAAGCGGCCTTTGTGAAACATTTTAGGAATGAAATTCCTCCGCGGAATATCCCGTGTATGAGGAATCGGGGAGGCGTGGTCCAACTACTTCTTTAATGCAAGCAAGTCATTTACCATCTTTTGAAAGGCTAGATCGGATTTAAGTAGGGGCGAAGGGCCCAAAGATTTAGGCTTGGCTGATTCCTTTTTCAATTCACTAGATATTATCAAATTATCTTCTATCCGGATAGCAACGGCTTGGGCGAGAATCAAGGTGGCAACTCATTCTTGAAGGAGCAAGAAACTAACTTTGAGCTCATAGCATTCACGAAGAAACACTTTTGATTTTCCGGTGTTGGAAGCATGGCAACAGGGACACGATTGATTAATGCATTGAACCTAGCGATAAAATCGCGCATGGTTTCATTGGCCTCCTTCTTTAGGTGAGTGATCCGTGATAATAATGCAAATGCATCTTCTGAAGGTTTGTATCTATCTTCAAAAGCATCCCGCAAGGTGGCCCAACTGTAATAGATCTAGCCGGTAAATGTTGAAACCATTCAGCTGCAGGTCCTTGTAGGGTTTCCAGAAAAAGGTGAACCGACACATCTTCATGAGTTACATCCAAAATACTGCATGACATGATGAATGCAGATATGTGGGAATCCATACTTTGATTTCCGCTCCCGTCAAATTTGGGAAAATTCTTTCGGTTTCCATGAGGGAGCGCGTGAACTGGATGTGGTAAAGCCAAGGGACCCATAGCATTTCCCCATGGTACCGCCATTTGAAAGGTCCTTGTAGGGTTTCTAGAAAATTTGTTTCTTGGAAGATCCTATCGGCTTTGGAAAACACAGGATAGAATGAGACACAAACTTTTCAAATATAAATGAAGGATGCTCTCCACTTGAGAATTTAGATCTACAAAAATACTACCGATTCAAAAGCACTTGAGGAAGTATGATGATCTTTAATGACAGTTGATCAGTTTCCACAATTGATAACTCTTTTCTTGATTTCTAATCTCCAATAACTTTCCAGATTCTTCTTCCTTCAGAATTTTTCTTTCCCAATTTTGGAAACAACCTTCTAGTAGGGTCTTTAATGAAGAAATATCTTCTTCCTTCTATATTTGTAGAGATTAGTGATAAATTTCAATTGACAAAGGTTAAGACACTAGCATTTATCAAAAATTAATTCAACATGGAGTCGCCACCAAGGATTTTCACCTTAGTTGTGCAAATGTAATAAAATTGATCTGTCAAATGTCTTTCAACACTAAATTCATGCAAATCTTCACATATCTGACCTTCCTTTACCCGTATTTAACATTGATGATGTAAACTTAGTGCAAAAACCAACGAAACTAGAAATATTACACGTAGAACTTGTAACTTGCACAAATCTTATAGATCTCAACAAAGGATGATGTTCAAACAATGTATTTGTACTTAACTCATGCAAGAGACATTACTGGGCCAAATATAAGAATTCCTTTGAAGATCCCCAACAACCGCATCAATTTGGTGTTGGTATCCAAATTGATTCTCCCTTGGAAACCGAGAAGCATCACAAATTTAACAAGACACTGAGAGACAGACATATCATATTATGAGTTGTTTTTAGCCGGGAGGGATTCATATGAATCTTTGGCACTCAAGCATCGAGAAATGGGTAACACCTTCATTAAGGATTTTATATATCCTTACTACTTTAGGTTATGCCCATCAACTAGGGTGAGAGGACCCATTTTGTAACATCTGTTGGTGAAGGAGAATGAATATCTCCTTGTTTGCACAAAGTTAAAAGGAGACCCTGAGAAAATATGATCAATGCACTACAATTTAACTCTCACGAGTTGTCACTTCTAAAGAATGGTGATATTTTCTAAATAGGGCTAAGGTTACTAGAGATATTATGGAATCCTAATTGCTTCTGCATATTTTGGTAGTAGAGTTTATTCATTTGTGGACATACAGGGAAAACAAGGGTAGTTCAGGTGGGATTCATTGTTTTTGAATAATTTTGGTGGGAGATTAAGCATGATAAAATTGATTTTTCCAGATCTTTGAGAAACTACACAACAATTAGAAAACTAAATGACAGAATGCTTTAGAACAACTAAAATATTCCTTCAACCAGAAGGTGTGCATCAATGGAGGCCTAGATTTACATGGTTTCACATAATCTCTAATAATTTAACATGAAGGCTCGAGCTAAAGACTCAATTAAATATTAAAAACCCCTGGTTCCTCACGCCTAAGATATACTCAAAGGCTTATAGACAATCTTTATCAAAAAAATGACAATAAAGTGATTTTAAATTGTTTATCTCATTACAAGATGAAGGCTCTTCTCGTAATGAAATTGTAAATGCCACTAAACTATCATAGGGATGAGATCCTATGTGATTCGGAGGGATTTTAACACAAGATTACAATAGGAACAAGAAAAACTACTTGCAGACACTCTAAAAATTAAGCAAACACAAATTTTCCCAAGATTAACATGTATTAATTTGAAGTTGATTAGATTCATCAGCAGGGGAAAGTTTCTTTGAACATTCTCAGAGATTTTCAATGGCTATACACTCATAAACAACTTGACGTGATTAAAATCTAAAACATAATATATTAATAGGTTTCTTAGATGGTCTCTCAGGAAGATTGGATTTCTCAAATTTTCTCTTAATAATTCAACCCCCAACCATTTACAAGAGTATCCTCATTACATTTATAGAATTTACTCACTCACTCATCCAAAATTTCCCCCCTAAAAGGAAGAATATTGAGGAATCCTTTACTTGTTACCAAATTGTCTTAGAAAGTGTCGTTTAACAAATTTACACCCGTATCGCTAGGTGGACAAATCATGAACTGATCACATTTCTCATACCCTCGACTAATGACTAGGATGTCATGCCACAACTTTTTGACAATCCTTCTAATCATTCCTTTATTATGTCATGTGATAAATCCCCATTTTAATCATTTTCCGGTGGCTCTGTATAGCTAGATCTGACAGGTAATCCTTTTCACCCTCGAGGAAACACCTTTTTCATCCTTTTCCCATTCTTTCTCTTGCAACTCTGCTATGCGTCCAACTTCTTTGGTAATTCATGTTTTTGCAAGTGCCCAAGAAATTCCAAATTTACATTCCTTGGACTCACAAATTAAGCTTTAAATCCATTCAATTGCACTTTGCAGATAAAAATGACAAGGGGTTTCATAAAAAAATGATGAAATACAATGCGTATTCGCATCCCCCAAGTCTTGGAATAAAAATGGTAGAAAAATTAGATTCAATGCACAACAACCATCGATTCTCCCTTTCTCAACTTTAGATTAGAGCCATCCACGTGTTTCCTTGGCACAACTACAAAGGTGAAGTACAAAGGAAAGTTTCCAAACAAGCGCAGCCTTCCACATGCCATGGGCCCAAGAAAATTACCTTTTGGCCTTTGAAAAGTCTTAGTATAAAAGGAGCCAATGGAAGCCTCCACATGTCTCTTTGGCGCACTTTTGATATGGTTCCCAAAAGAAAAGAGACCCCAAACAAGCGGGCTCACCAAGTGTCTCAGTTCAGCAGAGTTGTTGAAAATGTTTAAGGACTAGCGGAAGGCGTCATGTGTCTAGGGTCGAGAAATTTTCTTTGGTCATTGAAAAGTCTATGTATGTGAAGACCCAGTGGAAACCTCCACATGTCCTCTTGGTGCTCTTTCAAAAATAAAATTCAGGGGTAGGTCCCCAAACAAGTGCAGGCCCTCCACATGTCCCAAGCCTTAGAAATTTTCTTGAAAAGTTTAAGTATAAAGAGGAGCCAACGGAAGCTTCCAAGTGTCTCCTGGCACAACTACTAAGGTAGGACTCATAGGCGTATCCTAAAATGAGTGCCATCCTCCACATGTCCATGGTTTGACAAAGTTGCACCGTCCGCATTAAAAAAATGTCTAAGTCTGGGAAGGGCTAGCGGAAACCTCCATGTGTCTCCCTGGTGCAACTCAAAGGTCAAACCAAGAGGTAAATTTTTAGATGAGTGCAAACCCTCCACATGGAAAAGACTTGAGTTGAAGTGGGCCTTAGAGTTTCAAAATGCCCCTGCTGAGCCACATCCAATCAGAAAGGACCACATTTCCATAGATGTTGAGATATAAATTGATGGGGAAAACACACTCGTCAAATCGTAAAATGCAGGGAAATCACCATTTGTGCCCAGAATTGAATATTTATTTAAGGACAAAGAATTTGGAAATGATATAAGGCCCAAATGTGATCCATGACCATGGAGAAGGATCTTTCAATAGTATACAAAGGAAGAAAACTTTTCACGCATTTATTGGGGAAATATAAAATATGATAGAGCCCGCAGATTGGAGAATTTTTAGAGCAGACGAGGTGAGATCAAATTGAGCACCAACATGGTGTAATCCTTCATAATTTATGCAAGTTCTTGACATTCATGGTGGTTAGGATCACTACATTCACTAGGAACATTTTGCACATTGGACATCTTTTCTTCTTTCAATTGCACATGATCCTCTTCTTGTGGATTTGGAGCCAACTCTCACCCTTCTACAATGGAATTTGCAATCTATGGTGAATCAACCTCCTCTTATGATATGGAACCAATATGGATACTACATTATGAATAGGTAGGTTGATGGTCATCATTTATGTGTGCTTGTTCTTGTGTACATTCAGTCTTCACCACTTGCTTTTGAGCTTCAACCTTGGGTGGAGGATTAAATAGGAGAGGAATTTTCTTGATGTTCAGTCTTGCAGCCTACTCCTTCAGATTATTTACAAGCTCTTCTTTTATAGTATCCTTAACCATATCCTCCTCTTCTTTACTAATATTATAATTTTGGTCCCCCCAAAATGGATTCTAGATTGGAGGAGGAGAGGATTGGGGCTGAACTACTTTATGCACTATTTGGGAAGGTGGAAGAGGTGAAACTTGTGGCTTTTATGGAAGAGAAGTAATATTAGAATAAATAGGGGTAGAAGATTCATGGTGGTATGGGAAAATAGGAGATGAAGAAATGTGATTCACAATGTGGGAAGCAGGAGAGAAACTTGGGAATTGAGGTTTAGGTTGAAATGATGTTGGTTGGGGAATGGAAAAAGGACTCTGAGATGGTAATACAAAATTTTCCCATTGACAAGACTGAATGACATTGTATTCATGAACCTCTATCTCTTCAACCCATATTTCAAGTTGAGGCAACATTTCAACCATGAAACCAAGATTTTCCTATAGGCTGTAGTGATTTGGCATAGGGCCAACCCACGGACAAGGTACCCTGAAGCCAATCCTGAATGCCTTCATTTGAGTTGTGGCTCTATCTGCACCATACCTGACTCTAGTTTTTGCATCTTAAGTTACAACTCTACATCTTCATATGTAGGATAGCCTTCATCATCTGCATATTCCTGCTCTTGAAAAGTTGCATAGTTAGGTGAATAACCAAACTGACCATGAATTTTCTCATAGGGATATGCATGCTATTGATTTTCACTATAAAATAGATTTGGAGGTGAACTTGTAATCATATGGGAATGAATTTTTCAAGCTTGGAGGTGGAGTGAATTGGTATTACTGCTACTGCAAGTGGGAATTCCACTATGGGAATGAATCCATGATTGCAAAACTTCATGAATGGGAGAAAAATGGAAATATGTGGAATAAAAATGGATGGAAATGGGTGAAAAAGAAAGTCTGCAACTCAAAGAGTGGGTTACTTAGACCAATGGAGTCACCAATTGTGCTTAGAAATGCCTCCTAAGGCTGCAATTCCACTAAGAGAGAAACAACTTAATGAAATAAAGTGAATACAAATACACACATCTATGAAAAATCTTACTCTTGTGTTCCCACGGACATGCCAAAAACTATTATCACCAAATCACATCATGCCCTGAATAACTAGCATGTGAATGGGGCATTCGGTGTGATTGGGTAACATGGGTACCACCTCTCAAGCTATGGGACTTGTGGGATTGAGGTGGACCTTTAGAGAAGGCCGATTCCTCTTCCTAAAATAAGCACTACACTACTCCTAATGCAAACAAAATAGCTAACTAAACCTATACTAATATTTCTAAGGGGATATGGAGAGAGATTGCATGAAATAAAACCTACACTAGAAGTGGTGATGCACCAAGAAAAGGGTTTTGATAGAAAAATTTCCAGCCTACCAATGAAGAAGGATGAGCATGGGAAGGATGGACATGCATCATAGACCCAATTACATACAATAATTCACTCCCAGATAAGAAAAACATCTTCCAAAACTTGCAATAGAAACATGGGGTTACACAATATACCTGCAAACATGAGAGAGGAAAAAGGAAGCAATAAAAATGGTGCAAGGATAGACAATTAGTCATAAAACATCATTTTATTACTCCAAGCACATGCACAATGCATCATTACAATAGGAAGAGGCAAGGGTTGCCATTACAATATTTAGAAGGAAGACTTGAAAGCTTCCCCTTAGTTTGACAAGAACATGGGAAGCTTTGAAAAATTATATAACTCCCTTGAAATAATGCATTCCCTTGATTTATAGAAATTTCAAGCTGGTGAGAGAAAGAAGGAAAACTCCTAAATTTGAGGCATGACTATAACAGGATATGGCCCTCTTGTAACTTCCCATGCTTGACCTAGAGCACTCCATGCTTCCTTATGTCATTCTTGCACTTGGAAAAGTATCCACTTCCACCATGACTTCATAAATTTAAATACCCCCACACAATTAAAAATACTATATTAATAAATTTGAAGGCACCTCAGCCTTTTGGTGGGATCCCTTGGGTTGATTATGCATGAAAAGGGGTTCTTTGTTTGACTAGGTTAATGGATCACTAGCCAGCGCTAAGTTGATTGATGAGCTCTTCCTTTTGCATTGTTTGGTGAGCACTTGCTTTACATGGTGGGTTTCATGATTATTTTTCCACCGCCTTGTGTTTTACCAACCACTACTTTTGCATTAGATGCCTCATATTTCATTGGGGTGGCCACTTGAAATACACCTCGGTGATCCATTTGAAACATCCCTCTAACCGCATAACTCTCCATGTATTCCCACCTCACTAGTCGGACTCCTTTATTATCTCAACTTTACATTGAAATCCACCCACTTTAAGTTTGGTGGTG
Organism: Taxus wallichiana var. yunnanensis; assembly: GCA_018340775.1. Taxonomy (NCBI): domain Eukaryota; kingdom Viridiplantae; phylum Streptophyta; class Pinopsida; order Cupressales; family Taxaceae; genus Taxus; species Taxus wallichiana. Next base: position 691,921,884 of record CM031241.1, read on the forward strand.
CCTCAACATGTGTATTCTGATCTCGTCTCTTTTGGCATTTAATGCCTTAACTCCCAACTCCCCTTGTTTTATTGGGCCATCTTGATCGTCACGTTAGGCCCTTCCAACAACACTTTACCACACCTTGGGATTTCCTTTCCTGCGAGCCTCAAATTCTATGCAAGTTGCATTAAATCCTACCAAATTTCCTTCAAACTTGGCATTTGACCTACTCCATGGCTTTACACATCTCGTATCTAACTCAACGTCGAATTCTCTATTCACCGCTAACCCACAAAGTTAAGTGTGTTGGCCGAGTAACTCAGTCTCCTTTGTATCTGCTACCCCAAAACCTAAAATTTTGATTTTGAAGTTTAGGATCCGCATCTCACAAATGGCTCACCCGTGCTAATGATCCTCAAGTCACCCAAACTCTAATACTTGAAGTCCGAAATTCAAACTTCATATTTTTGGACTCGATCTTGTTTTCCACCCGGCTCATTGTGAGTTATCTAATCTAAATCGACTCAAACCTGAATTGCGGAGTTTGGAGATTGATACCTCCTATTGTTTAACATAAAATCATTGGGGAGAGTTCTGATCGATAATCCCTAAAATCCCAAAATGGGCTACCTCTAAAAACATTTCCATTCGATCCTTCCTAGGCTCGTCATGTTCAAGCTCCTTTACCAACTTGATCCCTCACATTTCTAATATGTTTATCTCTGTGAGAAAATTTTCATGGTGATTCTGATCAATCTCTTTCTTTGGTCTCAATCCTACACCGATGCCTTTCCTAATTCTCCACTTGGCTCCATGTTGATGTCCACCTACCCCGAGAAATCCCTTCCTCACCAAGACAAGGTCGTTCATAAACTTTCACCACACCATCCATGATCTATTCTCTAAAGCCCGAGATCTTTTTAAAATTACCTCTCACTAAACATAGATTGGACTTTGCGGATACCTCAAGCTCAGTAATGTTCTCAAGCTGATTCCTCTGCATTCAAAAACACCTCATCTCCATTTCCTATGATAAAATTCACTAGATAGTCATCAATTCCTCTCATCATACACCGATGAGTCCATAGAGCTCGATCTCTACCTTCACACTATGGAGTTGTTCATTGAGCTACAAGAATTTAACCTATCATCGTGTAGCCTATCCAATACACCAAGCCACTCAACTAATTACCCCCCTGGCTTTGGACCTATCTATCCCAAGCTCAAGCCTAATCTCTTCACCGCCTTTCGCTAAGCTTGATTTGGGATCTTATTTCTTTCCACCGAGCACTGTAGTTGATATCCCTAGTCTCACTTCCGAATCATTTCACTTCCACAATCGAGATCTATATTTGTTCCCTCATCACCACAATGCCTCCCGAATATGTGTTCATGTTATTAAGCCTACACCATGTTTAAGCTTCTTTCAATGCTACGACCATTTCATGGCTCAAGGAAACAAGTCAATTTCCTTGGTGAGCTCCAGAACCTACCTAGTTTGATCCATTTCCTTTTACATCCACCGGTGATCTATCACCCGCCACATTTTTCTCAAGAGCCACTCAACTAGCTCACTTGACCCCACCATTCAAAGGTTTTAACATAATATGATTCATGTACTAACTCGACCCCATTGTGACTAATCATCAAGCTTGACTGTGATGAGCTATCCCTTTGCATGTGGCCTAGATTCCATGTGCTAGTTGAGCTCCACCTTTCATGTCTCATTGACTTATTACAATGAGCTAATGCTTCAAACTCTACCCGATATCCGTGTAACTTTGAGCCATTATTCTCTTGACCAAACCATTCTAATGGCTTGCTGATTTCCTCATAGCTTGTTGAGATAATACTTGATCCACCTTCCTGGTGTAGCAAGTAACTCACCGAACCAACACCCAACTCACCCATCCGATGCACCACGAGCCATACACCTCTTCACCAGGTCTTCCAGGATATGTGATGACTTGCTTCCTTCTTAAAAATTGAGCCATCTCATGATGCATGTCAACCAACTCACCGAGCAGCTTGTCGAGCTACTCAACGAGCTATTTTCATACTCATGGCCCATTTGGGCCTTCAAATTGAGTTTTTGTCCCCGATTTTGACTTCCCTAACTCTTTCTTGAATCTGGAGGGTCATGGAAGTATAATAATACCCCCTAAAAATTTTCTACTAATTTAAACCATTTTTCTCGTGATGACTAGTAGTAGTGGGCTCGATAGAGGTAATTTTCTCATTCCGAGTAACCCTAAGCCTTCAAGACCCAAAAAAGAAGAAAAATAGTCTCAGATGGTCTCAAGTCTTTCGTGACACCATAAATGCTCCCAAATCTCAAAATTTTACCTAAAATGTCCCATAATGTTTCATGAATAAATTTCTAGTGTTATGGATCCGATTCAACTTTGTTGAACCTAGAATCTTGTTTTCTCTTTCCCTCTACACTGATTTGTTGAGATAAGGATAAAAATGCCTTAAAATATGATTTCTTTCCAAGTATGAAGGATTAAAACTTATGATTTCTTGGTGAGGATGAAACATGCAGAGCTTGGAAACATATGCTAATATGGAATGTTTGGAACTAATGTTAAAAAAAAATTCCCCCACGGACATGCCTTAACTGAAATGGATTGTGCAAGAGCAATAACAACACATAACACACTATGTACAAAGATGAAATATCATACATTCCACAAATGAAGCATATGGAGTGTGCACAAGCACTTATTTTGCTGAAAGAAAACCTACCTACTCTACTCTAACCCAAGGAATGGAAAACTCAAACAAATCCTGACACTGGAAAGGAGAAATAACTTCCCTTCCTCAAAAACATGGACCATGTGACTGATTTAACACTAAACATGGTCTTGTATATGAGTGAAAAAATTGACTACTTGGATGATTTTCCACCCAAACCATCAAGGTATCAATTGGAAAAAAAGGAATACCTCTTTTAGTTGCGTTGTGTTTGGATTGAAGAGGCATTGCAGAACTATTCCTTGACACTCTGAAACTCATCCTCATGCTTAAAAGTGAACATGACTGGTGGAAAATCTGATTCTGGATCCAATGAAGCCAATTACTTGAGCGTGCAAGGTTTGATCCATGAAGTTTTACCATTTCTCTAAATCCCAACTTCAACAATGAAGTCTTCTCACATAATTTCCTTGAAAAGATGACTAATTGTGAGCTGATTTGACCTCTTCACTCATCTATAAACAATTGATCCTTCGATTTGATGATTTATTTATAAGTGGTGTCATGCTTATTTCATTTCCTTCGATAACCTAGAAATCCTAAGATTAATTACAGTAGTTGATGGAGTCTATGAAAATCATTGCAACTAATTGGAACTTCTGGATCACTTGGGAGCTCCTCCTCCTCTACTTGAAGACCAAATTGTACTTGTTTGATTTCCTCATCCAACATGAGGTTTGATAAATCAAAATATTCAATATGGTGTTCTTGAGGAGTGTTATGGGCAACAAGGTCTTCTTGGCTTTCCTCCATGGTGGATTCATTAATGAGATCATTTCAATCAAAAGATGAAGGAAGAGGAAAATCTGAATTTTCATTACCGCAAGAAAGAAAGAAGCTTTCTACGATATCTTCCTCCTATAGGCTCTCTAAAATTGATTTGTTCTCAACCATGTGCTCCTCTTCTTGTGGATTTGGAGCTGATTCTTCCTCTTGAATTGATTCTACAATTGGTGATGGATCAACGACCTCTAAGAATATGGTACCCATATGAACACTGCACTTGGAACATAAGCACTATTTTTGTTGCCCTCAAAATTCCCCTCTTTTTGAAGTCAAGTTTTGAAAATTTTGAGTCGGTACCTTGGAGTAATCGATCTCGTCGAGCCGGTATTGTTTGTAGTTTTTCATTCCATGGAGAATAATTTGAAATTTAGGTGTAAAGGTGGGGTTTTCCCTTTCTTTTTATTTTTCCACAGTCATGAATGATGAGCATATCTTCCTGTCAAATTTTTCCCCAACATCCATGGGTAGTACGTGGACATCTCTGATTGGATCCTGCGTGGCCATGTTTCAAGTGGTAGTGGAAGCCTCCACGTGTCCAAATGATGCAACTCCAAGGAAGGGCCCAAGGGATAGTCCTCAAATAAGCGCAAGCTTTCCAAGTGTTCCAGGCCCGAAATGAAGACAACAACACAAGCCCAAATTGGCTAAGTACAAGAGGTTTGGTGGATGGTGCCATGTGTCTCATCGGCGTAACTTCAAGGGTCAAAGCCAAGGGTGGTTCCCAAACTTACACCATCCCTCCACGTGTCCCAGGTCCGAAAAAGGGACAGAGCCGATTGTTTAATTGACTAAGTATGAGGAGGGTCGATGAAGCCTCCACGTGCCTCAACGACACAACTTTAGAAGTAAGACCAAAGGGCCAATCTCCAAATGAGTGCCAACTCTCCATGTGTCTAGGGTTCAACATAAGTCAAGTGGGAAGTAGGCCCAAATGGATAAGTATAAAAGAACCGGCGGAAGTCTCCACATGTCTCATCAGTGTAACTTCAAAGGAAGAATCAAGAGTGGGTCCTCAAGTGTGTGTGGGCTTGCCACGTGGTCATAGTCAGAGAAGGGGCAGATCCATTCATTGAATTGGATAAGTATAAAAGAGTTTTCAAATGCCTCCACATGTCAGCTTGGTGCAAATTCGAAGGCAAAATCTGGAGGCAAGTCCTAAATGTGCGTTGAATTTCCACATGTCTCGGGTTAGACATATAGCCCCGCTAAATAAAAGGGAATTAGTCAAAAAATGTAAAAATATTGAATTGGCCCGCAAAGGACACATGGCCATGTTTCAAGCATTAGCGGGGAGGTAGGCCCTTTTTGTGTTTTGATGTCATTGAAAAGTCAAAGCAGGAAAGCAGGCCATCAGGGAAATTTAGGAATTTTGGTTTTATTTCCAAAAGGGATAAAGTCAAATATTGAGCCCGCATCAAAAGTCAAAGCACGAAAGTAGGCCATCGGGGTGATTTGAGAATTTGGGCTTTGTTTCCATAAAAGATCTTAAAGTTATAAAATGACCCACGGCCCCACCCATGCCAAGGGATAAAGTCAAATGTTGAGCCCACATTGAAGAGTCAAAGCGGGTAAGTGGGTCGGTGGAGTAATTCAAGTTTTTGAGCCCGCATTGAAAAGAGGTAAAATTGTAAAAGTGAGCCATGACTCTGTCGCCATTCACGTAAAGCCATGTTTCAGGCCTATATCAAAAGTGGTGGGTGGGCCAAAATGTTTCGAAGTGCTATTTCTCTAAAAGGCACAAAATGTAAAAGGCGTCCTCAGGCCCACATCTATTTAAATCTCTCCCATGTGGATGGCTCAAATTCAAAGTTTGCAAAGGCAAGATGAATGGCTGTGATTCAATACATCTAGTTTTTCCACCTTGTTTTGAAATGGCTGAGGCGTTAGAGAAGTTTAGATGCCCATTTCTTGAATTAGTTTCATCATTCTTCAGAATCGAATGTAACTATTCTTTGAAGTTATTTAATGGCTTCTCCACGCCATTGTTTAGGGTTAGATCCTCGATACTCAGAACGGTAATAGATTCCAAGTAATCAATACAAAAGTTTTCTTTCTTTCTTCCTTTGCAATTCTTTCTTTCCTTGTTCAAATTTGTGAATCATCCATCTTTTCATGCTAAGAAACTTTATGTTCTTGTTAATATGATTTCAAGAACTTTGTGTCTATGAAATTATATCTGTTATAAACGTGAATGATTCCATTCTGCATCTCTTTTTCTCAATATGCATAAGGCTATACTCTACTACCTATATTACCTAAAAGTATTGTTATGTTCTTCCTCTCTCATCTCCTTAGTTCTTATATTCTTTCGTATTGATGATCTTTGGAGAATGAATGTTTCAAAGTATCAGGAATCCACACTTTGAAAGTTGTACATTTGTATATAAGTTTTGTTTCTTGATTTCAATAAGGGAACCTCTCCCATTAAAGAGGAGGGACTTGATGTCCCCTGACTGTGGTTGTTAAAGTACAATTTTAAAAACCAACAATTTTTGGCGACTCTATTGGGGATTTCATTTCAAACGGATCCCTTTTTAAAAAGAACAATTTCAAGATCATTTTTGGTCTGGTGACTCTATGGTATACACGTGGGAAGAAAGATCTCGGGGTTGAGGATTCCCATTTTCAACTTCTGGAGCAACAAAACTTCTCTCTTCTAGCAAGAAGGAACAAAGGAACTTGTTCTACAAGCACACCTCTTGTTAAGGACATGAATTCCAAGAATAGCATTCCTCAATAATAGCTCAACCTAATCTTCATGCTTTGACACTTGCTAGTGTTTCAGTTCCCCTTCAGTCAATTTTTCCAAGGATGGCAGCACCTTTGCCTTGGGGACAACGATTTGGGCCTCTTGCTCTTCCTCATCCATTGTATGAGTTACCTAGGGGTAACAAGAAATGTTTTCCTAAATTTAGAGGTGATGGGAAGGTTCACCCAGATGAACACATTGTAACCTTCATTGTTGCATGTGGGATTCTTAGGGTTGAACATGAAGATGTCTCTATCAGACTTTTTGTGGAGACATTGTAGGACAATGTTGCTGATTGGTTCTATCATCTTCCTGTTGGATCCATTACTGATTAGACCACCATGACAACTCAATTTGAGCAATGTTTCAAACTTGCTCAAGATCTACATGCTCTGTTAGCACAAATTTATCATATCAAGAAAGAACCATTTGAGCCCATGAGGGAGTTTGTGGCTAAATTCAACAAGCTAATTAATAAAATTCCACAGAACACTCATCCAGTGGATCAAATCTAAAAGTGCTTCTTCCTCAATACCTAGTTTCCTGAAGTGCGTTATGCACTAAGGAGAGCTAACCTTGCAACTCTGGATGTTGATCAGCGGTTAGCTATAGTGTTGAGGATGACTTAATCATGTCTAGTAAACTGAAAAGAGAATCCTCCAAATCTAAAGCTTCTTCCTCTTCCTCTTCCCTTGGAGCCAATTTTGATCAATTAGTACAGAAGCTTGCAAATGATCTCATTGCTCTCAAGAAATAATTGGCTCATCATACCCATTACCAAGATGTTCCAAGGAAGAATTTTCATCCCAGGAACCATTTTTTTCTTCTCATACTATATTGGCTATTGAAGGCCCACCCATCAAGGTTCTAGTCAATGCAACTTGTGAAGTTGAAGAGCCTGATGATGAGGAGTGTAATGAACTCTATGAAGAACCAAAAGAAGAGGCTGATGAAGAACCTGGAGGAGCTTGGTGGATCTCAAGTTCATTTCCTTACCACTTGAAGGTATGGATGATGAAGATAAATATGATGAAAGAGTAGCAGATATGAATAGTGAGTCATATTTTTTCATGACTCAGAGAAAGCAAAAAGAAAGAAAAAGTGGTGCAAATCTGCTAAGAAATCTAAGCATTTTCCTACAACTATTCCAGTGATTGCAAGAAGAAGAGCTCTTATTCCCACTACCTCCACGCAAAATGTGAGTAATGTTAATCCTCCTCCTTCTACTTCTATTTCCAAAACCCTTTTTTTCAAATCCTAAAAATGATAAATAAAATTCACTCAAGTTCCTAGTATTGATGCCCCATCCACCTCTATATCTTTTGTATCACTTCAAAAAGACCAAAATCCAAATTTTAGAGTTGATTTTTACCAAACCCATCCAAAATCCTTTCCTAAAATGGTAAATTTTGTCAATTCCAAATCAAAAACCTCACCCCATACCTCTAAAGGTATTTTCCCACTCCTTCTTCCTCACCCCAACCAAGCTCTGTAGCTGCAATCACTTCCCCTAATGAGAAATTTGAACCATTCTATGTGACTCTCCTCATAGCTGGTCATAAACTTAGTAATTGTCTTATAGAATCAAGAGCATCAGACAATGTAATGCATGTAAAAGTAGCTCATGCTTTGGGCCTAACTCTAACACGTGCCTTTGGTTCCTGCTATTCCATGGAGAGTAGAAAAGTTCCTTTGGTTGGGAGAATTAAATATGCACAAGTAGCTTTTACTTACTTTTCCAGAGAAAAGGGTCTTAGCCACTATTTTGGTAGCTGATATTCCTCCCTCATATGGGATGTTGTTGAGTAGAAATTTCTTGTAAGGAGGTAGGAGGTGAAATTCAGATGGATTGGTCGCATTATTTGATCTCAGTCAATGGAAAAATGAAGAAGTTACTACCTAAGAAACAAATTGAATACATTGTGCAAAATATTGATGATCGAAAAGCACAAATACTCTATGCAAATATAGGGCATGGTAACTATATGATCATATCGGAAGATGAGGAAAAACTTCCTAAGGGAGTGATTCATGATCCTAATGGAATTTGGACTCTAGATTTTGATGGAAGCTGCTCTTCATTGGTTCTAGAGCTGGAGTGTTGTTGACATGTCCAGAAGGGAACATTCATCCTTTCTCCTTCAAGCTCTGTTTTGAAAATACAAACAATACAACTGAATATGAGGCACTCATACTTGGATTGAACATGGAAAAAGAAATGGGAGTGAAGAATATTTGTGCTCATGGTGATGCAGAGCTTATTATGAAACAGGTAAGGGATCTTTACTAGGTTAAGAATAGGAGATTGAAACATTATAGAAATCTTGTCTGGGATTCCATTGAGTTTCTTGATGTTTTCTCCATTGAAGTTGTGCCAAGAGAAAGGAACACTAGAGCTGATTCTCTAGCTGTCTCAGGATCTTTGATGATTCCTCACCCAGATTTCTCTCAAGAGAAATTTACCATTGAAATTATTCATAGGCCCAGTGTACCAGATAATGCAAACAATTGGCAGGTTTTCAATGATGATCAACACTTGCTCTCATTCTTGGAGCTTAAGGATAATTTTGATCAAATGTATTTCAAAGGAAGTGAAACTTTACCTAGGGATTGTGTATCCTCTAATGAAAGAGATATCAAGGAAGAGATGGATCAAGATGGCTGCATCAAATTGAAAGGTTACAAGATCCTAAAGGGCTTGGTGAGTTTGGAAGACTTGTTTGATAAGAACGATAGATACATTAAGTCTAAAACTTCCCAAGGAGCTTGACAATCACTGAATGTGAAAAGGTTAATATTGGGAGTCTTGATGAACCCAAGATGGTGAACATTGGAAAATGCTGCACTCAAGAAGAGAAGAAGAAAGTAGTAAATCTACTAAAAAGGTATGTTGATGTTCTTTCTTATTCATATGATGATCTCAAGGATTTTCAACCAAAGGAGATGCAACACTTTATCCCTCTGAAACCTGGGATCAAAGATTTCAAGAAGAAATAAAGGCAATAAAATCCCAAGGTTGCTGGAACTATTTTTAAGAGATCTAGAAGTTACTAAAGGCAAAGATTATTTTCCCCATACATCATTTGACATGGATTTCTAACATTTTTCCTATCAGGAAGAAGAATGGTGAGATTCACATCTGTGTGGATTTTAGGAATTTGAATCAAACCTCTAAAAGACAACTATCCTCTCCCCATGATGGATCAAGTTTTTCAAGTTGTCACAGGTTCTAAGATGTTGTCTATGCTAGATGGATTCTCTGGGTACAATCAAGTGGAATTCAATACCCCAGATCAACACAATACTGCCTTTACTACTTCTTGGGTCACCTTTTCCTACAATAGAATGTCTTTTGGTCTTATCAATGTTGGTGCCACCTTTCAGAGGGAAATGGACTTGGATTTTGGTAGTCTAAAAGGAAAGTGTATTGTTGTGTACCTTGATGATCTGACTTTCTTCTCCAAAACAAGGGCAGATCACTTTCAACATCTTGAAGCAATCCTCCAAAAATGCAAAGAACATGGAGTTTCTATCAATCTTGAGAAGTCTTTATTTTGTGTTATTGAAGGCAAGTTATTGGGGCATATTGTCTCCAAAGAAGGAATCAAGATAGATCTAGAAAGAGTTCAAGAAATCTAGCAGATTCCTCTTCCCACAAGCAAGAAGGGTGTTCACTCTTTCTTTGGTAAGATAAAATTCCTAAGGAGATTCATTCCTAATTTTGCATAACTGACTTTGAGCATTTCTCACATGATGAAAGGAAAAAAAAACTTTAGTTAGTCTTCCAAAGGTAAGGAAGCATTTGAATATATCAAGAAATCCATTGCTAGGACTCCCATCTTAGCATGTCTTGATTTCAAGCAAGGATTTTATCATCTATTGCTATGCTATAGAGAGTACCTTGGCTGCTGTCCTAACTCAAAGAAATTCTGAAGATCATGAGCTTCCAATTGCATTCATGAGCTATGTTCTGAAATATCATGAATTGAAATATACTATGATGGAGAAACATGCTTTTGTAGTGGTCAAAGCTGTCAAGTAGTTTCATTTTTATATTCTTAATTCTCACTCTATTGTGCTTGTTCCTGATACAACCATCAAGTCCATTCTTACGCAGTAGGAGTTTGGAACTAAAAGAGGTAATTGGGTAGAAAAATTTCAAGAATATGACCTAGATATCAAGCCAACTAAACTAGTATGGGGTAAAGGATTGTGTGAGCTTATTGTTGAAGGATCGATGCAGAATTGTCCAAAGAACAATTAAGGTTCCTATTGTCCTCTTTCTCAGTTCAACAAATGAATGGTATGCTGACATTGCACACTTTCTTACTTATGGAGAGTGTCCATCCCACTTGAGTTCCAAGGAGAATAGAGCTATCAAGTTAAGGTCTGCACAATATGTGTTATGGGAGAATGATTTGTTCAAGCGAGGCATAGATGGAAGATTCTTGAAGTGTGTGGACAAAGAGCAATAGAAGAATTTGTTCTCGACAAGGAGCTTGTGGAGGGAATTTCTCTTCTGTTGTCACTACCCATAAAATCCTTTGTGTTAGATACTATTGGCCTACATTGTTCAGAGATGCATCAAAATGGGTAGGTAAGTGTGAATCTTGTCAGACTTTTGTTGGGAGACCTAAGTTGGCTGCTTTGCCACTAAAACTAGTAGTGATTGATGAGCCTTTTCAATAGTGGGGATTAGATTTCATTGGAAATCTTAATCCACCTTCTAGTGTTGGGCATACTCATGTGCTAACTACTACAGATTACTTCATAAAGTGGGTAGAGGCTATTCTAGTCAAAAGCACTACTTCTGAGGTGGTGTGTAATTTCATTAAAGAGAACATATTGATAAGGTTTGGGGTACCAAACAAGATTGTGACTGATAATGCTTTGAATTTTTCTTCTTCTGAGATGATGGATTTCTACTATGGTTATGGAATTTCCCTTGCTCATTCTTTAGACTACTACCCCAAGGGAATGGACAAGCAGAATCAACAAATAAGAATTTGGTAACCATTGTTTGGAAGCTTGTCAATGACTCTCAAAGGAATTGGCACAAGAAACTTTATGATGCTCTCTGGGTAGATAGGATTACACCCAAAAGAGCAATTGGGATGTCTCCATTTCAAGTGGTGTATGGTGTTGAAGCTCAGCTACCAATAATAGTGGAATTACCAGCCTTGCACTTAATGAAGGCTATTGAAGATTCAAGCTTTACCAGTTCCTTGGACAAGAGGATCATGTATCTTCAGAAGCTAGATGAAGACAAGTTACATTTTTTTTATAGAATATCAGCTCATCAACTGAGGGTGAAGGATTTGTTTGATAAGAAATATAGACCCAGATATTTTCAATTGAGATACATTGTTATGTTATGGGAAAAAGGCATGAACCTCAAGGAATCCATGGTAAGTTTGATTCCCTTTGGCTTGGTCCTTTTAAAATCAGGCACTTTGTTGGAGAAAATTTGTTCTATTTGGATTATATGGATGGTTCTCCTCTCCCACTTCCTTATAGTGGGTAGTATCTGAAGTTTTTCAAGTCCTAGGTGACTAGGTAGTCCTTTTGTATATTGTGTACAGTGTTTTGGTTTTGGGTCGTTCCTTTGTGTTTTGTTTCTGTCTTTCCTTTTTGGTTTGTTTTCTTTTCATGTGTTTTGTCTTTTGTGTTGGTTTTCCTTTGACTCTATTTGCCCAATGGATAAGGCATTGGTCTACTTCCCTAATTTTTTTATTGTTCTTGATCTTTCTTTGTTCCTCTGTCCCAGCCAAGTCATCCCCAGTAAAGAGCTAGGCTGATGTTGCCCTCAAAATTGCCCTCTTTTGAAGTCAAATTTTGAAATGTTTTGATTCAGTACCTTGGAGTAATGGATCACGTCAAGCCTAGTATTGTTTTTGTTTTTCATTCCATGGAGAACAATTTGAAATTTAGGCACAAAGGTGGGGTTTTCCCTTTCTTTTTATTTTTCCACAGTCATGAATGATGGTCGTCTCTTCCTGTCAATTTTTTCCCCAACATCCACGGGTAGTACGTGGACATCTCTAATTGGATCCTATGTGGCCATGTTTCAAGTGGGTTGGTGGAAGCCTCCACGTGTCCAAATAATGCAACTCCAAGGGCAGGGCCCAAGGATGGTCCTCAAATAAGCACAGGATTTCCACATGTCCCAGGCCTGAAATGAAGACATAACAAGCCCAAATCGGCTAAGTACAAGAGGGGGTGGACGGAACTACGTGTCTCATCAGTGCAACTTCAAGGGTCAAAGCCAAGGAGATTCCCCAAACTTGCACCATCCCTCGACATGTTTCCCAAGTTCAAAAAAGGGACATAGCTTGCTATTTAATTGACTAAGTACAGGAGGGTTGGCAGAAGCCTCCACGTGCCTCAATGGTGTAACTTCAGAAGTGATACCAAAGGGCCAATCTCAAAATGAGTGCCAACTCTCCATATGTCTAGGGTTCAACATAAGTCAAGTGGGAAACTAGGCCTGAATCGGATAAGTATAAAAGAATTGGTGGAAGTCTCCATGTATCTCATCAGCGCAACTTCAAAGGAAGAATCAAGAGTGGGTCCCCAAGTGTGTGCGGGCTTGCCATGTGGTCATAGTTAGAGAAGGGGTAGAGTCGGGCTGTTGAATTGGTAGAGTATAAAAGAGTTTTCGGATGCCTCCATGTGTCATCTCGGTGCAACTTTGAAGGCAAAATCTGGAGGTAAGTCACAAATGTGCGCTAAACTTCCACATGTCTCGGAGTCAAACATATAGCCCCCCAAACAAAAGGGACTTAGTCAAAAATACAAAAATACTGAACTGGCCCGCAAAGGACATGTGGCCATGTTTCAAGTGTTAGTGGGGAGGTGGGCCCTTTTTGTGTTTTGATGTCATTGAAAATTCAAAGTGGGAAAGCGGGCCATTGGGGTGATTTGGGAATTTTGGCTTTATTTCCAAAAGGGATAAAGTCAAATATTGAGCCCACATCAAAAGTCAAATCTCAAAATAGGTCCATCAGGTGATTTGAGAATTTGGGATTTGTTTTCGTAAAAGATCTTAAATTTATAAAGTGACCCGTGGCCCCACCCATCACAAGGGATAAAGTCAAATGTTGAGACCGCATTGAAGAGTCAAATGGGGAGGCGGAGCAATTTGAGTTTTTGAGCCCATGTTGAAAAGAGGTAAAATTACAAAAGTGAGCCACAACTCCATCGCCACTCACGTAAAGCCACATGTCAAGCCTATATCAAAAGTGAGTGGGTAGGCCAAAATGTTCCAAAGTGCTATTTCTATAAAAGGAACAAAATGCAAAAGGCTTCCTCACACCCACATCTGTTTAAATCTCTCCCATGTGGATGACTCAAATTAAAATTTTCAAAGGCAAGATGAACAACTACAATTCAATATGTCTGGTTTTGCCACCTGGTTTGGAAACAACCGAGACATTAGAGAAGTTCAGGGTTAGTTTCTTGAATCAGTTTCATCATTCTTTGTAACCAAATGTAACCATTCTTGGAATCTATTTAATGGCTTCTCCATGCCATTTTTAGGGTTGGATCCTGATACTCTGTAAAGGTAATAGATTCGAAGTAATCAATATAGAAGTTTTCTTTCTTTCTTCCTCTACAATTCTTTCTTTCCTGGTTCAAATTTTGAATCATCCATCTTTGCATGCTAAGAAACTTTGTGTTCTTGTTAATATGATTTTGGGAACTTTGTGTCTATGAAATTATATCTATTATAAATGTGAATGATTCCATTCTGCATCTCTTTTTCTCAATATGCATAAGGCTATACTCTGCTACCTATATTGCCTGAAAGTATTGTTATGTTCTTCCTCTCTCATCTCCTTAGTTCTTCTATTCTTTCGTATTGATGATCTTTCGGGCATGAATGTTTCAAAGTATCAGGAATCCACACTTTGAAATTTGTACATTTGTATATAAGTTTTACTACTTGCTTTCAATAAGGGAACCTCTCCCATTAAAGAGGAGGGACTTGCTTTCCCCTGACTGTGGTTGTTAAATTACAATTTTAAAACCCAACACTATTGATAATCATTCTCTTGTTCTTAAACTTATTCATTTTTAAAATCATCCTTCACCACTTTTTCTAGAACCTCAAACTCAAATTAAGGCTTAGTCATAAAAGTAATTTTCTTGACGTTGAATTTGGCAACCCAATTCCTTAAATTTTGTGTTGATTCTTCCCTACTAATCTCCTTAGTTTTCTTCCCTCCTTGACTGATTTTCTTATTTTATTCTTCCCAAAATGGGTTTGGGAATGCAAGAGGAGGGGTGGGTTGGGATTCAACTAGTTTTTGAAATGTTTGTGGTGGAAGGGGAGGTTTAATTTCTTCTTTTGTGGAGGGGATGCATTTTTTTAAGGGAAAAGGGAAGAACATTCAAGATGGGATGGAAGGGAAGGAGATAGAGAAATTGAATTCATAATGGGGCATTAGGTGAGAAGCTAGGAAATTGAGACTCAAGATGAGATGGTCTGCAGGTTAGGGAATGGGAAGAGGATTGTGAGATGGTAATATAGGGGTTTCCCATTGCCATGAGTGACTATAATTAAACTCGTAAGCCTTAATATCTTTAATCCATTTTGCAAGTTGTGGTAACATTCCAACTATGAAGTCAAGCTTCTATTGAGGGCTATAGTGTCTTGGCATAGGGCCAACCCATGGACAAGAGACCTTGAAACCAATCTTGAATGATTTCAACTAAGATGTAGCCCTGGTCTACACCATATTTTCCTCCATCCTTTGAATCTTCATCTATAACTCAGAATCTCTAGGTGTAAGATGGCCTCCAAAATCTGCATATCCCTACCATTTTAATTGATCCATCATTTGGTGAATAGAAAAAATGACTTGAATCCTGCTCATGGGAATATGCATACTGCTGATTTTTATTTTCATTATAAAACTGATATGGAGGTGTGTGGAAGCATCCTGAAGAATAATTTTGTAAGTTTGGAGGTGGGTTGGACTAGGTCTATTGCTGCAAGTGAGAATTCCATGATGGGAATGAATTCATGATTGCACAACTTTATGGATGAAAGAAAATGAAAGGTATGGAAAGAAAAATGGATGGAAAGAAAGGCCTACAACTCATAAAATGAGTTTTTTTAGATCATTGGAGTCACCGGATGTGCTTAGAACGTGCCTCCAAAGGCTAAAATTCCAACATGAACACACCAACTTGTTGAAATGAAGTGGTAAGGTGCTTCAAACCTATCCCACCGAGCATGCCAAAAATGTTTTGTAGGTAGCATGGTGGAAAAGATGTGTTGTAATGCACTCATGTGTAAGATGAATTCTGTGTTGTCCCACCGGGCGTGCAAAACTATTATGTTAGAAAAGTATCACCTGGGATATCTGGTTATGGACCCCTACTTTCTAGAAAACATGGGATGATCTCAAAAGAGTGGGAATTGTGAAATTGAGATCAACATCCAGAGAAAGTTGGTTCTTCTACCTATTCCTAATGTAAAATACTCCTAGAAGGGAAATTTTTCTTTCTACTTCTATCCTAAGCTTCCAAGGGACCAGAGAGAGGGATATTTCATAAAATAGAAATCCTAGCTATAGAGGTGATGCACCAGAAAAGGTATGGGTAAATATCCTAGATGAGTGAAAATTAGATGCATAATGGGAAAGAGAGAGGTCAGACACAAGTGACACAGTCCCTAACTATATTTGTCAACATCATTTCCATTGAGCACAACAAACCTGAACCTGCAAGAATAATATAGAATGCACAAAACTTGGAATATATAATGAAAGGAAGGGATAATTCAATAAAATACAACAAGGGTAGAGAATAGCCACAACATAGATTTATTGATTAAATGGATGCACAATTCATTATAATTGCAAGAGAAGGGAAAGGATATTCTTCTAGAATACTCATATCAGAGGCCTGTAACTCAACACTACTCTGGAACAATTATAGTAGAGTTTCATTACAAGAACATCCCCACCAAAAATGTGCCTTATAACTTACATTTATTGATCCTAAAGAGAAGAGAGAGAGAGAGAGAGAGAGAGAGAATTCTAGAGCACATTTCCAGTGGTCCCAACCCTTCTAGAAGTTCCAAAATGATTACTAGCAAAGGATGATTGACACTTGGCTAGGTTTTTCTTGGAGCCCAAGGAAATGTTCTACTCCCACGTTTTCTCATTTTTACCAATTTCTTCACTCTAAAATATGATTTTATGGATTCCATGATGTAGAGCGTGAAGAAATGATTCCAAAAAGTCCAATTTCATGAAAAATGGAGCTCTGAGTCAAAATTTATAGTTGTGCGGACCTAGAGAGGTCATGAGGAATACATTCCAGATTTTAATACACAGTCCACATTAAAAAAATTCCATTTTCCTTTGTTTTGTGGGTATGTCGGGTCTTCAGAGCACACGAGGTACATGGGAATGAGGGTCTCCTTTGGCCTTGAAACTCTGCATTATCCGCAATGTTAACGTGTCCCCGCCTTTATTTATTTTGTGTCCAATTACCTTTGCGGAAAACTAGGTGTTCCCGAGAACTTGTGCCCATCTCGCATCATTCCATCCAAGGCTCCCATCTCCGCAAGGCTAACTCCTTATAAATCCTTCCCTTCACTTTATGGTTCATCATGTCCTATAAAGAACTTGGTGTTTTCAGGGAACTTGTTATGGCTTGAAATTTTCCCCACACCCATTTTGATCCTCAAAACACTATGCATTTTCCTTTTGGAGAAAATAGAAGTGCGGGGAACTTTAAACCTTGTGGAACCGGTACCAACCTAGCCCCATTCTTTCTAAAACTCACCCAACCCGCATAACTCTTGACATTTATATTTTTTCCATTTTTGGCCCGAGAAGGATGCAAGGAACAAGTGAGCTAGGGGAACATGTATCGCTTGACCGCCTAGTGCCCATAACTCATCGCTTTTCCACAATACAAGGGACCCACTTCAAATCCTTACAAATCAGCCATTTTAGTGTTCAGGGAACTCAAGCCTCAAAGGATCTTGTATCGTTTGGGCCTCTAGACTGACTTTTCCACATTATACTATCTCTTTGCATTTCAGACCTTAGTGAGGGCAAGGAACCTTTATTCCATCCACGGCTCCTGCACTCCACAATACATTAAAATAGGCCTTTTTTCCATTTTCTCCAATTTTTAGTTAAGTCCTTAGGCAAGTAGATCTTTGAAGTGCTAGGTGAAGAAGAACATAGTGCCCCGAAAGCTAACTTTTTCAATATATCCATTTTTAACCAAAAATTGACCAAGTATGGGATTTTTGAAACCCAAAAGAGGAAAAAAGGCCACAAATGATTCCAAACCTCCCAAAATCAATGCTAGTGTTCCAAAACTTATAAATTACCAAATTTCCTCCATATTCACCCCTTAACATTGTTAATTTCCTAGGTCCAATTTCTCAGTTGTCCATTCTTACCAAGTGGGTAAAAATGGATAACAAGAACTTTAAAAGTTAATAGTCCTCATTTTTGTTTTTCATCTTTTTAGTTTGATGTGGTATTGAGAATAAGAAAATTACATTCTTGTTTTTAATAAGTGGGAATAAATCCTATGTAAACCCCTGATGGAAAAATGTAGTAAGAAAGATAAAAATTAGTGTATTGCAATAAAATGATACTTCAAGAGGATGAACAAATGTGTAGTCCCTATTCATACCTAGGTTGGTGTTCATCCGATGAAAACCATT
This sequence comes from Taxus wallichiana var. yunnanensis, assembly GCA_018340775.1. Lineage (NCBI taxonomy): Eukaryota > Viridiplantae > Streptophyta > Pinopsida > Cupressales > Taxaceae > Taxus > Taxus wallichiana. The sequence goes on from CM031241.1 coordinate 691,939,862, forward strand.
TGTAAAATTTGAATAGATATAGAATTCCCATTTCAAGTTCCCATCTTGGTCTAGTTAGATGTAGGTTCATTTTAAGAGACCTAGGGAAATCGAAGGTGGAAAATCCCTAGCCAATATGCCCAAAACCACTTTTGTGAAACATGAAAATTTTCTCAGGTTTGTGTGCAACATTTTCACCCAAAAGAAGCTTTCATTTTCAAGACATGAAACAATAAGGTTATTTGCCGTGCGATAGTAAGGTTCTTTATCATATGATAACAAAAATATTGTCACATGACTGCAAAATTTAAATCTCCCATCAACATAATATCCTTGTCACGGTTGGGTCGAGAAATACTATGTCGTGGTGTCAACAAGAGTCTTCGTCGTGTGTCACTAGTAAGTGTTGTGCACCAACAACAAAACCCTTGTCACACGTTAGTGAAATATCCTTTCATGTGTCAACTGAAAACCTTTGTCACACATCAGTAAATAACATTAGTCACACGTCAATAAATAACACTTGTCTCTCAACTGCAAACTTCAAAACAGATTTGCATTGTGCACTGGTGCTTAAAGTACGCAAGTTCATGATACTTGATATGTCGATACCTCAACTAGTAGTTAGTTAGTAGTATACTACCTGATGAATCACCTAGGTTTTTATAGGAGATGTTTTCAAATGTAGGTGAAGCCAACCCTAAACAAATATACTGTAAATTTTAGGTGAATAGGACATTGACCTGCTTCGAAAAAATTGCCTTTTCTAATTTTCCTAAAATGGAATATTCGCACACAAAAATCCTTGGTTAGATGAGTTCCTAGTAGCACATGATTGATGAGAGATTGATCAGTTCCTTCTCTACCTTTAGTTCGAGTTATGGACCAAGACGGTGAGAAAGCAAAGGTAGCACATTATAGTAGAGGAGTGTGGTTTTATTTCTACCATGTTCACTTTAGGGGTTGTTAGGAGTTAATGCTTCATTAGACTGGATATATTATTTTTTCTAATATAATATGAGTTTTAATTTGTTATAAAAACTCATGTAGATAAATATTATGTATAATAGAATATGGATGAGTGATTTTTCACTCATTATTGTTTGAATGGTTATAACTATCTACCTATATGTAAGATAATTCATGTTATATATGTAGTTTCTCTATGAGTAATAAAATATAAAAGAGAATTGTTGTTTGTTGGAATCACACAACTATACAAAATTTCTAGAGATACACATTCGAGGATGTATTGATACATGGAATACGTAGAAAATTAAGTGCAAATGGTGGTTCCATATATTCCAGGAAACACTCACTCCATTACCTAAGCAATGTTAATTTCACCATGAACAAACAAGATGAATGAAAACTTGGAGACATGTGTAAGAATACTTAATTTTGACCTTCACATTTGAAAACAATAATATCACGGTGAATGTAAAAATGTAAAATATAAAACATTCCTATGCTTTACTTGACTATAGATGTAGGAGGAGCTAACTTTAGAGATATAGAAAAGAAGAAAAATGGGGGAATTACACAACCACAACTAGCATGAATGAAAGAACCAACAAAGGTAATTATCTAAAAATAGAAGGATATGTCAAATTAGAGATAATAAATAAGGAGGTAAGTAAAATAAAGAATATATAGAACTTGCAGGCATGATTGAACCAGAACATATTAAACCATTTTCTGTAAGTAAAGAATTGAGTAATGGAGAACAAGAAAATTTTCACAATATGAAAATAGAAGAAAAATAAGATTCAAGGATAGTTGAAGACACTAGGGAAAGGTAAATCCAAATTATATGATGGTCGAGTGTGAAAAAGAGTGAAAGACATTATACCTTATAGAACATTTAATCTAGGCACTATTGGAGATTATTGGATAGAGTAAGAAATGTCTTAAATTTTACATATATTATGGGATTATGATGATGTTTTTCCAACCAATTATAGTGAAATAAAAGGAGTAGACTCGTCTCTCGAAGAAATTATATTTGAACTAAAATAAGGTGAAAATCCTATAAAAATGGCCATACATGTTTAACCCAACATGAAGCCTAAGGTTAAGGTTGAATTGGATTAGATGATAGAATCAAGATTAATATACCCCATAGAAAATTTAGGTTGGGTAAGTCCAGTAGTTACTTAGCCAAATAAAATAAGGTAGATAAGTATTTTTGGTTGTTATAGGGCTCTGAGTGGTGCTAGTATTAATGATCTAATTCTCACCCCATTTATAGATGTTATTTTAGTGGTGGTAGTGGGTTATCAAGTATATTCATTCACAAAAACATTTAGTGACTACCATCAGATATCATTGCATAAGAAGAGAATTAAAATACTACTTTTGCTACATATTTGGGGAAGTTTTGCATATAGCTTATTACCATTTGGATTAAAGAATGCACATGCAATATTTTCAAGAGTCGTAGTCACTACATTTAAGGATTGCATACATGATTTTATTGAAGTGTACCTTGATCATTTGGTATTATTATCTCTATTCAAGGAGCATATTTCTAGGGTATGCCAAATGTTATAAAGTTGTAGAGCATTGTGAATTGATTTAAATTTAAACAAATGTTTCTTTTTAATGATTTTAGAGTTTTTCTTGGACATGTTTGGAAAGATGGAATATTAGTAGATTAGAAAATAATTGTAGTAATAATTGTGCTCAAACCTCCTAGAAACTCATCTAAAGTATGTGTATTTTAGGACACATGGGATATTATAGGAAATTCATCAAATGGTATGTGAATATTGTAGAACCAATATACTAATTTCTATTAAAGGGTTCCATGTTTTAATATACACAAGAGTTTTAATGTGTTCATACAACTTAAGAAAAATTAGTCACTGCACCTATAGTAGTCTTCCCATATTGGAGTAAGATATTTCTTGTACATGTATATGCTTCATGCCACAAAATCAAAGGAATCCTTGTGCAACTAGGGGATTTTTGTATTGACCACATAATACACTTCACAATCTATGAGCTATAATTGACATAAAGAAACTATAAAACTATAGAGAGAAGTGTTAGCTATGACATTAACACTTCATAATTTTAGACAATATCTATTGGAAACACATGTTGTGTTTTTATAGACCACCAAGCATTATGATATATGGTAAAAACTTCATTATTGTGAGGAAGGATATCTATGTGGGTAATGTTTTTTTAATAATACAAGTTTAAAAACAATATGAAACGAGGATAGGAAAATGTGGGACCGGATCATTTAAGTTGAATTGATATAAGGGAAGAACTAGAGGAAATGGATGAATAATATCCAAATACACATTTATTGGGGTTTTTTTAGTTCTATAATAGTTAGAAGAGAGTTTTCAATTTTTACAATATGATGCTCTATCAAATCAATAAAATTAAAAGGAATAGAAACAACTTGCCACTAAGGTATTTCCTTACACAATCATTAATGGATTCTTATATAAATTGAGGACGAATGAAGTATTGTGTAAAAATATTTGGAAGATGAAATGGATGTCATATTGATGGAATCACGTGTAGGGATATTAGGGGAAGTTGTTGGGTGAATTTACTATAAAATAAATATTACAAAGTGGCATTTTGTGGTTGAGATTATTTAGGATGCACATCATATTGTGAAACTTTTTTTTGTTTTCCAAATAATAGAAAAATTGAATTAAATGGATTATATTCCACCTAATATATCTCTAGCCACACAACCATTTGATCGTGGGGATATATTTTATAGAACCAAACCATCCACCTTCAAGGAGGTCTAAATCTAGATACATAATCATCACAACATATTACATTACTAAATAGGTATAATTTTCTATGAAACATTATTCTACAAAGTAAGGGATACAACCAAATTTTAATATGAAAACATTGTAAAAAGGTATGGATGGCCAAAAAATTGGTAAGTAATCAAGGAACTCAATTTTTGAACTATATAATTAAGGTTCTTATAAATTATTTTATGATTTCACATAACCAAACCGCATCATACCACCCACAAGTAAAATGGAAATTAGAATCAACCAACAAAATATTGAAAAGGATATGTATAGAGAACTATAATGCGAAAATATATGACTGGGAAGATAGAACACCAACAATATTATGGGCCTATATGAACAACTATAAGACTAGTATAAGATAAACCCCATTTCAACTAGTATATGAAATATAAGTGGTTATGCCAAAAATGCATTGTGTTAATATGTGATTTACCATAATAATACATCTAGGGAATTAAACAATCCATAGATAATAAACAAGTTGATCGAAAAATGGAGGAAAATAGGATGACTATGCAATGAATTCAATAGGAAAATAAGCAAATCTAGAAATATTGGTATGATAGAAACTTCCCAATAAGGAATTATAACAAAATTATTCTTGGTATATGAAATTATATTTTGAGCACATCTGAGAAAATTGCACATTCTCTAGAATGGACCCTATATTATCTAACACATAACAAAATAGGTAAAAATAGTATAGTCATATTTGTAGTGGAATTAATTACCAATAAGAATCAATGGATGTAGGCTTAAGGCCTACAATGCATAATTACATAGTAGCAATAATTTAAATAAGTGTCTCCATCACAAAAGTTAGTGTACGATTTTCAAATTCAAATAAGTGTACTAGTTTAGATTTTTTTACATTTTATTAGTTCATGAATAAGTATGTGTAGGAGGAGAAAAATTAAGTAATTAACCATAAAATAGCCAAGATCACAAATACAATTAAAAACATGAATAAAATGAACAAGTCTAGCAAAATCAAGTATAAGACAAGAAAATATGATGAGGAAAAAAGAATAATACAATTCAAAAGGAGAAAATTACTAGTTTAAATATATTTTATCGATGGAACATAAAATAAAGTTAATTTTAATTCAAGTGAAATGAAGAGGAAAGTAATCACATCTAAATAGTAAATCCTCAATGACTAAGTATAATTAAGAGGGTAGATTAGGAAAAAAATGGACACATCACACTTGAAAGATATAAAAAGGAGAAAGGTGGTAAAAATTAAAACATTGTGCAAAGAGAGAAACCAATGAAAAGAAAAGGTTGATTTAGTATAAGTTCACTAGAATTTTAAGTACCAAATCTAGATAGAAATAGAATCAAACAATCTAAGAAAAATAATAAGCCCCCTTTACTTGCCTCGATCGGTCCAAAATTTCAAGGCATGATGGAGGAGAAAGGAATCTTATTTTTAAATTAATTGAATCAAAAAGGAAGATATGGATAATAGTGTAATGATTTGGTAGACCAAATAGAGTCAGTTTGCCACACCACCAGCTCTTAAAAGAGAAAAATAATATTAGGTAATTGACAGACCCATAGTATATGATAAAGCAATATAAAGGAAACTTGTAATCAAATAACCATAGTATATTATGAAGCAATACAAAGGAAACTTGTCCCAAAGTTTTAATTATGGGAAAACCACCTAAATTGATGAAAACTATCATGAGGGACTACAACCATGGCATGATATGGTTAAATGCACAAGATTTGGTTCCCATTAATGTTTCCATAGTATCCTGAGCATTTGGATTACCTAACAAGGGTATATCCATACTATCATATAAAAGAACCAAACCTTTAGTTAAGAAAACAACAAATATATATGTGAATCTATGCAAAGGAAGGGGTTCCATTTAAGATTGATTTTGAACCATTCCATTTGATTTAGGGTATAAATAGTGGTAGAAATATTTTGGAAATCTACTCAGGGAATCAAAAAAGAATTACTTATCCTAGTGGATATAGTCACTAGAATGTGAAATCAAGAGGAAAAATTTAACTAGCCTAAATTTGATGCAGATGGAGAGAACCTTACCACAAAAAACCACACTTGTTATATTAGATCACCTTTCCACATACAATCAAAACTACCTCTTAGAAAACAATTTGAAAGACCTTGTGAATTTCATATGCAAGAATATAACTCAAAGATAATCCTTATTTAATCTAATATTTTCTTACAAAGAAAAATACTTAACTCCTTTCAATAAAGTTTCCCACCTTTAATACAATGTTGTCAACTAATTTTGAATTCACAAAATTAATAAGCATGAAAATTTTAAGAAAATTCAAAAGTATTATTTTGCATGTTTTATCACCCTCACCGTGATCATCTTATTCTCGTGATTGTTTTGGTCTTCATTTTGTCCATTTTGGGTGAGAACTCCTCCCGCTAGGTCATAAACTATGTTAATAATTAATTAATTAATATTTAATTAATTTATTACCCTTTATTTGATAAAATTAATTTTATTATTTTTTGGGTTTTTAATTAAATAAATATTAATTTAATATTTTAAAAATCAATCGACAAGCTTTTGTCATTTTCGTGGGAAATAAAAATTTCACCTCCAATTGTCGGGGATGCCAAATTGGCTTTCGCTCCCAGATTTCCCTTTCCTGGAAAAATATTCTTTTTTCCCCGCTTGTGGAATTTCTCCTACTGATTGCCAACCTAACGGATGGAAAACTGACAAAAGATCTCCCAATTTCCCACATGGGGAAATAAATGGGAATTTTCAACTGCTTTGCCATTGTCACGGGTAGATGATTAAGTTTTTTCCCATATTCCCCTAGCAATTAATGCCTACTACTCAAAGAAAGAGAAATTGGTTATTTCAACAGAAACAAAGAAATGGTTATGAGAAAGCTTCTTTAATCCTCTTAATTTTTCCTCCATGAAAGACTATTGGAAAAAGTCATGCAAAGAAGCTTCAAAGATATTTTATTTCCAATTTCTTCTTATTTCCCTGTATAAGCATTCTCGAAGAAAATTTTTTTGCAAGTTTTCATAGCACATTCTTCATGGATGATTGAATCTCCACTCATTCCAAGAAAGCTATTGAAGAAGCTCCATCAGTTGTGCATGCGAAGGAGGTAGTAAACTAGTTGAACAAGAAAGGAAATAGCCATGTACAGGAAGAAGAAATTGCATCCAAATGCCTTCACCTCGAGATAGAAAGTCCCACACGGCCACATGGGGAAGGGGGATAAAACAAGATAAGAATTTTCCACGCATGGGCAAAAACAAGACAAGCCACACATAGAGAAAAGCAAGCAATTTTCAAACACCCAAGCCAATAGAAGGAAATACATCACACATTAGGCATAAGAAGACAAGTTTTTCATGCATGCACAAGTAGTAATAGGAGTTAAAAAATCCAACATATCCAAAGGCCCAAACATTCACGCAAGCCAAAGAGTGATCCATGCATGTGTGAGAGGAGAAATAGACTAAGGAGTAAAAATTTCCCACATGCCATAAAATAGACTTACGACACCTAAGAAAAGAAGAAAAATAGTTTTCCACATCAAGGAAAAAATAAAATAATTTTACACTCCATCAAAACCAAATAGTCCATGCAAGGAGTTATTCCCACGCAATTAGAGGGAGGATTTGTGAAGGAGAGAAAAGGATGCAGCTCCCATGCATTGCAAAAGAATAGGCAGTCCAAATAAAAAAGAAATCATTCATTCATCCATGTCAGGGGAAAGAGAATAATCAACACAGGTTTTGAGAAGAAAGAATAAGTATTCAGGAAAAAGAAAGATACAAGTTTTTCCAAACGCATTGAGGGAAGAATAAAAGTTTCCACGCAAAAGAGAATTAAAAAAAATACCATGCATTCACCAGGCAGATTAAAGAAAATATTTTCAACACAAAGTAGAGATTATTTTCCACATATCAGTCCAAAAATGCATTACCGATATATATCAGCACAAATAAAAATGAATTTAATGAAGAAAACAATAGATGCGGAAAGAACATGCCACGGGTTGTATCTGTCAAAGTAATCAACTTTGGAGCTTGATATCTCGAAGCTGGATGATTTTTGTGAAAAACAAATCATTTCCCAAAATTTTACTCATGTTAAGGTGCTTACATACTCATTTTCAAATTCACAACACCTCATTTGGTATTTTTCACGAAGCCAAATAAAACACAGTTCATTTGATTTTCGTTGCATGCATTGTTTCAGCTTGTCGAAAGGCCTACTTTGAGAATTTATATTTTGGATCTGATTGATTTTAGAGAAGAACGGTTTAGTTCAATGAATTCTCACCAACTTCATGTACTATTTTTCCAAATTTAAAATACACAAAGCACCTCATTTGATATTTTTCACGAAGCAAAATAAAATGTAGTTTGCTTGATTTCGCTGCACGCAGTTTTCAACTTGTCAAGGAGACTGACTTTGAGGGTCGATATTTTGAACTTAGATGTTAGTAAATAGAAAATAATTAGTTCTTTGAATTATCCCCACCTTCATATGATCCTTTTATAAGTTGTATATTCCTAGGGTGACGTTTGGTATTTTTCCAGGCTAAAACCAAATGGGATTTTCATAGTTTTACACCTGCATTTTCCTAGTAGTTTCAGAAGAATCAACTTTGACCTTTAATATTTGACTGAAGAATTTTATTTGGGACAAAACCCTCTGAAAAAAAAACAATTTTTGGTACCTTAATAGACTCCCTCATTCAAGTGAGAGCTTCTCATAACAAGATATGTTATTTTTCGGTCAGGGCAGTTTCAGAGGTGATTTGTTCAGTTTTGAAGTATGGAAGTAATAGCTAGAAATCAAGATTTTCTCACATATTCACAATCATGTCATCTAAAAACAAATACGTAGTGTGGTATGAGTTCCATGGCATTATACCCACCTTGGCGCTCCATTCGAGTATGAGAACATCACCAATACCGACTTGGGAAACATCGATGTAACCGGTTCCGCGATCGCGTATCAACCAAAGGCGAGTCAAAATTTTCCCGGCACTTCTCGATGGCCCCAATGGGTCACCTATGAGTTCCTCATTGTGCGGTATAGGTTGTAGCTATTAGAAAATGTCTCTTGAGTCAAAATCCATGGTTATCGGCATAGATCAATAATGGAGAAGCTTTTCTACATCAATTGTCTTCACTTGATCGTTGTGGCAAATCTACTCATCAACAAACTAGGACCAATGAAAATTGAAATTGTGTGGATCATCAAGTAAGGCCACACCATTCAAGTGTGTCCCTGTCATCTCTAAGTTAGCAACATGTGTGATACTTCATCAGTCAGTCTTAAAGTTGGAGCATTCTCAAATTGGATGATCATGAGCGGATCAAAATGGCTAGCAATTTCAGAAGAGTCTACTTTGAATTTTAATAATTTGATTGAAGAATTTTATTTGGGAAAAGAACCTTTGACACACAAACTTGTGGTACCTTAATAGACTCCCTCATCTAGTGAGATTTTCTTAGAACAAGATTTGTTATTTTTCCCAGGGCAGTTTCAGAGGTGATTTGTTCAGTTTTGAAGTCTGGAAGTAATAGCTAGAAATCAAGCTTTTATCACATCTTCACAATCATGTCATCTCCAAATAAAGTGGTGTTATGGTATGAGTTCCAAGGAATTCTACCCACCTCGGCGCTCCATTCAGAGTATGAGAACATCACCAATACCAACTTGGGACACGTAGACGTGAGCCGGTTCCACGATCGCATATAAACCGAAGGCAAGTAAAAATTTTCCTAGAACTTCTCGATGGCACCAATGGGTCACCTATGAATTCCTCATTGTGTAGTATATGTTGTAGCTATTGGAAAAGGTCTCTTCAGAGTCAAAATCCATGGTTATCGGAAGAGATCGGTAATGGGAGAAGCTTGTCTACATCAATTGTCTTCACTTGATCATTGTGGTGGATATATTCATCGAAAACCAAGACCAATGGCAAGTGCAATTTGTGGATCATCAAGCAAGGCCATATCATTCAAGAATGTCCATGTCATCTCTAAGTTAGAATAAGGCACTATACTTCATTGACCAGTCTTAAAGTTGGAGCGTTCTCAAATTAGATGATTGTGAGAGGATCAGAATGGAAACACTTCGGGATGGTGACAAAGACGAAAGACATAAATCCAAGAAGTGAATTTCAATCTTGACTCTTGGAAGAAATTCTCAATAGAGAAAGATCATGAGCTAGATTTGACAAATTAGGTGGCATAATGACTACGGTCTCACGAAAAATGAAGAATTCACCATGGAAAGTTATTTAGAGAATGTGGATAATTGTGTTTAATTGTGGATGTGAAAGTGAATAAAGAAAAAATTGCTAAAACCAGGATATTTCTCAAATGGAGAGGTGGATGAATTTATCAAGTTTCAAGCTCATCTCTCTTATCATCTAGAAGATTGTGGAGCACATCAGTCAATGAGTTCATTTTTTACGACTCGGGACTGGATAGGTGGACTCTTGGCCCAATGGATAAGGCATGGATCATAGGTGTCTTGATGTAGGTGGCGTGTTGCTGACTAGGAGGTCTATGTGTGTGTCCAAGTCAATTAAGTGGGGTCCACATGTACCCATTGCTTTTATTTATAAAGTGATGTTATTGTTTAACTCACTTTTGGCAAATTTTTGATAACTTAAGTAGTTTCTATTTTCAAGTTTCTTTTTAAAAATTGGTTAAAAATAAAAACTCACATAAAATGCCCTATTTAATGTGCATGTAAATCCTAACTACTTTGTAACCAACTTTTGGGTTATAAAAGGAAGTTAGAGGCTCATTTGTAAGGGTGACTTTGAGAGAGGAGAAGAAAATACTTTTGTGTGCAAGATTTGCTTCAAGGAAAGAAACTTTGTGTTCTTTTGTGAAGACATTTTGGAGTTAATGAAATATGAACTTTGTGTCCATTCATTATCTCTTGTAGCATTTGATGTTCTTATGTTCATTAGATGTTAGTGTTTAAATATTGCATGTGAATATTGTCTTAGATCTTATTGTCAAAGCTATTATTAATATGTTGTTCTTGTTCATAGTGATCAAGCTCTAATATTTACTTTCTCATGTGTGTTCCCTTTTACTTATTCTTGTTTAGCTGATTTGAACTTTTCTTTATTTGAGTTAGTTATTCATTTTTTTCCTCTATGTAATATTAGGATTTGATTTTACCTAATATTGCATGTTCCTTCCATTCGTTCATTTCCATTTCTTTCCTTCATTCCATTCCATCTCCCTCATTCACATTTCTTTCCATTTGATGTTCCAAAACACCCCCACATACAATTTTGAATGTACATATGTAAATATAGTTTTGTTTTCAATAAAGGAAGCCTCACCTTCATTGAGGAGGGAATTCATTCCCTTATTATTGCATGTCATTTGCATGTGTGCAAATCCATATGCTAACAGTTTTTGGTGACTCTACTAGGGATTCAAGAATCATTAACCAGTGCTTGGTTAAATCTTTATGACTATCCCCTCTACACAAGCTCCAGTTCTTCAACCGAATCTTGTGCCCAACGAATATTTTCAAGGAGACATTGTTTCCAGCCTTTAGATAGTAGCTTGGGAAAACCACAAAAGCTTGCAGCAATTTGTGGTTGTTGATAGAGCCATTAACAAAGAAATCTACATTGAAGACCTTAGAAGAAGAGCACCCACACTTGTGGCCAGAAGACCTCTGGACATGTGTTGATCATTGTTCATCGACGTGGCCCTCTTCCACCAAGGAAATAATATGTATGAATATTACAGGTAACTCACCTATCTTGCAACCAAATATTCTTTTTGTAGATACTCAAGAAGACATATCATCAGATTTGAGGCAAGCTATTTGGGAAAAGTGCACAAATGACTATCATTTTCATCTCACCGCATCAATATTGGATAACAAAGAAAATCAAGCTACGAGAGTTGTTAGAGTCATTCAGTGCAAAGAGATCAAGAAAGAGAGCAAAGAGAAAAGGCTAGAGCTGATCAAAATGTCAGTGATCCTTTCATAGTAAAGATTTCAAACTGGATAGGAAAGAGGTTTACATGAGGAGAAAAATCTAAAGGTCGATCTGATCCCATTTTTTATTTTCAAGGAAAGTTTGGTTTCAAGTTATCTCCTCCAAGGAGGAACACTCCTGTAAATCCTGTAAGCCTTGCATCAAGTCCTGAAAGAGAAAGTAAGGGAGGAATCACTACAAGTCAAGCACTTGTTCTTTGCTCATGTTGTTTTACCTTCACATACCACCTTTCCCAAGATGGTAGTTAATGTACCATGGGAAATGCCATAGGCCCATTGGCCTTACTAGCTCGACATGACCTCCCACGAGGATCGATGAAGATTCTTCCCAAGTTCAATGGAGATGGGAAGACTTCACCTGATGACCACATTTTCCTTCTTTGTTGCATGTGTAGTTTTGTTTAGTAGAATATGAAGATGTTGTTGTTCACCTCTTCATTGAAACATTACAAGACATTTCACAGATTGGTTTCATCATCTCTCGAATGGATGCATTACAAACTAGAATGATATGAAAACTAAGTTTGAAGACAAGTTCAAAATGGTAGAAGATGAACATGCCCTTCTTTTCCCAACTATCTCAGGTGAAGAAAGAAGCCAACATAACCCATGAGGAATTTTGTGGCTAAGTTCAACAAAATGGTGAACAAAGTTCCTGCCGGAATCTACCCGAACCCTGATGGACAAAAATGTTTCTTTATTAACACACAACAACCAAAAGTGTGCTATCAAATGAGAAGGGCTAGAGTGGCTACTTTGGAACTTGCTCAATCCTTGGCCATAGAAATTGAGGATGACTTAATCATGGATAGGAAAATTCAAGAAAACTTCCCTCAAGGGAAAGAGTCAAGAAACCCCAATGCTTCTGAGACCATACTCACTAAGTTGGCTAATGATGTGCTAGCTTTGAAAAATAAAGTTGCTCAAAGTAGTAAACCTGCTCCTTACAAAGACATCCCAAGAAAAGGCTACGTTCCCAACAAATCTAGAATTACAGGTGCTCAACATGAGGCTTTCTATTGAAGTAGCTCCCACAACTAACTCAAAGTGTGATGTCGTTGAAGAAAGTGATGATGAAGTTGAGGTCATGAGGTTGATGAAGAAGAGCTAGAACTCTAGGACATCTGAACCTGAAGTCAAAGAGCCTAAAGGAGAAAGTAATAATCATTTCTTTGAGTACCGTTCAAAAGAAGAAGATGAATATGAAGAAATTGTAGAAGATATGAATAGTCAATCCTTCGTTGTCTTCACATGCTCTCAGAAAAAGGAGCAGAGTACCACTAAGGTGGAAGATAAAAAAGAGCTCCAAGGAAGTTCTAAAGAATCTAAAACTAAAGAAACTTCCAAAGAATCCAAGACAATGAGACTCCTAAAGAGTCCAAGATGATTGAGGTTTCCAAGGTCAAAACTATCTTAAAGAAAGGAGGACCTTTGTCAAGTCAATCAGTTGATAAATCAGCTATGAAGAAAGTTTCTTCTTCCACATCAGTATCAACCAAGCCCAAAGCAAAGGTCAAAAGTGTGCCATCATCAAGTTTGAAAGAACTAGTATCTGAGACATCAAGTATGGTCATTTTGCCCAAATTTGATATCATTGATCATATCAATAAAACAAAAATTTCCATGTCACAGTAGAGTACTTGAAGTCCAATAAGGATCAACTTGAGAAATTGGTCCAGTTTATCAAAGGTGACTCTATTTTCATTCCTCTAAAGGAATTCTGAAAACTCCCAAAGATGGGAAGACTCAAAATATTGTGGTGGCCACTACACCTTCAAATGAAAATATTGAACCTTTCTTTGTGTCCTTTCTGATCAACGGATGCAAATTAAGTAATTGCATTATAGATTCTAGAGCCTCGGATAATGTGATGCCTAAAAAGTAGCACATGCTCTTGGGTTGACTTGTATGAGAACATTCAGATCTTGTTACTCCATGGAGACAAGACAAGTTCCTCTGATTGGGTAGATTAAAGATGCTCAAATGGTTTTAGCTCAATTTCCTCAAAAGTGAGTCAAGGTAACCATTCTAGTTGTTGACATTCCCACTTCATATGGTATGTTGTTAAGAAGGAAATTTTGTAGAGATCTAGGTGGTGAGATTCAAATGGATTGGTCTCATGTTATGATCCCTATTAGTGGAGAAATGAAGAAGCTAATGTCGGAGACTCAGGAAAAGTTCACGGTAACAAAAACTGATGATCCCCACACATAGGTCCTATTTCAAAACTCAAGTATGGGTAATTATATGATGACTACAGAGGTTCATGCACTTGAGGTCACTTTCCAAGATCCCAATGAGATCTGGACTCTTGAGTTTGATGGAAGTTGTTGCTCAATAGGTTCGGCGCAGGAGTGGTGCTTATATCTCCAAATGGTAAAATGTTTCCTTTTTCTTACAAACTCCAATTTTCAAATACTAATAACACTACAAAATATGAGGCATTAATCCTTGGCCTCCAAGTTGCGTAGAAGAGAAAGGGATCAAAAATTTGAAAGTCTTTGGAGATGCAGAGTTGATCGTGAAACAAGTAAAAAATCAGTTTCAAGTAAAGAATGATCATTTGAGACACTACAGAAATAAAGTGTGGGATGCGATAGAAACCTTTGATGCTTTTTCCATAGAATCTGTCCCTCGTGAAAAGAATGAAAAAGTAGATTCTCTAGTAGTCTCAACTTCATTGATGATCCCTCATTCAGAGTTTGATCAAGACAAATACACCATTGAAATGGTTTTTAGGCCAAGTGTTCCTGACAATGCAGAAAATTGGCAAGTCTTCAATGATGATCAACAAATTATTGCCTTCTTGGAAAAGAGGATAATTTTGAATAGTTGTACTTTGAAGGAAGTGATTCTGCATTTTGTGAATCGATGACCTCACCCATTCAAGAAGAGTTGAGAGTGAGGATCTGGTGATGGCATCATTCAACTCAAAGGAAATAAAATTCCAAAAGGATTGGTTTCACTTGAAGAATTTTTGATAAACATGACAGGTTTATCAAAGAGAAAGAAAAAAGGACACTGAATTTTCTATTGATTATGAGCAAGTTGACATTGGTACCAAAGAAAACCTGCCTAGTCAACATTGGTAAGTGTTTCTCACTGAGGAGCACAAGAAATTTGTAAGCCTCCTTACCAAATATTTGATGTCTTGGCTTACTCATATGAAGACTTGAAGTCTTTCCAACCTAGGGAAATGGAGCATGCCATACCTTTGAAACCTGGTGCAACTCCATTCAGGAAAAAGCAAAGATAGTATAATCCCAAGATAGCAGGGACAATATTCCATGAGGTTCAAAAGATGTTAGATGCACATGAATAGTGTTTCCTATTTGACATTCAACTTGGATAGCTAATATTGTCCCAGTTTTGCAAGAAAAATGGAGAAATTAGGATTTGTGTGGATTTTCACAATCTTAATCAAGCTTCCTTAAAGGATAACTATCCACTTCCGGTCATGGACCATATTCTGCTGTAGGTAGTAACTGGATGGAAATGTCTATCCATGCTAGATGGTTTCTCTGGTTATAATCAGATTGAAGTGGCTAGAGAAGACCAACATAAAAAACATTTCACCACCCCTGGGGTACGTTCACATATAGAAGAATGCCTTTTGGTTTGATCAATGTTGTGACAACCTTTTCAAAGGGCTATGGATATGGCATTCACAGATTATAAAGACAAGATCATCGTGATATACCTAGATGACTTGACGATTTTCTCAAAGAAGCGAGAAGATCATCTAAGAGATTTGGAGAAAATATTGCAAAGGTGTAGACTTCATAGAATCTCCTGAATCCAAAGAAGTATGTGTTTGGAGTTACGGAAGGAAACTCCTAGGTCATATTGTTTCTAAAGAAGGAACTAAGATCGATCTTGAGCGCGTTCAAGCTATCAAGAATCTTTCCTTACCTACAAGTAATGGAGTCCACTCATTCTTTGGGAAGGTGAAATTTTTGAGAAGGTTTGTGCCAGATTTTTCCGAGCTAACCAAAGAAATCATTGACATGATGAAAGGAAAAGAATCCTTCAAATGGTTGAAGGAAGGTAGAGAAGCATTTGAACAAATCAAGGATGTGCTATTGCAAAAGCTCCTACATTGGTGTGTCCCGATTTTAAAAGGATTTCATAATCTATTGTTATGCTTCCCACACATGATCTCTGCCATCTGACTCAACACAATCAAGAGGGAATTGAATCTCCTATTGCATTCATGAGTTTGGATTCAAGAAACATGAACTAAATTACACTCCCCTTGAGAGGCATGCATACATGGTGGTTAGAGCCTTGAAACATTTTAGTACTATGTATTGAATTCTCACACCAAAGTCTTAGTTTAGACACCATGAGTTAAATCAATGTTGACACAACAAGAACCAAGATCTAAAAGAGGTAATTGGGTCTCCAAGATCCAGGAATATGACTTGGACATCAAGCCTACCAAGTTAGTTTGAGGAAGAGGACTTGCCAACTCATCAGAGAATGAGCCACGAGATGACTCTGAAGAAGAACCAGTTGAAGAAATTTTACCACTGGTAGTTTTTTGTCAGTACCACAGATGAATGGTATTTTGATATAGCTTATTTTCTCACATATGGTGAATGTCTGAGAATCGAAAGCTAAGGAAAAAGAGCTATCAAATTGAGAGTTTCATAGAGTACGTCATTTGGGACAACACCTTGTTCAAGAAAGGAATTGATGGCATGTTCCTCAGATGTGTTGATAAAGAACAACAACCTAGGTTGCTTGAAGCTTTTCACAATCATGCTTGCGGTGGTCATTTCTTTGGACCAGTGACAACTCATAAGATTTTTGTGAGCACATTATTACTGCCCACTATGTTTTTTGATGCTCAAAAATGGGTAGCCAAATGTGAAGCTTGTCAACAATTTGTTGGAAGACCTAAATTGGTAGCTTTTCCTTTAAAGCCAATTGTCATTGAAGAACCCTTTCAACAATGGGGTTTGGATTTCATCGGGGTTTGAATCCAAATTCTAGTGCTGGTCATACTCATGTGCTCACTGACAACTGACTACTTTACAAAGTGGGTAAAATTATTCGGTGAAACAAACATCTCTACGGTAATTTGACTGACTTCAAAGAGAATATATTGGTTCATTATGGAATTCCACAAAAGATCGTGATGGAAAATGCCACCAATTTCTCTTCTGAGAGATGATAGGTTTTTGTTATGGGTATGGGATATCTTTATCTCATTCATCAGATTACTACCCTTAGGGAAATGGTCAAGAAGAATCCAATAACAAAAACATCATTACTATCATGTGCAAGTTAGTAGAAGAAAATCAAAGAACTTGGCACAAAAATTTATATGATGCATTGTGGGCTGACCGCATAACTCCCAAAAGAGAAATTGGAATGTCTCCATTCCAACTCTTGTATGGAACCGATGCTCAAATTCCCATCACATTGGAGTTACCGGCATTACGATTGGCTCAAGAAGTTGATGATGAATGCTTCGCCAATGCGTTGGATAAAAGGATCATGTTCTAAGCAAGCTTGAAGAATAAAGAAGTCAAGTGGAAAACAGGATCGAAGAACACCAATCAAAAGTAAAGAAATTGTTTGACATAGAAAAACTAAGGAGAGACAATTTCAAATCAATGACTTAGTTCTTCTCTATGGGACAAGAGGCGTGAACCAAAAGGAAAGCACGGGAAGTTTGATTCATTGTGGCTAGGCCCTTTCAAAATCAGGCATTTCTATGGAGATAACACCTATTACTTGGCATATCCTGATGGAACTCATTTTCCTTTACCCCTAAATGGGCAATATCTCAAGCACTATCAAAATTGAAAAATGGGTTGTCCCCGTATGTACATAGGTAATTAGGATTTTGGTTTGTTTTTATTTCCATTTTTTTGGTTTCCTCTCTTTTTTCATCCTTTTTTGTGCATCATCATTTTTGGGATCATGTTCATTAAATTTTTGGTCTGGGTCCATTGTTGCATCCGTGAAGTCCTTGTCCCCAATTAGAGCTAGTTATTATCAGCTAATTTTGACTTCACAAAATTAATAAGCATGAAAATTTTTAAAAAAATTCAAAAGTGTTCTTTTACGTGATTTATCACCCTCGCTCGTGATCATCTTATTCTCATGATCATTTTGGTCTTCGTTTCATCCATTTCGGGTGAGAACTCCTCCCCATGTCATGCAAAACGTTAATAATTAATTAATTAATATTTAATTAATTTATTACCCTTTTATTTAATAAAATTAATTTTATTAATTTTGGGGTTTTTAATTAAATAAATATTAATTTAATATTTATTAAAAATTGATCAAATTTTTTTTTGTCATTGCCATGGGAAATTAAAATTCCACCTCCAATTGTCGGGAATGCCAAATTGGCTTTTTCCGCTCTCCGGATTTTCCCTTTCTTGGAAAAATCTTCTTTTTTCCCCGCTTGTGGAATTTCTCTGTTGATTGCCAACCTGACCGGATGGCAAAATGGCAAAATATCTCCCAATTTCCCACATGGGGAAATAAATGGGAATTGCTAGACTTGCTTTGCCATTGTCAAGGAAAATGATTAAAGTTTTTTCCCATTTCCCTAGCAATTAATGCCCACTACCCGAAGAAAGGAAATTGGTTATTTCAATGAAAAAAAAAAAAAAAACGGTTTACGGGAAGCTTCTTTAATCCTCTTAATTTTTCCTCCATGAAAACTTGTTGGAAAAAGTCATAAAAAAAAATTTGAAAGATATTTTATTTCAATTTCTTTTATTTTCTTATTTCTTGTAGAAGTTTTTTAGAAAATTTTATCATATCCTCAAGATTTCATAGAGCACATTCTTTATGATGCATTTTGATTCTCCACTCATTCAAAGTGCCAAAGAAAACTCAGAAGCTCCATCAGCATGCATGCGAAGGAGGTAACAAACTATTTCCAACGCATTTCACAAAAGAAAATGCACATGCACAAATTTGAAAAGAAAAAGCAAATCCCAATGCATTCATCTGAAGATAAAAATTCAATAAACAAAAAATGAAACCACGTGGGAAAGGGAGAAAACAAGAAGAAGCAAGTTTTTTCCATGAAGCATAGTTTCCAGCCAAAAAAGATGGGCAGTTTCAAAACAAACATGCACAAAAAAAGGAAGAAAGTCAAAAGAATTTTCCAAGCATTCGCAAAAAAAAAAAAGAAAAAAGCCAAAAAAACAAAGTCACACATTAGGCAAAACCAAAAAAAACATGCATGCAAATAAAAAGAAAAAAAAAAATCCATGCAAAAGAAGAAAAAGCAAAAAAAAATTCAAAGCAATGATCCACACATGTGTTGAAAAAAAACACATGCAAAAAAAATTTCCACACATGCAAAAATAAAAATAAATTAAACATCAGAAAGGAAAAAAAAAAAAAGTTGTCCACGCAAGAGAAAAAAAATAAGTTTTTCCACTCCAAAAAAAAAAAAAAAAAATTGCAAAGACATTCCCAACAGCAACCAAAGGCAAAAAAGTAAAGAAGAAAAAAAAAAATGCAATTTTGCAAAAAAAAAATAGCAAAGCAATTCCAAAAAAAAAAAAACATCCAGTTGTTCATTCATCCACACCAAGGGAAAAAATAATCAATAAAAAGTTTTGCAAAGAAAAATAAATATTTCATCAAGAAAAAAGATTCAAAAAATAAAAAAAATCACATTGAGCAAAAAAAAGAAAAAAGTTTCCACACATTTGTGAAAAAAAAAAAAAGCCAAACACCAGCCACGAAATTAAAGAAAAGATTTTCAACACAAAAAGAAATTTTCCACATGAACCATTTGAAAATCAAACAAGATATATATCAACACAAAAAAATGAATTTAATGAAGAAAACGATAGATGCGAAAAGAATGTTGCAGCGGGTTGTATCTGTCAAAGTAATCAACTTTGGAGCTTGATATCTCGAAGTTGGATGATTTTCGTGAAAAAACCAATCATTGCCCACAATTTTACTCATGTTAAGGTGCTTACATATTCATTTTCAAATGCACAACACCTCATTTTATATTTTTCACAAACCAAAAAAAATGCGATTTCATTTTTTTTTTGCCGTGCACATTTTTCAACTTGTCGGAAGGCCTACTTTGAGAATTTGTATTTCGGGCTGAGTGATTTTCAAGAAGAATGGTTTGGTTTCTTTGAATTATCCCCAAATTCATGTACTTCTTTTCCAAATTTCAAATTCACAACACCTCATTTGATATTTTTCATGGAGCCAAATAAAATGCAGTTTGTTTGATTTTCATTGCATGCAATTTTCATTTTCAGTCGAAGTGACTCACTTTGAGAGTCGATATTTTGAACTCGGATGATCATCAAGAGAAAAATATTATTTATTTGAATTCTCCCCATCATTCATATGCTTCCTTGCCAATTTGTAGATTCCCTAGGGTGACGTTTGGTATTTTTCCCAGGCTAAAACCAAATGGGATTTTCGTAGTTTTACACCTGCATTTTCCTAGCAGTTTCAGAAGAGTCAACTTTGACCTTTAATATTTGACTGAAGAATTTGATTTGGGAAAAAAACCCTCTGAAAAGAAAACTTTTGGTACCTTAATAGACTCCCTCATCAGTGAGAGTTTCTCATAACAAGATTTGTTATTTTTTCAAGGTAGTTTTAGAGGTGATTTGTTCAGTTTTGAAGTCTGGAAGTAATAGCTAGAAATCAAGATTTTGTCATGTCTTCACAATCATGTCATCTCCAAACAAAGTGGTGTTGTGGTATGAGTTCTAGGCATTCTACCCACCTCGCGCTCCATTCAGAGTATGAGAACATCATCGATACCAACTTGGACACATCGACTTAAGTGGTTCACGATCGCATATGTGAAAGATGAGTCAGTAAGAATTTTCTCGGTGCTTGTTCCAAGTGAGTCTCTCAACGTTTCCAATGAATGTGAGTCAAAATTGGTCATCACTTGCGTGAGCACTACGACACTACTGCATGTGTGGATTCAACTCAATGACTCAAGTGAAGTGACCTCACGTGAGCTCTAAGTCTCATTTTCATGTCAGTAAGGCACTTCTCTATAGCACCATGGGTCACCTCATGACTTCCTCATTATGGTATAGGTCATTTATTGGAAAAGGTCTCTTTGAGTCAAAATCCATGGTTATCGGTAGAGATCGATAATGGGAGAAAGCTTGTCTACATCAATTGTCTTCACTTGATCATTGTGGTGGATCTATTCATTGACAAACCAAGACCAATGACAAGTGCAAGTTGTACATGGATCATCAAGTAAGGCCACATCATTCAAGTGTGTCCCTCGCTCTCTCTAGTTAGAGTGGTGTGATACTTACTTCATCAACTAGTCTTAAAGTTGGAGCATTCTCGAATTGGATGATCGTGAGCGGATCAAAATGGAAACACTTTGGGATGGTGACAAAGATGAAAGACATAACTCAGGAAGTGAATTGCAATCTCGACTCTTGGAAGATCTTCTCAATGGAAAAATATAGGAGTTGGATTTTGATAAGCCAAGGTGGTGTAATGACTACGGTCTCACGAAAAATGAAGAATTCACCATGGAAAGGTATTTAGAGCATGTGGAGAATTGTGTGTAATTGTGAATGTGAATGTGAATAAAGACAAAATTTCTCACACCAGGATGTTGCTCAAACAGAGAGGTGGATGAATTGCTCAAGTTTCAAGCTCGGCTCTCTTGTCATCTGGAGGATTGTGGAGCACGGTCAATGAGTTCATTCCTGTATGACCGGGATAGGTGGACTCTTGGCCCAATGGATAAGGCACTGATCCTAGGTGTCTTGATCTAGGTGGGCATTTTGACTAGGATGTCTATGTGTGTGTCCAAGTCATTTAAGTGGGGTCCACATGTACCCATTGCTTTTATTTATGTACTTTTCCTAAAATGACTTTAAAATTGTTATAAAGTGATGTTATTGTTAAACTCACTTTTGGCAAATTTTTGATAACTTAAGTGGTTTCTATTTTCAAGTTACTTTTTAAAAGTTGGTTGAAAAAGTCAAAGTCATTTAAGATGCCCTATTTAATGTTCATGTAAATCCTAACTACTTTGTAACCAACTTTTGGGTTATAAAAGGAAGTTAGAGGCTCATTTGTAAGGGTGACTTTGAGAGAGGAGAAGAAAATACTTTTGTGTGCAAGCTTTGTTTCAAGGAAAGAAACTTTGTGTTCTTTTGTGAAGACATTTTGGAGTTAATGAAATATGAACTTTGTGTCCCATTCATTATCTCTTGTAGCATTTGATGTTCTTATGTTCATTAGATGTTAGTGTTTAAATCTTGCATGCAAATATTGTCTTTGATCTTATTGTCAACGTTATTAATTGTTGTTCTTGTTCACAGTGATCAAGCTCTGATATTTACTTGCTCATGTGTGTTCCCTTTTACTTATTCTTGTTTAGTTGATTCAAACTCTTTGCTTTATTTGAGTTAGTTATTCATTGTTTTCCTCTATGCAATATTAGGCTCTTGCTTTTACCTAACTATTGCATGTTCCTTCCATTCATTCCTTTCCATTTCTTTCCTTCATTCATTCCATCTCCCTCATTCACATTTATTTCCATTTGATGTTCCAAAACACCCCCACATACAATTTTGACCAAATTCCAAATTCAAGACTTCTTAAAGTTATTATAAGGTATTTTTAACCTTGTTACACCTTCATAAAAAAAATTAACTAATGAAACCACTCACAATACTTGAAAAGTAAAGTTTACAATCAAGAAATTGATAAACAACACATACACAATTTGTAAGTTTATATGCAGTCTAAATTAACTAAATCCACACTATATGAAACAAAATATAATTAAACCTAATTAAAATCAATGCCTTATCATACTTCACACTTAATTTTTTGATTATATTGCTTTAACATTTTATTTTTCTTAACAACATTAGTGCAAAAACCTTGTATATAGTATATCTGCACACATTCTCAAAGATGAAGGTATTTTCTCTAATCTTACAAAAAACTTTCACACTTTATCATTACAATAATCGAGTAGTACCTATCCTTAACTACTTTATCTTGGTCCTTCATGTTAGTTTTCCATCTTGAATCTTCTTTTCTTGCATTTTTATGATAACCGACTTCATCATGTCAAAATTATTGGTACTTCTTGGGGCATTTACACTTAAAATATATTCTTGACACCTAAGACTCATTTTAGATCCTTGATATATCCTTCCATTCATGGGATAATTATCCACCTACTTAGAGGAGGAATTAACACCTTATGTTTCACTACAAAGTAGAGATAAAACAAATAATAGGTAAAGTAGGAGGAGGAATACCGTGATAGTCGAAGATAGGTTGTGCATGTGTTGAATGTTGACTAAGATGATTGTGAAGAGATTACCTTTGGCTAGGAGGAATGACCTGAGATATAACACAAGACCATAAAAGATAGTAAAACAATATATGGTAATGAACTACCTAGTGTGCGCTAGATCTAAGAAGTGTGATACTTCCAGAGAGGCTATCAATCTACTTTTAAAAAAATTAATCAAGAAATAATGTAAAAAAGATCCTACTATAGTTCATATGATTTAGGCATCTCATATAAAACACAATAATAAAATATAATATAACATGTGACTTATGATTAAATTTATAAGGCTGGTAAGGTGATATGGGTTTGCAAGTCCGATAGAGCTATAGGTGAGGTCCTGGGAAAGGTTTGGTAAGGTTTTGGGTGAGTTGTAAGCTTGCTGGGTTGGGGAATTTCACCAGTAATAGATACTAATATAGGTTAGGAAACTGATGCCGGTATTGGTAAATGACCAATGTTGGTTGGGTGAATGGTGTCAGTAGGGGAAATTGGATAAAAATGTTAAACTAAGAGGTTTAAAATTCTTCGCGATTTAACAGAGAATGAGGGAGGCTTGGATGAGGTTGTGGGATTTCTAAGAAGACTAAGAGGTGATAAGATGGGTGTTAGGAATGGTATGAAGGTTTTGTGGGCAAATGGTGAGATAAAGGTGTCGTAGGAGGGATCTGGGTATGATAGGTGGTGAAATGAAGTAAAAAATAAGTAAATAACTAACCCAATGAAACTAATGACAAAGTAGAGATACACTTTCTTGTGAAATGGAGGTGAATAGTAGGAGGTGGTGATGGTTTCTAGAGAAGATATCCAGAATGAATGCAGCAATGACATGAGGACATGGTGCTTCCCTGTGAGTGTAATGGAGCTCTAGATTGATTTGTTGATGAATGGTGTGGTGTTTGAATGTTGTAAGGGCCTCTGGTATGTCACAAGATTGTTGGAAGTCTCAAGAGGAAGTATGTAAGGTCACAAGAGCCAAAAAAGATTCAGAAACTTGAGCAAAGAGTTTGGAAATATTATTTAAGGTAACCGACAATAGTTAGGTGATCGACATCAGTCGAGGAATAACTGACGCCGGTTAAGGAGAAAAGTTCATACTTTCTAAAATTATATTAATTCTTCCTAAATTTGGTGTGATTGAGATTTTGGTTCTGGGTCATAAGTGTGGAATGGTGCTAAATGGAGTTGGAGAGTGGTTAGAGGGATAATAGGCCATTAAGATTAGGGTTAGAATAATTCCTAGTTGGTTAGAGGGAATGGGACTTAGTCTTAGGTAATAAATAGGATTGGAATGGGTCTAGGGTGAGGTGGAGAGGTGAGGTGGATAAGTGAGGTGGCTAGGTGAGGTGGATAATTAACTTAATTTTGGTAATTAAATTAATTAAAATGTGTGCAAGTGGGTATGGTGGGGGTAGTATTGAATTAATTAATTGAAGGGGGGTTAGAGGGTTGTAACCCAATTTTTGGTGTCTACATTTTCCCCTTTTTTTCGCATAGATTTTATTGATAAGAGAAGTTGGAAAAAACAAGATTGGTTAACCCAGGTATGGGTGGAGGTGATCCCCATCAAAATGGGAATGGATGTAGTGAGAGGTTGAATCGTTGATGGGTTTGATAAAGTGGTAGGTGATGAAAAAAGAGTTAAGGTATGGGTATAGGAAATGGTGATATGTGTGTTATAGGTGGGGGAATTCAAACGCATGTACACATATAAAATGTGATAAGGCATCAGGCTGAAGATATCAAAAACTCTACATCATCAAAGGTTGATAGTTTATTTAAATAAGGATGATGTGATCCAAGTATCCAATTTATTGGATACGGTCCTAGAAGCATGAGGATACATGTCGGAATGGGTATTAGGTGTGTTCCAAAACACCAATATATTTGGGATGGTCAAGATAAACATCACCATATAAGGAAAGGAAAGGTTGGTAGGCTAAACAACATGAGTAACATCATCACAAGGTACAATGAGTAAGTGAATTTGAGTGTCAAATGGGATGGTGTAGGTTTGGTGTATATTTAAGGTCGTGGGTAAGGTCATGGTTGAGGAAAAAATGTGACTTGAATGACATTGAGGTTGGGTGTGAGGTAATAATGCAATGAGGGGGCCTGTAGGGATGCGGTGAGGTTGGGGTAGCAACAAAATGATACCTTGCATCAATTTTTTTGGAAAATTAGGTATAATTAGGCTAGGCAAGGTGACCAATACCGGTTGAGAGTGAACCGATGCTAGTAAGGGTAACCGATGTCGATCACCTAGGGCACAAATTGGATCGACGTCACTTAGATGAAATTTAAGTTAAAATGAAAAAGGCATGTAAAAATGGATGATTTGAACCTTTACAAATTTAGAAAATGACAATAGAAAGAGCAGTGTTTTGATGAGAAAAATGCCAAGGAGATGTCGAAAGTTGAGTTAGCAATCTTTTAATGGTTGATAGAAATAGATATTTTTCTGGCCCACGAGATCTATTTGAGCAATTTAAGTGGTTGTGAGCAATGGGATTGATTAAGACATGGAAGAGGCAGGAGAGGGTGTCGTGGAGGTCATATTAAAGACAAGGCAGAATGGCGATGGATAATCACACAATTCTAGTTTAGTTATTGATCCTTAAAAGAGGTATGTGGAAGGAAAGATTCACTCAAGGGAGGAGCGTATAAGTGACATAAAGTTATGGAGTACTTTATTCAATAATAAAATTGTAAAAGATGCAAAGCATTAAGAGGCTTCAGTTCCAGGTTTACCCTTAAAAGAGGATAAACAATAAGTGTCTGATCCACAGGCATGGGTTACAATATAGGGTCTAAGCCAATGAGGGGAAATTTTTCCCCATTTACTTTTCTCGGCTTTGGTTACATGTTAATTTTATTTTAGGACAAGATCACCAACCTTGAAATTTTATTCATGAACATGTTTGTCATAGGAATGTTTGATACATTTTTGGTAGATTTGGAGGTGGTCAAGATAATTTAAATGATGTTGGTCTAATAGCTCAAGTTGCACCAAACGTTCTTAGCAAAAGTCATCATCATTAAGCATATCTTTAAGTGAGATATGAAGAGATGGAATTTAGACTTCAAGAGGTAGTACTGCCTCTGTATTGTAGACCAAAGAGAAATTTGTGGCAGCGGTAGAGGTGCGAATTTTGGTGTGATAGACCCATAAGGTGAAATGAATGTGCGTGTGCCAATCCTTACTAGTATTGTCAACCACCTTCATAAGAATTTTTTTGAGGGTTTTGTTAGTTGATTTGGCTTGACCATTTGTTTGAGGATAATATGGTGAAGAGAAACTTAGTTAAATATCGAAGTTATCACGAGTTTATGTAGGGTTTTATATTTGAACTATTTTCCATTCGGTGATAAGGCAAAATGAGGAACACCAAAGTGAAAAATGATATGATGATTTATGAATTACACTATCTTTTCAACTTTTGTAGAAATGAGAGGAATGAATTCTACCCATTTGGTGTAATATTAAGTTGTTATGATAATCCATTGATTATGTTGAGAAGAATGAGGGTTAATATCTCCAACAAGATCCAAACACCATTGGGAGAAAGGCCAAAAGTCCCTAGCGATTTGTAAGTAGTGACTTGGGGTGTGGTGAAGGCTAGCATGCTTCGAAACTTCACACAACCTTTAACGTATTCACATAATTATTGGTTAAGGGTTGGCCAATACTAAGTTGTTGTGATAATCCATTGCTGACGTTGAGAAGAATGAGGTTAATCTCTCCAACAAGATCCAAACCCCATTGGGAGAAGGTCTAAAAGTACGTAAGGACTAGTAAGGCGTGACTTGGGGTGTGGTGAAGGCTAGCGTGCTTTTGAAACTTCACACAACATTTGACGTATTCAAAACTTCTTGGTTAAGGGTTGGCTAGTAATAGCTAAGCGAATGATACATTTATCAATGAAGAGGCCACTAAAATGTCCACCAAAAATCCCATCATGGATTTCTTTAATGGTGTACGGAATTTTAGAACTAGTGAGGCACCTTAGGAGGATACCGTCAAAGCCACATTTGTAGAGAAGACCCCCATGATAACGTAATGAGAGACATTTTGAGGAAGGCTCACTGACCATTGCAAGTGAGATCTGGAGGCATAATTGAGAAGTGCTTATACAAATGTCGCATGGGTTGGTTTTGACTCTTCCCAAAATATTACATCATAGAATAGATAAGAAGTTGACTACAACCATTATATTGTGACAAATATTTTAGATTTGAAGGTGAGGTAGGTATTTGGGAAGCAAGACAAGCCATGGTGTCCGTGAATTTGTTAGTGGATCATGGAGTGGTTTGAAGTTCATAATGATCGAAGGTAGTTAAAATCATTTCGACATGATTTTTTTAATTTTGATGTTCCTCGTTACAATATTGGTATAAACCATTGACTTGGTTCACAACTAGTTGAGATTCTATAAATATATTAATGGATTTAACATCTAGGGAAATGGCGGTTTGAATACCTAACATGAGTGCTTTGTATTCAGCCACATTATTGGTGTATTCGAATTCAAGTTTGAAAGATAAAGGCATAGGTTTTCCATCAAGAGGAATGAGGATGGCCCATACGAAACCTCAATGTTGACATTTAGAACTCATCAAAGAATAAGTTCATTTGATAAATGGTGTCATCAAGGGAAAGAGTGTAGATATATCCATTGGGAAAATAAAAATTGAGGGTTGATGTCCAGGAAGAGGGGCATTTGTAAGCTGATTTGCAATGGTTTTCCTTTGACAAACTTTTAACAAATGAACTTTAGGTCTAGTTCTCGCAAGGAGCATGGGCTAACACAAGGTGCATTGATGTTGGTAAGGTTTAGCATACATGTAATGCAAGAGGGTCGATATTGGTGACGATGAGGGTCTTGTGGCTGATTAGGTTGTGGCAAATTTTAGTTGCCATGAAAACTAAGGCAAGGAAAAGGTATTCGTTGTGTGTATACCTAATATCATAGTCTAAAAGAGCATGAGTTATGTAATAAACAACTTGTTCCCTATGTTTCTCATCGTGATGAGTGAGCATGGCACCCAGGAATGGTCAAAGTGGAAAAATTGTATAGGTAGAAAGGTTTGTCATATTTAGGTGGGATGAGCATAGGTGGCTCAAGAAGGTATTTATTCGATGCTTAAAAGGATTTATGGAACTCATCATTCCAATTGAATGAGACCTCATTTTTAAGAAGATGATGAAAATGGTGACATCGGTCGAAAGTTGGGAAATAATGTTTGTAGAATAGATTGCAATTTTCCTTGCAAACTACGAAGCTATTGAAGGTTAATAAGTGGAGGAATCTCCAAAATTTCCTTGATTTGGTGGGATCGACTTTGATGCCTCAGAAAGAGATGATGAAACCTAGGAGGTTTCAGAGAGAAAGGAAAAAGAACACTTCTTTGGTTGAAGGTGAATGCAATATTTGATGAGATGGTCAAAGATGATTTTAAGAATGCCAAGGTGCTCGGCTTGATTTTTTGACTTATCAAGAAGGTCATATAAGTAATCTTCCAATATTTCATGTATGATGTCATGAAAGATAAATTCATAGTGCAGCGATAAGTGGTACCAACATTTTTAGGGAAAAGGGCATGCCACGATAGTAGAAATTTCCCAAAGGGTGATGAATGCAATTTTGTGTTGATCTTCGGTGTGAGTAATATTTGATTATAACTTGATAATCTATCCATAAGAGATAACATCTAATGGCTAGCCGTAATATCAAAAAGTTAGTCAATTTTAGGCAGAGGAAAGTCATCCTTAGGGAAAGTAAGGTTAAGGTCATGAAAATACATACAAATGTAGAGTCCCCATGTCACTTTAGTAATAGGAACAATATTATAAATCCATTGAGGATAGTCAATGGGTAGAATAAAGGAGACAAAAATAAGGTGCTGGAGTTCTTCTTTCACAAGAAGGGCAATGCGTGGATGAATTTTTTCAGCTTTTGTTTCACATGTTTGGCATTGGGTATAGTTACGATATTATGGACCATGATGTTAGGGTCAATACCAAGCATATCAGCGTAAGACCAAGCAAAGGCATTGTTATGATCTCAAAGGAAAGAGGTAAAGGCTTCTTATTTAGTGGAATCTAACTATTGGCATATCTTTAGAATTTAAGGGTCATCCTGAGTGTGAATGTTGATCTCTATGGTTGATTCATTTAGCATGTTTTGTGTCTCAGAAGGTAATGACCGATGAATGTAATAATCCTCGCACCTAGATATGTGAGAATAAAATCATCATCTTGACATTGAACGACATTTATAGAAGGTGTATCATCATTGATCATGTCAGGATAAATAAAAGGAAGGGAAGGGGTAATCTTACCATCACGTTGATAGGTTAGAGGTCCCAAGGAAACAATTTTCATGAAAAATAAAGTTAGGAGGAATGGATTCTAGATCCATGCAACTCATGGGTGAAGGTGGTGTGGTAGGTGAGTTATGTGTGGTAGGTGAGTTAGGTGTAGAAGGTTTCTCTTCCTCAATGAGTTTGAATTGTACCTTCTTAGGAGGAGGTGGTTGGGTAAATCCGATACCACAGTAGTCTTTATGTTTTTGTGTGGTGCAAGGTATGACAATATGATGACCTTGTTCATAAATACCAAAGCCAAAGCCTTTCCAAATACATTGGTGAAGGAAAGTGTGGGCGAAGTGGCGGTTGGTAAGGTATTGGAAGTAAGATGAGAAATGTTGGGTTTGTGTTGGTGGTTCAAGAGAATAGGAAGAAGTGTCAAGTCCCCCATATGTCAAGTTAGGGAAAAGGTGGGGAGGACCATTAGGAAGAACCTCCCTATACGAAGGTCATAATGTGGATGTTGGTGAAGGATTCCATACTCTTCAGGAGTTTGAAATTTTTAAATGTTGTCTAAGAGGTATTCCCCTATGGTAAAGCATTGAAAAACACATGCTAAGGGGTTAGATGTTAGCACTTGAGTAGTGAGAATAAATGAGCTACTTGAGTTGGCAAAGGGGATAGCCCTGGAAGCTGTGACAAAAATGGGGATTGATGGATTTGTCATGGAAGATGTAGCGGAAAAAGTGATAGAGGAGGTTGTGGCAGAAGATAAAGTGGCACCGGTTTTAATGAGCCAATGGCCGTAGTGGCATCGGTAGTAGATGAGGCACCACCAACAATGGAAGTGGTTTTAGATGTCTTGACTAGAACAAGGACATCATTTAGTCGATACACCATATTGTAGATATTGAAAGGTGAAGGGTCGACATGAATGTTGTAGGGGTGCCCCTCATATTTAAACTTTAGGCAATATTGAAGGATTGAAACAACACACCCCATAGTGTGAA
Organism: Taxus wallichiana var. yunnanensis; assembly: GCA_018340775.1. Taxonomy (NCBI): domain Eukaryota; kingdom Viridiplantae; phylum Streptophyta; class Pinopsida; order Cupressales; family Taxaceae; genus Taxus; species Taxus wallichiana. The sequence goes on from CM031241.1 coordinate 691,970,310, forward strand.
TCTAGGGTCAGCCAAATAGTATGTTGTATTGGAATTCCTCAAGAACATAAAAAAGTTAGAGAATGGTGTGATGTCCCACACGGATGTGGAGGATGACGGTGCCAAGGGTAGAAGTCATGGAATTATTGAAAGAACGTAACATAATTGGGTTATTATGCATGCATTTGGCAGGTATGTGCATTTGTTCATACACATAAGAATAAATTATGTTAATGTTAGAATCTCCATCAATCATAATGTGATGAACGTGAGTATTATCGATGTAGGTAGTGATGAAGAATGTGTGATCAAGATCATATAATTAGAGAGGGATGATCTCTTCATCATAGAAATTGACAATGAAAAATTGAGGAGAGGAAATGGGGAAAAAGTTATAGGTGAAGTGGTTAGGGTAGCCACATGATGAGGGGTGATGATGGCGGCTAATGGGTGTAGGGTCATTGGGTGGAACCTCAATAGATTGCAGGACCTCAATGAGGGCCTAATGATGAGACTCAAAGGTTTAGATCAAGTCATACAAAGACATCTTTAAAGGAGATTGATGAAATTATTTGATCATAACATGATGTGCGACTCCATCAAAAATGGGATATGTCAGCCCATAGATGGTTACCTTAGGGAAGGTGGAGATGGAATGGTGGGTAGAGGTGTACTAGATGGGTTACCAATCTTCTCTTTTCCTTTGTATTTCTGTGATCGAGTGGCTACTCGGACCATGTTGATTTCAAATATCGGAGGAGGAAAAGAGGGTTGTGGCGGTGGAGGTGAAGGTCACTGAATAGAAATAGGACTAGGTCATATGGAAACAAGTGAAGGGGGAATGAAATTATCCTCTAATAGTTAATCTTTTTTCAAGAGACCCTTCAAAGTATAAAGTTGAAGGAGAATGTTTTTAAGGGCTTTACAACCCTTGACATCATGCCCTAAGGAGAGATAATATGCATAAATTTTAGTGTCGTCAAACCCCGCTAGTTTAGGTTTGAGCGGGTCATAAGGCTTAATGGGTGGAAATGTGATAGCATATGTTTCTAGTAACCTAGCAAAGACATTGGAATAGGATCCTACTAATGGATCACAATGAGAATTAAATGTTGGTTTGGATGGAGTGGGTGATTTTTGTAAAGGAGGTGGAGTTGGGGGTTGGGTTGGTTTAACTACCTTTTGGTAGGTAGTGTGGTTTTTGGTTTAGGTTGCACCTTCTTGGGTAAAGGTGCTAGGGTAGGGCATGAAGAAGAAGGGGATGTAGAAGGTGTAGGCATGTGAGTCAACCAAGGTGACAATAGAGGTGTGGGTAATGGCATGGTTATAGGTAATGCAGAGGGTGGTGGTAAATGAGAAGGTAGAGGCATGGGTGATGAAGAAGATGTGGGTAAAATAATAGATCAAGGTGAGGGTGTGGGTTGTTTCACTTTGAGTTTTCCTTGGGGGAGAGGTTTCTTGACCAAGGTCGATGGATGTGGGCCTAAGATTGATGGAAGAGGCAAAGGTGAATAAGAAGGCGAGGAGAAACCGAGGTACGAGGCTTAAGAGGTTGGGTCTTCCTCTTAGGTGCAGGAATAGACTTGGTGGAGGTTTGTGAAGAGGTGGTCAAATCTATCTTCATAGGGGATGGACTAGACTAGACATTGGCAAGACCCCCAATGTAGCGGTAGGTTTAGGTGTGGATGAAGGTTTGGATGCGGATGAAGGTTGGGATGAAGGTGAGGATGATGAAGAGGAGGCTAATACGACTGGATCAGGTGTGACATATTTAGTTGCCTTGAATATTTTAGGATAGATCATAGAAGTATCTGGAGAAAACATCTATATTTGAGTTGAAACTGGGAGTCTAAGGTGCCCCTAAATGTGGGAGTAATTGACATACTATAAATGATTAGATGTGAAAACGAGGTTTGTGAGACAGAATTTTTTTGTCTTCTAACTCTATAGGTGGAAGTGTGTAAGGGGTATGGAATGGACCAAATTCTGGAAAGGGGTATGAGATATCAAGGTGATAGGTGGCTGAGAAGAAATGGGTATCGATGATATTGGTATACTTATAATAAGAGCCATAGATGAAGACATGGCTAAGGTTGAGGTTTTGGAAAAGGATAGGGGAGGGATGAATGTCGAAGGTGTAATAGATGTAGAAGGTGTGACAGACACCAAAGGTGCAATGGATTTTGTGGGTGAAGTAGGTGACGTTGGCACAAGAGTAGGTAACATTGAAGTAGCATTTATGGATATGGTAGGGGCATGGAGGTAGGCATACCAAAGATAGGTTAGTGTGATGAATCATGAGTAGAGGAGGTAGCGAGATAATGCTGCAAGGACAAGATTTTGTGATCAAGGAATTTTGAAAAATCCTTGTCACCTATAGGTACATCATGATATTAGGATCCATCGGACATGAGATGGAAGGTGGTGATGGGCTAGGAGGTAAGGGTTCATGGCTAGTGTGAAACACAAGGGCATTGGCTTGCTAGCAAGTCAAAACCATGTGAATGGTGGAAAAATAGGTGGTCTGAGCTCTAAAAATGCTACAAAAACATAGAAATGGAAGACAAGAAGAATCTAGAGGGTAGACATAGGTTATTGTTTCTAATAAAAATAAAAACACAAAGACCACTATCGGTCAGTGCCGGTGCCGATTAAGCAGTATGCTTGATGCCTATCACTAGACCAATGCCGATTACTTATGGATAATCAATAATTTGGAAATATAGATAAGAAAGGTGTAAAACAAGAGAAACTAGGCTCTGTTAAAGGTGACAAAGACTCAAGAATAAGTATAGTATAAGATGTGAAACATAGAAAGTTACAAAAAGAGGATATGTAAGAATAATGTGGGTTTTGATAGAATATGAAAAAACATAGAGTAACTGACACCTGGTCAAGTAACTAGTACTTGGTGTTATGAATGAACCGACGGTGGTTACTAACATTTTTGAGAAGATGAAGAAATTTTTGAATTTGGAGTGAATTAAGTCAAAATAAAAGCCAACCTAGAAGTTGTGTATGGCTAAAAGATGTCCTATCACACGCAAAAAAACTAGAATACACTGGCTATGATGGTGGAGTGTGAAAGAGAATAAAAATGATGAATCATTCTCACAACTCAAAATGCACTTCCATCAAACATGATTAGCAAAACATGCAAATCCTAAGTATCATATTGTAATGTGCCCTATAATGAAGGTTCCCTATAAGTAAGATATGGATGGTTGTAGGTGAGTTCTGGTTAAAGTGGCCTGGTATACCTTTCAATAAGTGTGGTCTATGCTTTGAAATGAAAAATCAGGCAGAACACCGGTGGTGGTACCCTTTGTCAATGGGTTGTTAAATACTTGACGGGTTCTTCCTAGAAAGGAAATGTTTAAGAAATGTGTAAATTATTTAAGTGGTTTGGCTTGGAGTGTGTGCATAAATTTGAACCATGCTCAATCCAAATCCAATCACCAAGTGGTCATGACCTCCACCGTGTGATTTCTAATTAAATCTATATGTGATCTAATGCAACACTCAAAGGATGAAATGCATAGATTTTAAACCCAAATCAAAAATGATATTCGATGTAGCAAAAGGATAATAGGAAGAGGAATTGTATTTCACTAAATAAATTATAGAATAAAAGAATAAGTGTTCTTTTAAGCACCAAAAGACAAATTTATTTTAGACAAATAGAAGGAAAGGAAGATTTCCAGGGAGAGATTTAGTGTGAATTTTTTAGGAAAGAAACAAACACACAAATGCACCCTATATGAACAATGAAAAGAACCGAAATATGGCTCCCAAAGCATTCCAAAATGTTTCACTGCAAAGTAGAGATAAAAAAAAATAACGTGTAAGGTAGGAGGAATACCCGTGATAGTCAAATATAGGTTGTGTGCGTGTTGAATGTTGACAATATGATTGTGAAGAGATTCCATTTTTCCATCAGAATGACCAAAAATAGAACACAACACAAAAAAGAGAGTTAAATAGTATATGGCGTGGAATGCCTAGTGTGCGCTAGATCCAGGAAGTGTGATACTTCCAAGAGAGGCTATCAATCCACTATTTTTAACAATTTAATGAAAAATAATAATGTAAAAATAGATCATATTGTAGTGCATATGATTTAGCCATCTCATATAAAACACAATAAGAAAATCTAATCTAACAGGAGAGTTATGATTAAATTTAAAAGGCTAGTAAGGTGATCTAGGTTTGCAAGTTTGATAGGGGCTCTAGATGAGGTCCAGGCAAGGCTTGGTAAGGTTTAAGGCTGTTGTGGGTGAGTTGTAAGCTTGCTTGGTTTGGGGAATTTTACTAGTCACAAAGACCGATATCGGTTAGAAACCGATGTTGGTACTGCAGTCTTGGTTAGAAGCTGATGTCAAATTGGTCCGCTTATGTGATTTAGGAAAGTCTATTCATACCACGTAGGTAATTTTAGGGAGTTATTAAAAGATGCTATCTTCTCGGTATTGGGAAGGGCTATCGCCGACCTTCCCAGGATTGGATCAAACTCCCTGGAGTGGAATGGAAGGGATAAATTAAACAAGGAGGTGAAGGGAAGACCTTAGAACATCAATGAAATAATTTTGGAAGCCTTGGGTAAGTTTTGAAAGACTTGGAGCAGATCTGAGTAAAAAATAGGGTTCACAAGCCTAGGTAGTTCATAGGCCTAAAACAACTGCTAGGCTTTAGAAGAAGATTCTGGGAGCTCTGGATGGAGTTAGAAGTAAAAAAACATCGACGGAAATATAATTCCAATACCTACATGATGGTGAAATAATATTTTTACAACACCTTAGCGCATAGGATTGGAAGGTAGTTTTTCTCAGGTATAAGTAGAGTCTCAAATCAAAAATCTAATTTTTTAGGGATCATATGGCTGAATCAAGACATTATAACCCCACCATTGGATCAAAATTCCATTTTAGTCAAGATCATATAAAAATTTACCAAGAAATTCCATCGGGAGCTCAAGTTATCATCATTCCAAGTTACCCTCTCAAAGGAAGTTCAAGACTTAGTCATTTTTCGAAAGGACACGTGTCAGCACCAGGAGCCTGGAGGGATTTCATGTCCCTAAAATCCTTGAGGTCAGGTACACCAACCATTGAAAATTTTTCCTATCCCCCATGTGACCTCTTAAATCCTCATGTGACCTCCAAACTTGATGCAGTTCACTCTCGAGTGCATTTTTATAACATCCATTCCCTTTTATTGGATCAAGTGCCATGTGTCAGCTCCAAGACAACTGTGAAAACTAATGTCCCTTATGTCCCTAAGGTGAGGGACATAAGACATGGAAAAATGTGCCCATCCCCATATGGGGAGCCTTTTGGACATCCATGTGACCTGCTTTCAGCTCCCAGTGCTTTAAAGCAACTTTTCTCACCTTCATTCCCTACCGTCAGATTGCCACCACGTGTCGTCCTCTTGACCACCGTGGAATTTTATGTCCCTCATATCCATGAGGTTAGGAAAATAAATAATGGAAAAATGAGCCCAAGATTCCCCTCTCATAATTTCAAAAATTCAAAAAATCTAACTGTCAGCTCATTGCTTTTAGTGCTTCAAATACTTCCACTCCTGTGCACAGACAAACTTCATCCTTCCTCTGCAACTTGCTTCCATCACTCCGCCATTGAAAAAAACTTAAAAAAAATCAACCAAGGAACTGAAATACCTTTCCCATGGTGATACACAATTCTTAAAAGGAATTCTCATCAAGCTAAGAAAGAGAAAGGAAGAAGAAAATAATACAATCTACATAGTTGAAAAATGGAAATCTAAACAAAGCTTGCAAACTAGTGCATGAATCAATGAACTGTTTGTTTCTATTTGTTCCTCTATCCAAGACCATCACAAACATAACCTCAAACTCTCCTCTTGTACAACAGAGCATCCACAATGAAGAAATCTCATTTCCAGCTCAACGAAGAAAGAAGTGGGATTTCCTGTCAAACCAGTTGCCGGATTGAAGTAAGATCACACGTGAAGCACCAAAATAAAAAACCCACATCAAAAATATTATTTTCTTTGCAAATGGAGGAGAAAGAAAGACCTGTAATTTTTAGGTCCATTAATGGTTGTCGCATCCGGAAGCATTGCGTGTCCTAAAATTAAGACTTTAAAATCCGGTGGACTATTAAGCGAGGCATGCCCGAAATTTGAGAAGGGCAATATTGGGAAAACCCCATATCAATTTTTTTGCATATCAATCCAACCTCCAGAATCCAAATTTCTAAAAATAGTAGTTCTACTACATAAGGACCACTATTTTGGGAAAGCCATCGCTGAAGGACTCGCGTAGGAGGAAAAGACATTGGGGTGCACTATAACCGAGAATTCACTAGAACAGAGGCATTTTTGGCACTTACTAAAAATAGTAAGTGGTCCCTTGAGCACCTTCTAAAAATAGAAACTTGATCCGGAAATGAACAAGGAATGTAGGGAGAAGGAGGAAAACTGAGTCGCAACATCTAGTTGAAGAGTGGGGACTTATTTTTTCATACTTACCAAAAATAGTAATTTGAGTTTTCTAAGGGAGACATGAAGCCGAAATGGACGGGTTAGAAGTGACACAACCCTTCACCTATGAGTATGATGTGGAAGAGAGAGATGTCTCATATATGGACTTGAATGACCTTAAGACTCACATGGCCTCCAAGGACCGAAGGAGGATCGAAGACTAAATATTCACAAGTGGCATGTTTACGCCTTCACAGGACACCCAGTGTTAGTGTAGAGTCTTGAGCTAGTCCTATCCTGCTCTTTCCACTATGATCCCTAAACACGAACCATCCAATCTGACAATGGTACCATAATTTTGATCATTAGCGAACAGTTCACTCAACTTGGAGAGTGATTCATGAGCCAATTTGAAAGAGTTTCATAGTGTGCAAGGAATTCAAAGATTTAGAGTTTCACTATATTTGGAGCTTTCCATCAACAAGGATCAACAAACTTCATCGGGAATGACATCTCCTATTCTTCTTCTCTAACTCTTTCTCTCTCCTCTTCTCCTCCCAACTTTCTCTCACTTTCCAATATTCTAATTTCACATTGGGGTTGCACTTTTTCATATGTCCTAATGTTCCTAATGTAATAAGTCACCTTTATGTTATAAAAAGGGACTTAATATTCTCCTAGGAATTTGAAAAGTTTTAAGTTACACAAGGACATATGAAAATCCATTGGGGTAGATGATAAGTCACCTCTCACTCTATAAATTATAACACCATTCCCATTTCAAAGGGTTGGCGATTGATCTTGTAAACTCAAGAGTGCATTGTACCTAGAGAAAGAAAAGGAGATAGCCATTTTCTTCTACTTTCCTCCACTCTCAAATTTCTTCTATTCCCACACTATGTACAACTTTTGTTTAAGCATCAATACAAGAAGAAGGATTTTGTAGCCTTTTTGATGAGGATATTTTAGAAACTATGAGTTCGCAATCTTATCTCATCTTGTTTCCATTTGTAGGGTTGTTTCTTCTCATAAATGTATATGTTTAAGTTTCTAACTAAAGTGTGTACATGAATCTGATTTCTACTTATAACATTAGTTCCCTATCTCATTTCTTAGTCTTCTTTCCTAATTTTTAGACAAGTTATTCCTTAGCAACAGATCGCTAACTTCACCACAGGTCATTAGAGTGCCCCTATTGGATCCCTCGTCGAAAGGCCACTACATAAATCCACATTTTCTAAAGCACATGCACATATGGAAGATACTGCTTTGGTTAATTAGAGGTACTTAGATTCCTAAAGTGTTGAAATAAATCCATAAGTTTCCACTCAAAATTTTTTTCTGGAAACAATTTTTGGCACCCACTGTGGGGTAGACTTGGTAGCTTCTACACCCAAAATATGACCGTAATGTCCCAAAAAATTCAAAAAAACCTAAAAAAGAGTTCATGAAAGTCTGTTGCTAAAAGATATGCTATCAATTTATTGCAAGTGAATCTTCATATTCCACAATGTCCTTTCATGTTCTCACTTCAAAAATTTCCAAAATTTGGTGAAGGAAGATACACCAGGTTAAATAGGTCGAGAGGCGGTGTTGTTTCCAATTTTGAGGCTTTGCAAAATCAGCAAGAACAAATTAGAGATAATCCATACTTCTTCTTTCAATCCTCCTCTCTATCTTGCACTTTGAGTAGTTCACCTAAAAATCCTATCCAAACTCCTGGTGATACTCCCCCTTCAAATTTTCCCATTTTTCAGCCACCATTGAGCATTGAACTCCTAGAAGAAGAAGAATTTGTAGAAAGCAAGAGCTAAAGCGAAACAAAAGAAATAATGGTAGATGAAGAAGAAATATCTCAACCCATTTTTCTATGGGAAAGCAATACAAGACCGCTTGCTCTTGAACCTAAGTTGGAATCCTTAACCAATGTGAAGGTTGGCCATATTGAGATAAGGCAAGATGAAAAATATGATGCCACTCTTGAGCTAATGATTGATGGATGCAATAACAAAAGGAGATATTTTCTTTTCCATTTGAAGATGAAGACTCTTTCCATGATGAAGAAATTGAAGCAAGGAGTTTGAGACCTCTAAAGATGAAGCTCTTTTTGATGAAGGATCGGTAGAGTGCAAAAATTCCCAAGATGATGAGGTAATCCCTCCAGATAGTTTCCTTGAGCTGCAACATAAATATTGAATGCAAAGAGAAGTTCTGAGAAGACCCCGAGCTTATTCTTGATCTCTTCACTCATGTCATGGATATACAAGACAAGTATGAGTTTACCTCCGATCCTCCTATCAATACTCAAATGCCTCACAGTGGAGTAGAGATAAAGGATGAATCAAATGTTTCTCATAGAGAATATGTCAATGAGCATATACCCATGAAATAAAGTAACTCAGAATATCAAAGGAATTGGAACAAAAATCAGCTCTGGGGAAGTGATAGCACACTAGATGGAGAATCAACTATATGGATGAACATGGAAGGAAAATGACACTATGAAACTGATTTCAAAGAACATGAATGTAGTGGAATTTCCAAGAAAGGACCTAGGCATCAATAATCTCACATGGACTCACACCTATGAAGTAAATGAGATAATTGTGGAAGCACCCAGATTTCATGAGCAACCGAGGAGAGGAGGCTACTTGGAACCCATCAACACTTTGCAGAACATCATCATTTGGTGTTGCCTCTTCAAGGGTAACTTTTGAGAAATGAAAAGTGCTTCAGTGAAAGTGGGTTGTCCCCGCCTTGTGCATAGGTGTTTTTCCTTCTGTTGTGTGTCGTGTGTTTCCTTTCCATCCTTTTTGTTTACGTGTGTGTTTGCTTCTTCTTTCACTCTTGTTATAGGTTGTACATGACTTTGTAGGGCCCAATGGATAAGGCACTAGTCAATATGTTGTGAGTTGAGATTCTAAATTCTTCATGCCATGTATTTCTTTTGGTCATTCCATGTCATGTCCCAATCTACAACTAGTTGTTGTCGTGTAAATGTGCAATACAGAAATTGGATGTTTCAAGCATGACAACTATACCCTTGTGTCAAAATTTTCATGTTTTATCATTCCCAAACACCCCAAGCCAAATATTTCAGTCTAGTCACCTGATATTTGATGTTAAATTGGTCCCCATGTGATTTATGAAAGTCTATTCATTCCACATAGGTGATTTTAGGGAGTTCTGAAAAGATGTTATCTTCTAGTAGTATTTGGAAGGGCTATCATCCGCCTTTCCAGGACTAGATCAAACCCCTTAGAGAAGAATGGAAGGGCCAAATTTAACATGAGGGTGAATGTAAGACCTTATAACGTCATGGAAATAACTTTGGAAGCCAGGAAGTTCCGAAAGACTTGGAGTAGTGTAAGTAAAACATAGGGTTCAAGCCTAGGAGTTCATGTGCCTAAACAAGCTGTTGGGCTTCAAGAAGATTTTGGGAGCTCTAGATGGATTTAGAATTAAAAAAATATTGATATAAATATAATTCCAAGACCTACATGATAGGTGAAATAATATATTTCACAACACCTTAGCACATAGGATTGGAAGGCGTTTTTCTTAGGCATAAGTAGAGTTTCAAATAAAAATCTATGTTTTTAGGAATATGATTTCGAATAAAGACATGATAACCCAACTAATGGATCCAAAATTATATTTCAAGCCAAGATCATATAGAATTTTACTAATAAATTCCACTAGAAGCTCAATTTATCATCGTTTAAGTTACCCTCTCAAAGGCGATTCAGACTTAGTTATTTTTAGGAGGACATGTGTCACGGCCAAGAGCTCCGGCTGGATTTCATGTCCTCGACGTCCCTAAGGTCAGGTACACAAACCATTGAAAATTTTTCCCAGCCCCCATGTGACCTCTTGGACCCTCATGTGACCTCCAAACTTGACAGTTCAGCCCCCGGGTGCATTTTTGGAGCATCCATTCCCTGTCGTTAGATCAAGCGTCACGTGTCACCCAGGACCACCATGGAAAATGATTTCAATTATGTACCTAAGGTGAGGGACATCATACCTTAAAAATGTGTCCATCCCCTTATCGGGAGCCTTTTGGACATCCATGTGACTGACTTTCAGCCCCGAGTGCATTTTTGAAGCATTCATTCCTGTCATTGGGTCAAGTGCCACGTGTCAACCCCATAACCAATGTGAAACTGATGTGCCTTATTTTTCTGAGGTGAGGGAAATCATGCATGGAAAATTTCGTAGCCCCTATGGGGAGCCTTTTGGACATCCATGTGACCTCCAAACTTGACATTTCAGCCCCTAGGTGCATTTTTGAAGCATCCATTCCCTACCATCGATCAAGCACCACGTGTCAGCTCCAAGACCACTATGGAAACTGATGTCCCTTATGTACCTAAGGTGAGGGACATCAGACATGGAAAAATATGCCCAACCCCTATGGGGATCCTTTTGGACATCCATGTGACCTACTTTCAGCTCCTAATGCTTTAAAGCAGCTTTTCTCACCTTCATTCCTTGTCATTGGATCGCCCACATGTCATCCTCTCGACCCACCATAGAATTTGATGTCCCTCACATCCATGAGGTTAGGGAAATCAAGCATGGAAAAATTCACCCAAGCTTCCCCTCTCATAATTTCAAAATTTAAAAAATCTAACTGTCGCTCAGTGCTTCTTAGTGCTTCCAGCTGCTTCCACTCCTGAGCACAGAAAAACTTCATCCCTCCTATGGAATTTGCTTCCATCACTCCACCATTGTAAAAAACTCTAAAAATCAACCAAGGAACTGAAATACATTTCCCATGGTGATACATGGGTCTTAGAAGGAATTATCGTCAAGCTAAGAAGGAGAAACAAAG